>OW203723.1:14668568-15159537 GCA_934045075.1 Yponomeuta sedellus | reverse complement strand
AATAAATAAATAAATAAATAAATAAATAAATAAATAAATAAATAAATAAATAAATAATAAATAAATAAATAAATAAATAAATAAATAAATAAATAAATAAATAAATAAATAAATAAATAAATAAATAAATAAATAAATAAATAAATAAATAAATAAATAAATAAATAAATAAATAAATAAATAAATAAATAAATAAATAAATAAATAAATAAATAAATAAATAAATAAATAAATAAATAAATAAATAAATAAATAAATAAATAAATAAATAAATAAATAAATAAATAAATAAATAAATAAATAAATAAATAAATAAATAAATAAATAAATAAATAAATAAATAAATAAATAAATAAATAAATAAATAAATAAATAAATAAATAAATAAATAAATAAATAAATAAATAAATAAATAAATAAATAAATAAATAAATAAATAAATAAATAAATAAATAAATAAATAAATAAATAAATAAATAAATAAATAAATAAATAAATAAATAAATAAATAAATAAATAAATAAATAAATAAATAAATAAATAAATAAATAAATAAATAAATAAATAAATAAATAAATAAATAAATAAATAAATAAATAAATAAATAAATAAATAAATAAATAAATAAATAAATAAATAAATAAATAAATAAATAAATAAATAAATAAATAAATAAATAAATAAATAAATAAATAAATAAATAAATAAATAAATAAATAAATAAATAAATAAATAAATAAATAAATAAATAAATAAATAAATAAATAAATAAATAAATAAATAAATAAATAAATAAATAAATAAATAAATAAATAAATAAATAAATAAATAAATAAATAAATAAATAAATAAATAAATAAATAAATAAATAAATAAATAAATAAATAAATAAATAAATAAATAAATAAATAAATAAATAAATAAATAAATAAATAAATAAATAAATAAATAAATAAATAAATAAATAAATAAATAAATAAATAAATAAATAAATAAATAAATAAATAAATAAATAAATAAATAAATAAATAAATAAATAAATAAATAAATAAATAAATAAATAAATAAATAAATAAATAAATAAATAAATAAATAAATAAATAAATAAATAAATAAATAAATAAATAAATAAATAAATAAATAAATAAATAAATAAATAAATAAATAAATAAATAAATAAATAAATAAATAAATAAATAAATAAATAAATAAATAAATAAATAAATAAATAAATAAATAAATAAATAAATAAATAAATAAATAAATAAATAAATAAATAAATAAATAAATAAATAAATAAATAAATAAATAAATAAATAAATAAATAAATAAATAAATAAATAAATAAATAAATAAATAAATAAATAAATAAATAAATAAATAAATAAATAAATAAATAAATAAATAAATAAATAAATAAATAAATAAATAAATAAATAAATAAATAAATAAATAAATAAATAAATAAATAAATAAATAAATAAATAAATAAATAAATAAATAAATAAATAAATAAATAAATAAATAAATAAATAAATAAATAAATAAATAAATAAATAAATAAATAAAAAACTCGATTCCTATTGAGTGCCAGGAACCATTTTATGTAACCGTTGTACAATAAAGATTTTTTTATGCAGGGCACAGGCCACTGCAGGGCACAGGCCTTCGCTTAAAGAGAATGCATGGGTTTAATTACCACGTGTGCCCACCGCAAATGGGAAGTATTTGAACACTGACGCTTAAATATTTGACTGACGCTTAAACGCAAAATATTTTATTTTATTTGTTATTAAGTGTGTTATTTAAAAACGTACTGGTATTTTTTAATTTTTTCAATTTAAGTTTAAAGTTATTTTATACTTATTTATTATTATATATCACAATTGTAATTTATTTTGTTTCTTTTATTGTTAATTAATTTTAATTATAAAAAATATGGATGTAATGTCTGAAATAAATTTATTGAATTGAATCGAATTAAATTTACTCACAATATTTTCCTACTATAAAACATCACAAATGTACATGACTTAGAAATCGTCATTAGTAGGTACATGCCCGCAAAGATTTTTATTTAATTTAAGTTTTTATTGTAGTTCAATGCAGTTGCTTATCGGTGACTTTCCAGAAATGTAATAATTGCAGCAGTTGTGGTTTTTGTCTAAACGTTGCCTTGACATCTTATTACAGCATAAACTGTCGCAGTTCCTTAACACATTTTCACAACAAAAGTGTTTCGTTAATTATAATATTAAACTATTATTAGACAGCATTTGTTGATTGATTACAAAATAATAGAACGAACACCTTTTTAATATGAAAACATACCAAGCCTCGATTTCGTTCAGGAATTAATTCGACTTAACCAAAAAAAACCGAGCAAGGTCGGATCAGTGACTTTGATAGGCAAGTAATTACTTAGCAACCTCAACCTGTACGAAACTTTGTGGTCACCTCACGAAGGTCACAAGCAATCCTCAACTGGGGAAGTAATATAATTGTATTAAAACTGTTCCCCGTTCTATAGTACAACGTTTACCTTATTGGGTAAATATTCTATAAGCCTTTGCCCAAATTTGTTGTTTTAGTACATCTAGCTGCCCCCTTTTGCATGCGTCGTCCTGTTTGCTAAGGAACTAGTTAAAGACTGCCTCTTTAGTCTAGCGGTATCACGTAGGATTACCATGCAGGAGATCGTGGGTACAATATCCACTGGCGGCCGGTACTTTTGTACACATGGCTTCAGTATGGGTGTATTTTCAAGTTTGTGACGTCCTTGCCTGGTTACTACAGCACAGGATGTCCCAGTTTGGGACAAAGACAAGTGATTGTGCAGTGTGGAAGTTATAATTTAATAATTTTAAGAGCATCGCTTCTTCGTCACATTTTGTACAGACTTGATATATGCTTCCATTTAGGCTTAGCACGCATTACCATTTTTCACTGCGCATTTGTTTCCCATAAAAATTGTGAGACATGGAAAATGTATCAAGGTGCACGCATTTGCGAAACTAAAAATCGCGCTCTTCAATCAAATCAGTAGGTGATTTATTCAGAAAAAAATCGCGGCAATATTATTCGCAATGCGTGCTTAGCCTTTCGGTCTATGCACATTATAAGATTCCACGCGCGTGCCGGGAAGGGCTTTGACGATTGACACATGGAAGCGGCTCGGTTAGTCGAGGTTCGGATACGGAGAGAGCCAAATCGGCGCTGGCGACGCGACTGGCGGACTCAACTCGGATCTATATTGTTAGACTAGCCGTGCCCCGCGGTGTTACCCGCGGTTCCATGGGAATAACATATTTTCGCAGTTTAAAAACCTAGCCTATGTGTTAATCCAGGGTGTCAGCTAACTGCATACCAAATTTTATTAAAACCGCTCCAACCGCTTAGACGTGAAGAAGTAACAAACGGACATAGTCACAAACTTTCGGCTTTATAGTATTAGTGAGATGTGATGATGTAAAGGATGTGATGATGTGATAGTGTTAGGGCGTAGTAATAATGGTATGAAAAGAAAAAATAATTAAAATATTTATGATTTTATCTGACTTTAACATGTTAGGTATCTATACCTATAATAAAAATTATAATAACTAGTTTAAAATATTTTTGGAATTTGTTGAATAGCTCTAAGCAACTTTGTTTGAATGTGAATCTTCTATTTAAAAAGGACTTGCTAAATTCAATAAAATTATTTTTATCACTTTAGGTGTGAAAACGAAAGAGAAAATTATACGTTTGTGATCCTCTGATTGCACAAGTATTGTTACTTAAAAAGACCCCTGCCAAACCCTAGATATTGAAAGTCATGGTAAGCCATGAAAGTCATACGCAATAAGTATATTTCTTGTTTTTTTTGACACAGTTCATTTTAAATTCAAAATATGAAAAGTATCGATGGATGGATGGGAGTGTTCGTAAATTTTGGAATGACGACAATATTCAATCCACTTCTAGACGATGAGGAGTTGATTAAATAACTTTTTTTCGTCGATAATTATACCGAATAACATGGGTACTGTGACGTCGATTGCAAGTTAACGTCAACTGGGTCGCGGCCGGCGGCGGACGTCACTAACTTTTGTCACTATCCTTATGTTCTAGTCTGTAATATTATGAGTATAAGGTTTATTTAATTATCGTTGCGGCCGTAAGTCCACTGCACGTCATAATGTGGATATCCCTTTAGATAATGGCTCAACAATAAATATTTTTATGCACTCACTATTTACATACTTAGACGAATAATTATGGTCTTATAAAAACCCGGGCAAGTGTGAGTGAGACTCGCACACAGGGGTTTTGTAGGATCTAGATAAGTTCTTACATATTAGAAATAGTTTAGAAGTATCGCAATTCTTTCCGAGGATTTCCCGAACTTCAAAGACTCTTTTTACGACTAATTAGAAATGTGCAGTTTTCAGATTTTTTACTGTACCTATTTGTAGTATGACACGAACTTTCGAAATTTTATAATCCTCTGTCAACGGAAAATACCCTACGAGTTTTGATTCCCTTGAGTGTCGAAATATAAGTTTTTTTGGGGCATAAAGGGCGGACGGATGTACTTACGAACGGACAACGAAGTGATCATAAAATGGTTCCGTTTTTCCTTCTGAGGTACGGATCCCCTAAAAAGCGTTCGTTATCAACCCTTGTATGTCCCCACTGCTGGGGCACGGGTCTCTTCCTGCATTGCAGGAAGGTTAGGCCATACTCCACCACGGGGGCCAAGTCCGGGTTGGTGGAAGATTGTAAGACAGTGGCGGGCCTTACTTTCAGAAGTTATCAAGTCGCCCATAAGGCCTCTGACATGGCTTAACGACTGCCATTATATGACAGCCGGCACCAACGGCTTAACGTGCCTTGCGAAGCACGGAAGCGCTCGGAAAAATGCCACTAGCGGTAGTCACGGGACGCTCACCCATCCTGTACCTGACCGCGCCTGTTGTTGCTTAAGCAAGTGATTGATTCCAATCACTCGGTTCGCCCAGGCCACGAGTGCTTCAAAAAAAAGCGTTAATAGTACATTACACAACTAGAGTGGTAATACAAAGAAAGGCCGAGATCGCAGAAGTTTGCAGCCCGAGTTGCAAGCGAGGGACGTAAATATGCAATCAAGAGCTTTCTTTATTACCTCCCGTGTTGCTTTTTATGTCTACACTTGGCCAGAAAGCGGCTTTTTCCGTACGCGCAGCGTGCGGAAAAAGCCACTTTATTGCCAGGTGTGGCATAAAACATATTTTTTTATTGACGAGTAGGCTGGGCATTACCCCCCAAGAATGGCACATTGTTGCGCTATGGCGCTCATTGGGGCTGTGTCCAGCAGTGTACTGATATAGCCTGAAGAAGAAGAAGAAGAAAAGTAGAGCCCTCCTCTTCGTACATAGACTGCGTTGTTGTTACACTATACACGTATTTCGTTAAAATGTTTCACGAAGCGTGTATTTTACGCGTTGTTTATTATGTAACCAATAATATCGATCCCAAATACTTATTTTATTTTTATTATCTTGATGCGTAGGATCGTTGTTAATGACATTAACAACACATTGTGTTGTGATCAATAGATCATTGTTAATGTATTGTAATCAATAGATCAAAACACATTATTAACGATCCTAAAATAATTTATTAAAAATAAATACAGTGCTGGGCATAGGCCTCCTTTTTATTGCGCTATTCCTCACGGTCCTGTGCTAATCTGATCCATCTCTCTGACCCGCAACCCTCACTATGAAAATTTAAGCAATAAAATTTGTGTTGTTGTCAGTGTTTTAAGATCTACTCTCAATTATCTGTTCGTCTGATCGGATAGACGGATGAATGAGGTCTTTAAATCGCTGTTACTTTTGATCTGTAAAAGATGGCTAGTAAAATAGCTTTTAAAGGGGAGATTTCAATAAATCAAAATCTTGCGTGAAAACTGGTACACATGCAACCGTCTAACTTTGTGCTATCAAAACATATTCCAAAGCAAAGCAAATAAGTACCACTAACGCGGTAAGAATGTCCGACTGAGTGAAAGAAAACACCACGATTGTGGTAAATAAATAAACATATTCGATGGTGGTACGACACCTCAGGTTTGGGTGCGTAACTGCGAAAGTTCAAATTAAGTTGGTTGAAACGAATAAATCCGACAAGGTTTAAACCTTGTCGGATTTATTCGTGTCACGATAAAACGTAGTCACTGTCACAGCCAATACCAAGTACCTACATAGTATTTTTTTATGATTCGCGATACTCATACATAGTTATATATTAAACGTTTCTAATCGAAATTATTTATTAGGTAAATTTACGCTGCCGAAACGTCGGAAATTAAGTTACATTTTACCTTATATAATCCCCATTAGACCCTTTTAATATATAACTGAGTATAAAAAGTATCCGAAACCGGCGTGCGTGCATGCAATGACTTATGAACGTGGATGAAGCGAAGGTGAACTGTCAGGATCGTGGAAAGTGGCAGTCCCTGCTCTCTGCTTACCCCTCTGGGATACAGGCGTGAGGTTATGTATGTATGTATATATCAAGTATGAATAATATTATCTGTCAGGAGGTTGGCGTAATATTGAAGAAGGCAAGGACATGCCCAAGGACGGGCTTGTTTCATGGCCTGATAGATAGATTGATGTATAGATAGATCGATTTTAATTCCCGATTAAAAGCATCGAAACCAAGTCCCTATTCCCATATTCTCGCTGAAAAAAGGTCGGTACCCTATATTAGGACGTATATAGGCTTCATTTTTATTTCATAATTAAAAGGTGTATTTTTTTTTTCTGACGGCCTCGGTAGCGCAGCGGTTTGGCATGCTGACTCCGCTGAACCGAAGGTCTCGGGTTCGATCCCCGGCCGGGTCAAACTAGGAAACGAACTTTTCTAGTTTGTCTTGGGTCTTGGATGTTATCTATGTATTTATTGTATTAAATCTATCGTCGAGTTAGCACCTATAACACAAGTCATTTAGTTGTACTTAGTATAGGGCTAACGAGATCTGTGTAATATGTCCATGAATATTTATTTATTTATTTGTTTACCGTCTTTACCGTCACGCCACTTTATTTAGTGGCGTGACGGTAAAGAGGCATATTCTCTACAATGAGCGTCTTTCAAGGCCCATATACAGATAGATTGATTTTCATTCTCGATTCCCGAAAGCATCAAAGCCAAGTCCTTAAAGTATTGTCAGCCATCATAACTAATTATTTTTTCTTTCATCTTTTAATAAAATGGAAACGCAAAGCAAATTCTATAAAGCTGCCTTTACTAAAAAACAAAGGGAACTCTAAGTCCTTTGATATAAATTCAAATTAGAAACTGTTTGCCTGATAGAATTACGAAATTGCCAAAAGCTACCTTACAAAATCTTGATTGAAAAATTATAACTCACTTCTAAACAAAAAAATCGTGTGAGAAGCAATGTGATTTCGTAAATATGCAAAAGATATGTTTAGTAAAGAAATTTCAGCTAAAAACAAAAGTAAATGCTTTAAGAAATACTAAATGCTGAAACATCTTGATTGATTAAAAAAATCTACTTACGAATGCTCTCCAGTCCTCGTAATGTCCGAAAACAAATTTCACGGTCCCGTCTTTTAACAAGTAGCCTTCTTGCAATAATTAAAACTGAGTCATCAACTTGGTTAGTATCTAATACAATATTCATAAGCTACTGCATACAACATGCAAAGTTTTCGAAGTTCGCGTCTACGGCGTAGAGGCGTAGGGGCAGTGCTACGCCGTAGTACGACCGTCCAGGCGCGCGCGGCTATGAACACTGAAGCCCGAGACAAGATCTTGTAGCGTAGTCTCGCTAAGAGCAGTGACCTGCATTTTCCTACTATTACTTTCAAAGGTAGGGCCAGACAATTTTGGTCAGGCGTACTCTACTGTACACACCCGCGTGCCTTCACTTGAGTCGCAACTGCAGGCCAGACGGATAACGGCCACGTAACTGGAGCTTTGTCTTCTTGCCGAGTCGAGTGTCACATAGTTAATTGGCAGCGTTACACTTGTTTGTTTTAACAAGACATAAAATGTTATACGTATGTAGGGACTAATTGTGTGCTTCACTTTTATCGTTTCTTTGAGAGTTGTTACGACCTTTAGAGGCTCGTCAGAGGCTAAAGCTTTTGCATAAAATGTTTTTAAGTTGGAAAATGTAGAAAATAGTAGGTAAACGTGAGTATAAAAGGAATTAGAACAATTTCGGTGATAACGTGGCACAAAACGATGTAATATGAAATTACATCGCATCGAGGCGAATTTACGGAGCGAACCTTTCAGTAGCACCCGCTCGTTCCGGCAGCAAGTGTACATAAAAAGGAGGCAAATCACACAACAAGATAACATTCGCTAGCTTTTTTCTCCTCGAGAATCTCATTTTCAATATGTTTTTATAACTTTCAGTGAGGAAATGAGGTGGCGCTCCGGGCGCTCGCGGCGGCATTGTCATCATAAACCAACCGAGGGCTCCTATATAAATCCGCTCCAAATGTACTTTTATACGCATTACGCCATAACGCCGAAGATTTTTTGCCGAACAATGCTTTTAAATCCAAAATGAGAGGAAAATAGGAGGGAGCAACCGTGTTTGTTGCCAAGGGTTCGATCTGCTGTGTAATGAGTGTCACGGAAGTGCTCGTCGACGACTTTGTCCCGGTACAGTGATACGGTCTACTTAGTTACGTTACGGTCGACTTTGGTAACGAAAATTGAAGGTTGATCAGCTTCCAACTGTGTACGAACCTACCGGCTTGGAAAAAATCTTCAGACGCAACGTTGTGTATCATCCTTTACTTATGGTTTATTATAGAAAAAATTGAATGCTGCTGATTCGTTATCAACCGTTGTATGACCCCACTGCTGGGGCACGGGTCTTTTCCTGCATCGCAGGAAGGTTAAGCCATACTCCACCATGGGGGCCAAGTCCGGGTTGGTGGAGAATTCTAAGACAGTGGCGGGCCTTACTGTCAGAAGTTATCAAGCCGCTCATAAGGCCTTTGACATGGCTTAATGACTGCCATTACATGACAGCCGGCACCAACGGTTTATGTGCCAACGGCTTAAAAGCTCTCGGAAAAATGCCACTAGTGGTAGTTACGGAACGGTCACCCATCTCGCACCTGACCGCGCCTATTAATTGCTTAACTCACGTGATTGATTCCTATCACTCGATTCGAGTAGGCCACGAGCGCTTCTATGCTGCTGCTGATTATTTCATATCAAAAATCTTTGTAGAAACAAAAGGTACTATTTCTATTTATTCGAACCTACAACTTTGAGCATGGGAGACCGGTATTGAATTTCTTGGTTGATTCAACCGTGTGCCTAGCATTTACAGTTAAATGCATTTCTAAAATTAAGATTGTTTGAACTTTTTATTAACTTTTAGTTTTGGAGTGAAAAATTTGGATTAAGTGGTAGTAAATTTAAACAACTATTTTCCATTGTTGACGTTTAGCAGTCAAGCCATAGGATCGTGGAAGGCGAAGCCTGATATTTTTTTCTCCAATTCAGCGTGTGCAAATTTTCATGTTTCACCAGCATAAAATAATTCTTCTTCCAACTTGATAGCATAAGCTCGTACTAAAATACCGCACTGTCTGGCATACAATAAACACTCGCGCCATCCTGCTCTTTTCTAGATAGAGCCATTCTTTGTCTATTGCTCGCGTGCGTGATAGGGGATAGAGCAGGCATCTCTTTCCTAAGATCTCGACCATAATTATGATTTGTGGCAACTGTTACTGCCAAGGAAGTAATTTCAGTGAAAGACTACAATTACAAGCAGTTTCTCAATAATATATGCGAGCACCAATCTTATGTACACAGGGGTACTGTGTGCATCAATGCGTGAAATGAAAACCCTTATCCTTTAAGTAAAGGTTTTGCGCGATGTCAGCGACTTTGTCAAACTGGGTTTACCTTCGGTGAGCCTATGAACATTCCCTACCTACCTGTTTTATTGTGTATAGTATACACATTTATTATTGACCTTGTCTTTGATTGTTGGTCTAGAGTTAATGTCTTTGATAACCAATACATCAGTTACGGTTTCTTTATCTGCTGGATGACGCTGTACATTTGTTTTTATAAATATTAAAATAAATATCAATCTTTGCAATATGCAGTACTTTAAGAAACTATGTAAGGTTTTCTTCCATGATTGTGACATTCTTATCTGATTACCGTAGCACAACACTTTGTGCTACGGTAATCAGAATCAGTTCTCACTAGAAATTAATACAAAACTGAAGAAATTATCGTCAAGCTTTATTTTTATATTCGACACTCGAAATCTTATGATATCTTTATGACCTTGCGGTATTTAAAAAATGTGTTAGTAGTTTTCACAGGTTTTATAAAATTTCTGTGGTTTTATTATTTTCAACTGGCCAAATTAATAGAGGTTTAAGGTTCATGAATGTATTCATTTATTTTTCACACCTCCTGCTTGACAATGCCTTATTACGTACCGTCAAATATCATCGTAAAGCATAGCCTTGTCTCTCGAGGGCAATAATAATGAAGAATTTCCCTAGGGAATAAAGTGATTTGAATTTAGAATGTCAAAATTCGCATGAAAACTATGAAGAAGCCCCGCATTGCAATTCGAAATTCGAATTGTTGTTCGACTTATGCAGCCCTGTCTTTTTATTGTCTCCCAGATGGTGTGAAAAGTAGAGTATTCACCTCTGGAATAAAACATGTCTTAGTCTCGGGCGGTATGAACCCCTGGCTTCACTCAGGACTCTACATAACTCCCTCGCTTCGCTCAGGAGTTAAAATTTAACTCCCTCGCTGCGCTCGGGAGTTAACTCGGAGTCCTTCGCTCCGCTCAGGGTTCAATATACCGCCCATGACGTAATACATGGTTTTATTCCCTTAATGCATAATCTACCATTATCTTGGCTTTCTGTTGACGTTCTGCGACGGCCTCGGTGGTGCAGCGGTTTGGCACGCTGCTGTAAAACCGGAGGTCTCGGGTTCGATCCCCGTCCGGGTCAAACTAGGAAATGAACTTTTCTAGTTTGTCTCGGGTCGTGGATGTTATCTATGTATTTATTGTATTAAATCTATCGTCGAGTTAGCACCTATAACACAAGTCATTTAGTTGTACTTAGTTTAGGGCTAACGAGATCTGTGTAATATGTCCATGAATATTTATTTATTTATCAATTTAGAAGTGTAAGGTTTTGTTGGAAATAATAATGCTATTTTTAGTAATACAGTATTTCTGCATTACCGGTAGTGTTTTTACTTCTTGTAGTAACCAAACTTAGCAACTTCGTATACTTGAGGGTTTATAATCGGGTTTTTTACATGTATACGTGACTGTTATAACATTGTATTTAATGAGATTTAAGTAAATAATATTTCACCCGATCGATTTAGGTCGTTCTGTCAGAATATCGAGAATTGACTCTTCCAACATTTTTGCTTTAAAAAAAAAGCCGATGCACAACTTATTTGCATGTTGGAATAATTTGCACAAAATTAACCATCCTCGTTAAATTATGTATCGAGTTCAAAAATACTGATATTTTAAAGCTATCTTCAACCCATCTCTAATAAATAATTCGTAGCTTATTCGTTTCCTAATTTACATCGTTTATCTGAGGTTGGACGAACAAAAAATACCATAACCGGGTCGAGGGATTATAAAGGTAATGAATAAATAATTTCAAGTCGGCGAGAGCTATGAGTACCTGCAGCTTCATCTTGAGCGATGTGGATTATCCATATTATCCGAAAATCTGTGAACGGCACCCGCGTCAGAAGTACGGCGATCGTAGTTCATAATAAAATGACTTAAATTTTTGATCGTTACTTTTTAGTCCCTACTTTTCGAATAATTACCTCTTTCAATTTTTTTCTCTTTAGCAACGAGCACTCCCTGCAGCGCTGTATTAAAATTTGCCTTCAATGGAAATGAACTGCTTGGAAATACTCTCTTGTGTTGTTTTTATTGTTTAAAAACGTTTCAAAGGTATTCGCTGCAATAGGAACGATTTTACGTTTATGGTTATACATTTAATAGCTGTTTTTAAATCTTCGATCGATATCAACCCTTGTATGTCCCCACTGCTGGGGTACGGGTCTCTCCCTGCACGGCAGAAAGGTTAGGCCATACTTTATCATGGGGGCCATGTCCAGGCTAAATCTTATTCATGAATAATCTTTTGGCTATCTTTTACGACTGAAGTATAAATCTATAAGTGTACCTAAATAGTTTTTATGTGTATTTCCACGAAAACTTAGATGATATAATTTTCTCGAGTGAGAACGAACGAGGAAACTTGTTTTTATGCTACGTAAGTGGGATCCCAACTGCAGTGCACTGCACTGGCAAGGAAGGAGTTAAGGTAAAAGGTTTTAAATGTCCAAATCCGTTTTTGCCCCCAAATGGAAGTTCTTTGTCCAGATATTCCAAGCGGACAAATGAGTAGGACTTCAAATCGGATTAGTGATATCGAGCATTTGGGCTTTCCCAAACGTTTTGTATTAGTATAGGCTCTACTTATATATTATTTATTAACTGAACCACAGAACAAAGAGATACTTCGTCGCACGGATTTATAGTCAATTAAAAAGCTTCAAGTCTACTGTATTATTATCCTCACTGAGCTGTATGATGGAGGCAGTATTACTGTAGATATAAGCTAGAACGCATCACAGTAACGCCACGATAATCCCTCAATAGACGCCCATGACTACCCCCATTATACTATCTTTGTCGGTAACTGCGCGCTGCAGGCCCCGATAGCTGTTGATGTAAAATTATTACCGACACAATACAAAATAAAGACCGCTTGGGCCGCAAGATAAGGACGTTTTGAGGCGTCTCAATGGTAGGAATAAATGCCTAGACATAGTGTCCATGCACCCTTCATGTCTCACTAAGTTGCTGTTTGCAAGGACATAGAGTCTAGATTTGTGGGAATGGTTATTTTGTCTGTGTATGTATGACGACCGTTGACCATAGAGAATTGGAGATTTCAATCAATTGGATTTTAATAGTCGGTGGAGAGTGGAATGCTTACTGTGATTTATTGTAGCAACCTTTCGAGAAGTAATGATAGTGCTTTCGCGGAGTCGTTATTTTTCAGCGGAACTAGCAACGGCAAGTACTCTCAACGATGAATGTCTCAACACAGTATCAAGCGCACTTTAACTTGGGTTTTATCAAATAATCTTAGAAGGGAGAATGAAAGCTAGCTTGAGTTAATTAATATTTCGTGTACTGTATATCCGGTTGAAAAATGAAACGCTTATTTCTCTTATTGCTTAAACGGATTACCCGTGTGTGGTCTACTTGCCTGTCACAGCTTATCTTCCTGAAATCTATAAGTAGAATTGATTGATTCAACTAATACTTAACGATACACAGCGCTTTAGTGATTTTAAATTAGATAAATAAATAGTTTATTGACAATAAAAAACACCCTTTGAATAACTCGGTAATCTACAGAAGGGAATTCGTTTGGGATACGGAGTTTCTGGGTTCATTTCTCTTTGTGTGAATCCGAAGTGCACTTGTATATATGTTTAATATTTTTCTCTCAGCACGAAAATAGCACTTCCACGGAGAAATATGAACACTGCGTAACTAAAAGCTGATAAATAAATAAAATATCAGGCGGTTCCTGATCACGGCTGTATCCGCCCACTCAGCGTCTCCATTTCACAGAACACGTTTATCCCCATGAAAAATCGTAAAAGAAAAACACTAACCTGTTCGACTAGTTCCTTTCTGATCATTTTATTTTTACCAAAAAAACTCATTCAGTTTTTTCTTTGGTGTCGTGACTCATGCCCATTTTACAAATATATTTTTTATTGTAGATTTGCTCACCATGATTAAGCTCTGCGAATCGGAGCGAAACCTGGTCGGACTTTTCCGATATAACAACACCCGTAAGTAAATCCGGACTAAAAGTCTACAATGTGTTGTGCTTACGAAAGTTTTAGTTCAAAAATATTTTTTATTTATGTTTGAAACTTATAACACTATGGTTTATTTTGCAACATGTATTTTTTTATAAAAATATAAGTAAAGGTTTATATTTTAAATAGTGCCAGACTTAAGATAATTATATCGTTAAGAACATTAATTGTCATTTCCACGATTTGACTTGGAAAAAAATATACATTCTTTATTGGGCACTGTATTGGGTTCTACAGCAAGATTTCTAAGTGTTACCAATGACGCGGTTTACAAAATATATTAAGCATACTCTGTACAAAAAAGCTGCTTTTTTGTACAGAGTATGCTTAACATAATTCTTTTACATTATAAATGCATCATGGATTATTTACAGTAGAAAGATGTCTCGGGGACAATGGTATGTAGTGTAGTGTACTAACTTAAAGTTGAAAACTCTGTTAATGAAGTTAAAACTTGTTTTAAAGAGAATATATTAATTTTCAAACTAACAGCGTAGTCGTTCATTGAGTAAATATTTTATTTTTTATACAGAATAACCATTTTCGAGGTTCAGCTCATTTGTTTACCATTTACAACAACTGTAGTCCAAAATGTATTAATACGTATTTATTTCTTTCGTTTTTAGGATTCGGTGCGGGACAGCTGCAAACGTTATCTCCAGTTATGCCTACAACATCTGTTTGTAGGTTTGTCCAACTCTCTAAACTAAGAAAGGGTCTATCTCTTTAACAGTAAGGGGTTAAAATTCACATAGTACAACCATGTTTTACTATGTGAATTTTAATCATTAATAATAATAATAACAATAGTTAGATAAATAAAAGGCGTTTTAAAAACGTGTTAATTTTCTTGTAATACATAAAAGTGTACAGCCACTCTTGGCGCTCGTAGCCTAGGCGAACCGAATGATTGGAATCAGTCACTTGAGTTAAGCAACAACAGGTGCGGTCGGATGCAGGATAGGTGACCGTCCCGTCACTACCGCTAGTGGCATTTTTCCGAGCGCTTCCGTGCTTCGCAAGGTACGTTAAGCCGTTGGTGCCGGCTGTCATATAATGGCAGTCGTTAAGCCACGTCAGAGGCCTTATGGGCGGCTTGATAACTTCTGACAGTAAGGCCCGCCACTGTCTTACAGTCCTCCACCAACCCTGACTTGGCCCCCGTGGTGGAGTATGGCCTAACCTCCCTGAGATGCAGGAAGAGACCCGTGCCCCAAAAGTGGGGACATACAAGGGTTGATAACGTACAGCCACTAGTCTTGCGAGCCTCCACCAATCCGGATTTGGCCCCCGTGGTGGAGTATGGCCTATGCCTTCCTTAGGGAAGAGCCCCGTACCCCTCGGTGGGGACATAATGGATTGATGATGACTGACAAAAAAGTGTCAAACTACGAGGTATTATTGCACGGTTCTTTAGGTTAAGAAAATATAATAAAACGGGCTAAACGTAGCTCGAAATCCCGCTAAGGATTTCTGGGTATTGAATCAAAGAGAAAACATTTTTAATGCGCAATTCCTGAAACACCCCATTTAGAGTTTGCATTTGGTAACATTTGTACTTTTACACCATTTTTATTTTTAATGCACTAACCCGTGCTAAGGAACAAATTTAAAAACCTATTTAGAGGCAAAAAATTTCACCCATGCCGGGATTCGAACCCGCAACCTCTGGCTATCCGTACCAGCGCTCTACCAATTGAGCCAATGGGCGACTCACAACATCAGTGAAATTTCGAACCTCTTTACAATATTTTCTGTATTACGTACAGGCAGCGACATCTGACTTAAGCAAATTGCATTACTTACAGCCCCGACTACCTACTTTGCAGTTAGGTTTAACATCGGAACGATATCACTGTACCCACATGATTACACCATTTTTATTTTTAATGCACTAACCCGTGCTAAGGAACAAATTTAAAAACCTATTTAGAGGCTAAAAATTTTTAAAACCTAACTGCAAAGTAGGTAGTCGGGGCTGTAAGTAATGCAATTTGCTTAAGTCAGATGTCGCTGCCTGTACGTAATACAGAAAATATTGTAAAGAGGTTCGAAATTTCACTGATGTTGTGAGTCGCCCATTGGCTCAATTGGTAGAGCGCTGGTACGGATAGCCAGAGGTTGCGGGTTCGAATCCCGGCATGGGTGAAATTTTTAGCCTCTAAATAGGTTTTTAAATTTGTACTTTTAACAAGTTCAAAATACCAAGGTTTTAAAATACGCATTATATCAATGTAGCAGCCTTCAGTAAATTATTGTGCTGCAATAATTTACTGAAGGCTGTTGTGCTGCAAAAAATGTATTTTGGCTTTAATATCTACAATTTCAAGCATTATCTGAACAATCAGGCACCAAAATCATGCAGAAAATAGGTAATTTTTTTTTCTCAGAAAAAGGAACACTCGACAAAAAAAGACGTGGAATAAAAGTTGTTGTAAGCGAAAGGCTCAAACCCACATGATTAAAGAATTTTGTATTTTTAAAATAACCCTGTATATTAGGGTTCACTTATTTTGGTCAGATAGAATGCAGCCGGACGGAACAAGAGAGCGGTATCCGTATTGGCTTCAGTATATCGTATAAATTATTTATGGGTTTAATAAGCCGGATCATAGGAGGTTTATCTAGTTATCCTTCGTATTTATTTTTACTTTTTTGCTCTCCCCGATAGATCTTTGTTCTAAGAATTAAATGAAAGAAAAGTACTGTGTGTCATCTACATTTTTTAGGCTTTAAACAATTTGTGTGAGTACTTTGGAGTAACTGTAAACTTATGTCCTTTTTAATGGACCAAATGTGAATGATAAAGATTTGCATTACGTCGTGTCTGTTTATATTTTATTAAAACTCTCTATTTTCTATTTACTCTAGAAAAAATGGTGACAAAACCTTACTACGGATATTTAATAACATTTTTGTTTTCCTACACGCAGTGTTCAACAGAGAAAAGTTGTTTTGGAATGAAATTGTCCTAATCAAAAACTTAATGGAGGATTATATTCTATTTAATGCACTAACCCGTGCTAAGAACAATATTAAAAACCTATTTAGATGCTAAAAATTCCACTCATGCCAGGATTCAAACCCGCGACCTCTGGCTATCCATGCCAGCGCTCTTTCCAACAGAGCTAATGGGCAACTCACCGGAATCAGTGAAATTTCAAACCTCTTTACAATATAATCTGTATTACGTACAGGCAACTGAAGATGTTATTTTTGGTATTTTGGATACTTCGCGAGTAAAAGTTGTTACGGTGTAAACTTTATTTTTTCATTTTGTAAATTCTATTTCATTAAATTCTATTTCAAATAAATGTTTTATATCTATTTCATTCTGTTGTATTGTAAAGTTTTTATTTGATAATGATAGCATTATTAAATGAAAACTTTAGATTAGGTATACCAACCATTGACCATTTCTTTTGAAATTTCACTTACTAATTCACCCTTTGACGAAACACTGCTATAAGTTTTACTACTTGCCTACTACTAAAAGTCAAGTTTCATTGGACCATTCTGAAGTAATGTTTTTTTTTAAATCAAAAGATATAACGGAACATCAGATTTTTGTTACTTTCAACTTTCTTTTTTATGTAGCCTTTAACCGACCTACTGCAGAGTACAGGCCTTCTCCCAGAAAAAGAGCATGCCCATTTAGGGTTGGAAATTTCAAAGGCTGTGGTAATTTTATTTCAAAATCTTCTTCTTTTTCTTCTTCAGGCTATATTATGTAGTCCACTGCTGGACATAGCCCTCCCCTATTGAGCGCCATAGCGCCCTGCCTTCAGCTTGCCGCATCCAGCATCCGCCGGCAATTTTTCGCATATAGTCATCCCACCTGGACGGAGGGTGTCCTACACTATGTTTGCCGAGTCGCGATCTCCACTCAAGAACACGTTTACTCCAACGGTTGTCGGTTCTTCTCGAGATATGGCCAGCCCACTGCCACTTCTTAAAATCGAAATCTATTAACATTAAATTACCTTTGTTCTGGCTAGCTTCTACAAGTTATAAAGTAGAGCACACAATCGCATTTTTGACTATGTGACAGATTTCTTTGCTTAAGTAGGAGCAGCACTTAGCGGGCCGCCGATAAATCTGACGCGAAAGTGCCCTTAATGGGCAATACACTTAAAATTTTCTCTAATACAAATCACGGCATTCATAAAACTGTCCATTCCATCATCCATAATTTCCTTTATACCCTTTCTTTATTTGTTTTGTGCAAAACGTAGGGAGGGAAAAAAGCAATAATGAAGTGAATTAAAACTGGCGAGGGCGTGCCGTGGAGATGCTAAAGGAATCCAACTAAGATGGATGACGTCATTTTCCCCTTCATTAACCCATTTAGTTGGCACGCTCCAGCCAAAACACTAGAATTCGACTGGGCGTAAAAGAAGAATTTCTTATGTAGGTACCATCTTAACTTGTTACATGTCATGTTTTATAATATGTGCTCTGGTGTACAATAAAGAATATTTTGATCTTATCTTAACTTGTTGTTTATACATACATCCATAATCTCACTTCTGTACCCCGGAGGGGTAAGCAGAGACCAGGGTTTGCCACATTCCACAATTTATTTGTCGCTGTATGAAAGCACGTCGGTTTCGGGTACTTCTATGAATAACCTTGATTCGGCGCTCAAGACCCTTTATCCTCCCTCATCAGAGTCAGGACAGCCGGATATAAGTAATTGAGTGAGTGAGTGAGCGAGTGAGTGAGTGAGGAGTGAGTGAGTAAATAAGAACAATAACTGGCCAAGCGTAGGTCGGATTCGCTCACGGAAGATTTCGTAATGCGTATTAAATATACATTAGGTCTAAAAATCCGGTTCTTGTGAGTGGGAGTGAGTGAGTGGTGAGTGAGTTAGTGAGTGAGTGAGTGAGTGAGTGAGTGAGTGAGTGAGTGAGTGAGTGAGTGAGTGAGTGATGAGTGAGTGAGTGAGTGAGTGAGTGAGTGAGTGAGTGAGTGAGTGCGTGAGTGATGAGTGAGTGAGTAAGTGAGTGAGTGAGTAAGTGATTGAGTGGATGAAAGAGTGAGCGAGTGAGAGTGAGTGGTGAAGTGAGTGAGGGAGTGAGTGAGGAGTGAGGGAAGCCAAGCGTAGGTCAGACTTGCTCACGGAGGATTTCGTAATGCCTATAAAATAAACACAAGGTCTAAAAATCGGGTACGACGGAAAATTTGATTCGGCGAATTTCCCGTCGTAAACTTCGTAACTTAAATTTTCGAACTTCGTTTGCCGTGGTTGGGAAATTCTCCATAAACATATTTTGTAAATATTTCAACTGGCTCCCATTGCACAATACACAAAGCCCATCAAAGTTAAGATAGACAGGTGGACTGTGTAAGAATATTAATAGTGTCTGGTTGACACCCTTCGGGCGTGGTTCGCTAAAGTCGAGATTACCTAATTCGCGAAAAATATCGTATTAAATCCTATGTCAGCGTTAGAACATCAATCAATCAGCCCGTTCTCATCCACTGGAAGGCCCGCCAGTTCTTTTACGTCTTTCTTTTCTTCTTTCAATTAGCTCTTATTCAAAGTTTAACATAGAAAACTTAAATTAACCCTCGACTTTTGTAATATTCTATTTCAGAATGGTCCTAAAAAAATATATTTTTGTTTTTTTTTTTTGAGATACTGGGTAATTTTGTTACCTTGGGCTGAATTTTATGATTTGAGCTGCTTAAAATATTTAAGGCAAAAATAGAACATATACATACACAATACGAAACCGGAAGTACGTCATCAACGAGAGTTTACATAGTTTTTAGTGATACCATGACTCAATACAAGAACTCTTTAACTAAACAAAACTAAAAAGATTTCTAATCTACGCAAACATACAAGGAGTAATAATGGTTTTCTCCTGGCGTTTTTTTATTGAAGCATTTTATACACAGTTATATACTAAACGGGTCTAATCGTAATTATTTATTAGGTACAACCATTGAATTTTATAAAACCATTGAATTTTATAAAATTCAATGGTAAATGTAACTACCTTATTTCCCGACATTTCGGCAGCGTTACAGTAGCCGTGGTCACGTATGTCTGAGTATCGCGAAACTTTACGAAAAATATTTATCATACAAATTAAACAGTGTTTGAAATTATTAATCCCGGAACCAGCGTGCGTGCAAGCAACGACTAATGAACGTTGGTGAAGCGAAGTTAATCTGTCAGGATCGTGGCAAGTGGCAATCCCTGGTCTCTGCCTACCCCTCTGGGATACAGGCGTGAGGTTATGTTATGTAATGTGTAATTATTAATTTACCTGTGAAACAATTATTCACACACTGATTTACAAAATACAAAAAAATCTACAAATATTATTAAATTATAACAGTACCATTATATTAACTGATCGTGTACTTTGGAAAAGAAGAAGAGAGGGCTATGTCCTGCAGTGGGCGTCCAATGGTTAAGTGTCGTTGGTAAGTAGTATTAATTGCCAACAATTAGGACAATGCCCATTAAAGACAGCGCCTTTAAAATACCTATCTAAATAGTTTTTCCATGCCAATGCAACCTGTGGTTACGTTCTCGATACCCAATGCGAACGGTCCAAAAGCGCCGATAGCTGTTCTCATAGCCGTCGTACGTCGAATACATGAATAAATATGGTTATATCACTTGTTCAAGAGGCAATAGAGGGAGGGTGGATGTGCCTTTTACTGGCGGAGCGTATCAAGAGCACTTAGAGCCGAGTGCTGTCCGATTTGGGAAATCACGTTAAGGCGTCCGCCTTGTCTGCTGGCGTTCGGTCACTTTAAAACTAGACCGAAGAAGGATATGCCGACGGGTTTCGAATCGAGAGTATCACTAAATACTTATCGGTCCGTCTTTTTATATTGCTTAAAGAAAATTAATTATGAGACAGAAATAGTTTAGTTTGAAACTGTTAAATAAAGAAAGTGGCTGAAAAAACTGCCTGCTCGTACAATATTGCCGTCTATAGTGTGTAAGCGGGAAGCATAAAATTATCTTTGTAGTTCCTTTATTTAAAATGGTTTCGTGTTAATTTTTTTATTCTCAATTCAAAAATTGGCAATCAATTTCATGCGGTTTAAAGGAGGGTGATCGGTATTACAGGCTTGCCTTTCAGACAAGTAGCAACCTCTTTGGTATCGTGAAACTGTATCTTCTTTTTTTGAAATCCCCGCGCATGAATAAACAAACGAATGAATCCCAGGAGGTGGGACTCCCACCTCCTGGGATTCATTCGTTTGTTTATTTTATCGTCCCGAATTTAATTTACTTTCATCTTATGTAATTTTTTTTATGTTGTAAGGTTTGTCACTGCAGAATAGTCCCTGGCAGGGAATGAAAAAAGGTTTCACGACAACTGCAATTATGTAATATAAAATGTGACAAAGGTGTTATTACAATCGCGACACAGGAATTACTAACCTGTCCGTCTATGCAACGCGCGTCCCACGCGCTGCTACAATGTTTATACATTTTTACACATTTAGCTACTTATTTTACAATTTGTGCGTACTTGTAGTTAAATTTACGTCATAAATATCCATTATGTTTCGTATTCCTATTTCCATGCAGTTTTTTCGAGTTTCCCTCTTCGAAACCCCGTGAGCTGGCTTTTTGGGTGAGTTTTTGTGATTTGTAACTCTTTCCAATTATTTGGTTCTATCGAGATAGTGTTTTCGTTTATTAATATCGCATCTGTGCTGATTAATCTTTTAACGGGTAAGGCTAGTATACATTTTTAAATAGTTTACTTTCTTTCAAAGTGATAAGGTTCAAGTTATGGTAGGAACAATTATAGCCACCCACGCAACTAGACCTAAAACGAATCGATTGAGATCTTATTTGTCGATTGATGATTAGTTAAGGGACCATAAAACTACTTACCTACATTCTAGTATTTTCTAAGGTTAACACGAGCAGTAGACATAATTAAAACTGTTTTTATACGGATTTATGATCGTTTATTACATTATTACAATTTTCCAACGTTTCGGCACTTTTTCAGGTGCCGTGGTCCCGGATGACATCATCCGGGACCACGGCAACTTTTTTACAGTTTTAATTATACTTACATTCTAAGTTATGTACACATAGTTAGAATATTTTCGGGGTTTAATCGCGTAGTAATTTATTGCTATTTTACCTCGACGTTTCGACGATGTTACAGCCCCGAAAATATTCTATGTGTACAAGTCGCGAAAGTTTAAAATATGTTATAAGTTATGTACATTAAGTGTACATAACTTATAACATATTTTAAACGGTATGCCTGCTATAAGTTCACTTATAGCAGGCATACCGTAATACATTTTGTGAACTTATAGCAGGCATACCAACGTGACAGTAAAGTGAAGGAAAAATTTCGTGAGGAAATCTGAGGGTCTCAAGTGTTCAACTACCTCAGCGGTTGAAATTGCAAATCCGCAGTGGGCACGCGGTGGGCACACACGCTTCCTTAGAGAAAGCCTGTGCAGCAGGACGTCTATTTAAGGCTACAGAAAAAAAAACTACTTACGAATACATACATACCAGGCTTACATTACCCTCCTAAGGGATTTCTCATCTAGTACAGAGAATATTTCATCAGTCCGTAACTCTGTCGAAATCAGAACCATTAGTAATGACGTGCGTTTGAGTGACGTCTGACTGAAGTGGCTCTTAGGGTGTCTGATTGTTGTAGACTGTCGAGAACACGTCAACCCTTTACTTAGTTATATTACGATAATCAAGGGCATCAAAAATAAAACCGGACAAGTGCATGTCGGGTCTTACGCAGGGTACGGTTCTCTAGAAGCAGGGGTTTTTACCTCCTCTAAAGAAAGAACAAAATTGTCCTCAGCACGGGTTAGTGCAACAAAAAGAATATGTGACTACAGCGATATCATTCTGATGTAAAACTTAACTGCAAAGTAGGTACTCGGGGCTGCATGTGATGCAAATTACTTCAGCCAGATGTCGCTGCCTGTAAATAATACAGAGAATATTGTAAAGAGGTTCGAAATTTCGCTGATGCCGGCCCTTGCTAATTAGCTCAGCTGGGAGAGCGCTAGTACCGTTAGCCAGAGGTCGCAGGTTCGAGTCCCGGCATGGCAGAATTTTTAGCCTCTAAATAGGTTTTAAAAAAAAGAAAAAATACTTCATAAAAGCAATTTTCAACCTAATTTGTACAAAGTTTTCTTTTTATAGCGGTGGTAGCGGAGTGGTAGAACACCGGCTTCTCAATCGGGAGGGCGTAGGTTCGCATCCCCTCATGTATCAGTGTTTTTTTTCTATGTTATGTACATTTGTGAAGTTATAGAAGCAGTATTCGCTAACCGTGATGGAAAACATCGTGAGAAAACCTGAGTGTCTGAAGTGTTTAGATGCCTCAGCGTTAGAAATCCTCAATTCGCTGTGGGCACGCGTTGTGATAAGGTCATTCTCTCACTCTGAGAGAAGGCCTATGCCCTACAGTGGGACGTAGATAGGCTGTATTATTATTTCATTTTATAAGCTGGTCGTCTATTACACGGTAACCTGGAGCTCTATTTTTGAATCACTCTTCTCGCGTCGAGCGCTCGATTTCTACTGATTTTCGTTCGACATACGAAATTCCGTATTTTTGAATCACTCAACTGCAACGAATGGTCCTTACCACTCGTCTCGTATGTCGATCGATAGATTAATTGTCAAAATTTGTGTTAATTTCAAATCAACGAGTTTGTGCTTTTGTGCTGAATTGATTTTTTGTTTCGACATTTTCGAATAAAACAAACCAAAGTGTTATTATTTACGATCTATGAAAGTGCTTTGTTTGTTTTGCAACTAAAGGCAAAGATTTTTCATCTAAACAGCCAATAAAACGAAATATTTTACGTTTCGTTTCCGTTACGGTAGTTTCCGGTTCTTGTAATTTCTGCGTGGGACGGATCAAATACAATACTTCAAATTGTACTAGCAACACTTCAGGCGAACGATTCAAATATACGGAAAAACGAGATCATGCGACTAAGAAGACGAGTGTGACTTATGTCGCATTCGATGATACAATTTCATACGAGTGATTCAAAAATAAATCTCCTGTAAAGGCCACTTCGCCCTGCTGGTTTTTCTTTTAAGTTCATTAACGTGCTGGTGCTTGGAATTTTTTCACATATCTCAAATCAACCGTTTAGCAGGAAGAGAATGGGGAAGCCCTACTATAACAAAAATTTCCACTTTAAACCTTACTATTTCTAGAAGAAATTGCTTTTAGAAATAACGCCGCCTCTTGTACTGTACTGTTATTTTTTAAGTCTCTTATCTGATTCCTGGTGTACATGCAATAAAGAATAGTCTATCTATCTATATATCTATCGATTTTGCAAAGAGATCCCTTAATAAAAAAATCCTTTCTTTACACTCACAATATTTTTAAACAACCAATTTAACAATATCATGTAGCCGAGAAAAAAATACACAATTTTTTGTTTTCCTACCCTTTCGTAGGTGTGATTAATATGTATGTCTATCCCAATATTTAGTTTTCTAGCATTTGTCGTCTCTGTGCTAAGCCGCTGACAGACAGACAGACGAACTTGATTTGTATCAAATGGTAAAGTCTGGGTGTATTTCCACATTTGTGGTGTCTTTGCCTGGTCACCATAGCACAGGGATCCCAGTTTCCTAGCTTGGGACCAGGGCAGAAAGTGATCTTGTTGTTAGGAAGTCGTTATTATTATTAGGTCCTTACATATGAGATTGGTGTTTTGTATGAGGAACATAAGGACGTTTTTTTAAATACAATATTTCAAATAATCCAAGCACCTATCTGCACTTTTGCCATTTCATATGTAGTATTTTTTTTTTAAAACGCTTTACTAAAAAAACCTTCGCAAGGGAATCAATAAACTTTTTGAAGGCGGTTTGGACTGCCCTATCGGAGTTCAATTATTTCTCTCGCAAGAAGTCGTCCAAATTTCGAAAAAATTGTAATCTGTTGGAGCAAGGACCGGAGAGTACGGTGGATGTCTTAGACATTTCAAATTGAAGCTTGTCTAATTTGGTAGCCGTCTGTTGTGCAGTGTGTGGTCTAGCGTTGTCCTGAGCAGCCTCGGTTGTTTAGCAGCTAGCTCATCCATCATGGTTTGCAGTTGCTGAGTATAGACATCTGCCGTCATCGTCTGGCCAGATTTAAGAAAGCTGTAGTGAACAACAGCGGCACTGGTCCACCAAACGTCGACAAGTAACTTTTTTGGAGTCAATTTTCCCTTGTGTTATGATTTGTCTGGTTCGCTTCTGATTATCGCACAGGATCCACTTTTCATCAAAGGTAATGATTCGATTCAAAAACGCTTCATTATTATGCCGAGTAATGTAACGCAGCCGTCGACGCGCGTTTGTCGATTTGCTTCACTCAGTTCGTGAGGAACCTGAGAGGTACCTCACGAATTGAGTGGAGCTTTTTCACCTTCCCAATATGCTTCAAATGGATTAAAACAGTTTTCAGTAACACTGCAGCCTGCAGCTAACTTGGAGATAGATCCGCTTCCACAATAGCCTTCAATTCTGCAATGGTCACGGGGTCAACTTTGGAACCAAAAACGCAATGCAAACGCAATGCTTTATTTTAGCGTGTTAGCGACAACGCTACTATACACATCATTAAGCCTTCGAGCCGTTTCTGCAGCACTCGTGCCACGGTGGAGTTCGTACTCGTAAAAAGTAATATACGCGTTGAATTGATAACCTCCTTCTTTTTTGAGGTCGATCAATAACGCAATATTTCAAGTTCTCCATTGATCGAGAAGAGCGACGGCAAAGAAAAAAACAAATGAGCAAAAAAAAAAACAAATGAAATATGTATACCAGCTAAATGTCTAAAAAAAAGCTGGAATTCATAACCAACAAAGAGGAGATATTTCAGATCTAGGTGGCCAGTACGACGAAACGCAAATTTCATATGTAAGGACCTAATATTACTGTTCTATCTCGAATGCATCTAGATCTGCATAAAATTTATCGCCTTAGAACGAGGCGACGTAAACATGACATGTGAACACAACAGTATGTAAATGTGCACACGCCCCCAATGAATAAAGAAAAACCCCTGTGTGTGCTTTTACTCTAACAATCGCTGTGAAAACCCACACATTTAGAAGATAAAGTTTTTTACAAGGTGTGCCTTTGACTTTTTATTAATTTAAATGTTCTTTAAAAATAATGGGAGTTACTTTAAAATAACGTCTTAACGTAAATATACTTTTAGGCACTGTAAAAAACTTTTCTTTTCTTTGTTATCTTTATACTTTATTGAACACGGAAAACACAAAAAACAAGTAAAATTTAAGAAAATTACATGTACAAAGGCAAGCGTATCCCTGTGAGAGATTTCTTCCAGAAAACCTTCGGGAGTGGGAGTAGAGATGTAAAGTGCTTCCGCTTTTTTATTTGAAGGTTTTTTTAAAATAATTAAAATCACTTTAAAAAATACGTACTAACGTAAATAATGTTTCCAGGTACTGTAAAAAACTGTTGCTTAAAAAAACCCGTGTAATAAAAAAACATCCGACTGTAAAATAATTTCGTTCGCTATAGTTTAATAATTTATCCACTGTAAAATTTACTTTCAATGTCTACGTGGCCGTGCCATATAGATCTACGTGGTTACCATGGTTGTCTGTAAGAAATTATATTTACTAATAAGGCCGCCAATTGTACTGTACTATGTTTAAATATCCTATGTATGTTCATGCAATAATTAGTATTCTATCTATCTACCTACCTACGTCTACATGACGTGGTCCAGGTGGACAAAAATCAAGTAAGTGATTCCGGAATTAAATTAAGAATGTTGTTGATAAGTAGAGACTTGAGACTTTACGTAAACGTGGAAATTTCGTTCACCCTGTATATTGATTATTAGCTGTTTTGTAGTGTTGATTACGAACAAAGCAAAAAACTTGCTTCAAATTTGTATGTATCGGAGAGTATTTGCCGTTTCCTTCAAACAATCCATTACAACAAAACCCTTAGTTAGTTAGACCTGAGATTTCCGCACTTAGCCTCATAGTTGGGCCATTGTACGTAGCAAGCGCTGAGGTACGCTAACACCTCAGACACTAGGGTTTCCTTACGATGTTTTCCTTCACCGTCAGCAAGTAGTATTGCTACTATAATTTCACAAATGTACATAGCTTAGAAAACAAAGTCATTGGTACATGCCGGGGTTCGAACCCACGACCTCCCGATTGAGAAGCCGGCGTTCTACACCGCTCCGCTACAACCGCTCTCAACAAAACCTTTAGTGAAGTCCAACTTACTCTCGGTGAGTTTTTATTGTTCATAGTTATTGCCAATCCGCGGTGGGCACGCGTGGTGATTAACCCCCTACTCCATTTCTGAAAGAAAGCCTGTGCCCTGCAGCGGCACGATTATAAGCTACATAAAGAATGGTTGTAATAATGTTAAAAGATATCACTATAATAATACCAAGTTTATTTTTTTTTAACTACTACCTTCATAAGTACTACACATTATTGGATAAACTATTTTCGTCGGAAACTATGCCGGGGTTCGAAACTATGTTCGAAACTATGCCGGGGTTCGTACCCACGACCTCCCGATTGAGAAGCCGGCGTTCTACACCGCTCCGCTACAACCGCTCTCAACAAAACCCTTAGTGAAGTCCAACTTACTCTCGGTGAGTTTTTATTGTTCATAATTATTGCCAATCCGCGGTGGGCACGCGTGGTGATTAACCCCCCACTCCCTTTCTGAAAGAAAGCCTGTGCCCTGCAGCGGCACGATTATAAGCAACATAAAGAATGGTTGTAATAATCTTAAAAGATATCACTATAATAATACAAAGTTTAATTTTTTTTTTAACTACTACCTTTATAAGTACTACACATTATTGGATAAACTATTCGTCGGACTTTTCGGAGGAAAAGTCTAGTAAGTTTATACGTGCTTGTCCTTCCGTATTTTATTTCTAAAGCCAAAAAGAAACCTTAAAAACAGATGAAAACTGTGGGGATCCAATGTTATTTTTATTTTCTTTTATTTTATTAGACTAACCGGCATGATAAAGTATATTCTCGGAATGAAATGCAGATATCTATTGTGGTCAAGGAATAAAATCCATTACAAGTTAGATATACACAGTGACACAAAGACGTCGTATGCATAATAGTGTCCCGTTTGAAGTCATTTGGGCACGGAACTCTTTTTTTCAAGTAGCCTATAAACGTCCCACTGCTGGGCACTGGTTCTTTCAGAGAGAGAGAGTACGGGCTTAACTATCACGCGTGCCCAACGCGAATTCACAATTTCAAGCGCTGAGGTATTTTAACACCTCAGATAGGTACGCACGTTTCCTCAAGATGTTTTCCTTCACAGTTAGCTGGTGGTATTGCTACTATTACTCACAAATGTAAATAACTTAGAAAACCAAGTTATTGGAATATGGCCGAACTAGGAATCGAACCCGGGTCTCTCGGTTCCGAGTACATTGTCCTACACACTGGGCTACCGACGCTCCTACGGAACATTAAAAACATTTTTACGCAGCAATAAGCTGATGAAACGAAGAAAAACACCTAATTACAAGCGTTTCTTTGGTCGAGCGTCCACTCGCCGATTATTTAAATCAATCAGGCTAAACCACGAAATTAAGGTGACGACACACCGGAGCCCCCACAGGCATTAAGGGGACGCTCTTTCGTTGGCAAATAATTGAGCATTAAGGTAATAGAGAAGTAGAAAATCACGTTACGCCCCGGTCTATTACGGCGGCCTCGTCCAGTCTTAAGTGTATTACTGGCTATTTGTCGAGACACTGAGACGGACTCATCAGGCTCGTGCTACTTTTACATGGTGGAGGATCATTTAGAGATCATTTAGAGCACGTTTGATCGAAAGTTTTTTGAAGTTAATTATGTTGCTGGTGAGTATTATGTCTGCTCTGAAGCGGAAATACAATAAACACTTTTAGAAATTGCAAATCGGATATAAAAAAATATGGGAAAATATTAATTACTGGCTAGGGAAAAGTAAAACTAATATAGACAATACCATAAATAGGTATCTAAGTAAGAAAGAAAAGGACAAAGTAAAACTTTGCAATAACTTTACAGAAATATTTCACAAAAGAAATAGACAAAATTAAACATAATTGTAAAATAAAGTTTGTAGATAGGTCTAGTTAAGTTAAAGAAGCCCCCCTGTCATTTCATTTTCGGAAAATAAATGCAGATTTTATAGAAAAAAATATTGACAAGATGGATCCAAATAAATTTGCTGGCTCTGATCGAATTAGATTACAAAATATTAAATTAATTAAACAAAAAATCAGTCCCTTAATTGCCAATTTCATCAACCTGTGTATACAGGGCGTCCTCTACCCGGACAAACTTAAATTGTCTATATAGTCAGACCAATATATAAACAAGCAAGCCACTACGAATATACAAACTATAGGCCAATAGCAATTTTATGTACAATAAATAAAATAGTAGAGAAGGTTATAGTAGAGCAAATTTCAGAATACTTAAATGAGAATAAATTAATCCACGGCTCGCAACACGGTTTTCAGAGAGGTAAAGGTACTAGTTCTGCGTTATTTCAGTTTACAGACGATGTCTATTCCGGCTTAGACAAGAAAGAGCATGTCATAGATTTGTTTATTGACTTTAAGACGGCTTTCGATACCTTGGACCATCACACCAAGCTATGGATGAATGTGGAGTGAGAGGTCCTGTTAAAGCCTGGTTGCAAAGGTACTTAAATAAACCTAAATTAAAGATAAAGATTAATGAGGCTATTAGTGACGAATATCCCATTAAACATGGTGTTCCAACTGGCTCTGTGTATGGTCCGATTGGGTACATAATGCATGTAAATAGTATTAGCAACGTTGTAAAGCATAGTAAAACCTACATGTATGCGGACGACACGTGCATTATGTACTCAGGAACGGACATAAAACACATAGAAAAATGTATCCAGGAGGACCTAAATAATATAATGATGTGGTCACATGACAACGGCATCATCTTGAATGCACAAAAAACTAAATTTATTCACATTAGATCGCCAAGAAGCCCTCAAAAAGATGTCGTCTTTAACATAATAGGACACTCGTATGAGTGCTTCCATGATCACCATACAAGCTGCAACTGTAGACCCATAGAAATAAGTGATAAAATAAAGTATCTTGGGCTGACTATTGATAAGGATGTGAACTGGAAAAGTCATATTAAAGATTTATGTACAAAACTTACAATACTATTAATGAAGTTTAAAGGACTAAATTTTTTTGTGAGTAGGTCTTTGTTGTATTGCATTTATCATGCACTTGTTGAATCTGTGATAGGCTACGGGCTGGCTAGTTATGGCCGCACCTTTCCTACCTATTTAAACGAAATTGAAAAACTACAAATAAGATTTCTCAAATGCTTAGTTGCTAATAATATAAAAAATAAATGTAAAGATAATTATGAATAGCTTTTCAAAATTGTAAAATCATGCCTATTGAAAAAAAAAATATATAAAATTGCGATTGAAACTTTCGGCAAGTCGGGCCTTTTAAAACGGTGGAGCCATAGCTATCCAACGCGTAGCACTAAACGAAAACAGGTCAAATTTGCAATCCCTAAATACTCAAATTTTATGGATCTAGGCTAAGTAATTGTTTGGTACCTGCAATTTACAAAAGCCTTCCAGAGGAATTATGTAATAAGCACCTCAGAAAAGCACAATTTAAAAATATGCTTAAGCGTTTTCTGTTAAGTAGTCTGTAGACATAAAATATTATTATGGATAATTTTAGTTGTGTAGAAGATAATGTTAATTTAGTGAGATAAAAAGAACTGTTACCAAGAGCTTGCCGATAAACTGCATTAGCAGTTTGGCAAACTATTGATATTGTAATCTTGCATTGTTTACAATGAATAAATATATATATAAAAAAAAAGAAGAAAACAGAGACCTTGTTTAGTGTTTCTTTTATTTTTTACATTATTTTATTTTGTAAGTAATCCGCTGAGGCACATCATAGTTTTGGTACTTTTACATGATGGAGGATCGTTTTGAGATAGCGCGTTTGATCGACAGTTTTTTAAAGTTAATTACGTTGCTGTATCTGTCTGATCTGAAGCGCAAATAGAAAAAAATACTTTTTGAAGTTAATTATATTGCTGGTAGGTATTTGTCTGCTCTGAAGAGCATGTAAAAAAACGGGTATTCGTTTAAAGATTCCTTCATTTTTACCCGACTGTGACGGAGCCCAAAAGGAGGGTAATTTGTTTGGCTCGGATGTTTGTAAGTAATTAAGTATGTCTGATTCTATTATGTAACGTCCTGTCACGCCATTTGCTGAGATATTCGAAGAGACAGCACCACAGTTGAGTATTTACTTAGCGAAATTCTCAGTTCAGAAACTGGCCCTATGTTACCTCATAACTTTTCAAACAATGGTCCGATTTTGTTAAATTCTTAATAACTATTATATTTTTATACTCTCGCACATACGCGACGAGTCGATTGAGATCTATCTCAATCGATTTTTCGTGTGTGTGCGAGAGTCATATGCTATATAAACGCCGTACAAACACAAAATTAAAAAACTCGCATAAAATAACCAACACCAATAACCAACCGACTGCTCCGCATTAATGACTAAGCAGGCGGGACCTAAATTCAAGAATGTAACTCCTTACGAGTTATCTATCGAGGCAGGTTCCGTCAGCTTAGCAATTAATGCTCTGTCAGGTAGTTGGTTAGTTCATATTCCAGCTTTTGATTATATCAGATTTTGTATTTAGTATTTATTAAACAATCCGTTGTAGCACACATTCTGTAAAAAAATCAAGTAACTTAGTAATCACTGATAGCTTCTGGTTCCTTAAGTGAACTCTCCCAAATTACAAAGACCCTCAAAATCACCCAACTTAATAGCTCAGACAATACTCACTTACAAAGTAGATTGTAATTCTTAAGCACATGTTACAAAGCGAAAGATACGGTCCGGAACAAACAAATGTATTGCAATGTCTTCGTTGGAATATATGACTTAGGTGCAGGCGTACCGTGATACATGGCGGATACGCCCGGGAGTCCCGGGTCTGTTAGTGAATCATTGATTCTGGACGGTCTAGGTATTTAGGTACAATTTTTTTTTATGATCACGTCCTACTGCATGGCACAGAACTTTTGAGAGACTGAGAGAGATATAGTATGGGCTTAGTTGCCACATTTACCTATCAATTATTGTGGGGGAAAAACTAGGACTTACGAAGTTAGTTTACTTTCCCTGTTAGATTTATGAAAATGAGGATACATTTAATATCTGCCCTTGAACTCAGAAGAAGCCTCCACTCACCTTGCAGCTCCCCAGCCAGCTCCAAATCGTGAAACCGGCTCAATCCAGATGCACGGCACTAGGGTTGATGGAACGTCCATGGGTTTAACACAAAACGTTTGTGGCCACAAGAATTCACTTCTTCTCACTCGTAATTAATAAATATAGAGATAATTTAAAATGGAGCAAACGAACGTCGTTTCTTCCTTCTAGTGGACTGTGTCATGGCCAACTAGAGTGCGACCAATCACGGCCTTTTTCAGCAACACGGAAACGGAAACCAACATAGGTTACTGAAGAAAAGCGGAAACATTCCAAAGAGTTTGAGCAGATATGAAACAATTATAATTAACTACTCAAGGAGTTGGAAACTATGCTAACTGAAGGCAAGCACCTTAGATTTTTTTTTCTTTCTTCACAGATATATGACATAAGTGGCTTCGATATCAACCCTTGTATGTCCCCACTGCTGGGTCACGGGTCTCTTCCTGCGTCGCAGGAAGGTTAGGCCATTCTCCACCATGGGGGCCAAGTTCAGGTTGGTGGGGGATTGTAAGATAGTGGCGGGCCTTACTGCCAGAAGTTGTCAAGCCGCCCATAAGGGCTCTGCACTTGTCTGCCATGGCTTAAAGGCTGCCATCACATGACAGCCGGAACCAACGGCTTAGCGAGCCTTGGGAAGCACGGAAGCGCTCGAAAAAAATGCCGCTAGCGGTAGTCATGGGATGGTCACCCATCCTGTACCTGACCGCGCCTGTTGTTGCTTAATTCAAGTGATTGATTCCAATCACTCGGTTTAACTAGGCCACGACCGCTTCATAACGGGCTTATGAATGCAAAAAGGCGAGAACTTGGCCTGGCGCACTCTGTTTGCCTTGATGAACAGTGTAGGTAATATTATTACAAGCTATTACACGTACTTGAAAGCTTGAAACAATCCTCCAGAGAGTATGGTTTTAAGCTTTCAAGTACGTGGAATCCAGTGCTCAGTAAATACAAATCACGCGCCTTATCACCGGAGTGTTGGCGTAGTAAGTGTTGTGTGTCCGCCAGCTGCGAAAAATTTAATTGGCGATTGACTATCCACAATAATCCGCTATTTGACTCTCTTTTCAAGTAAGTGTTAAATGGTAAATACCTCTTTCATCAGACCAACAAATATCTTAGTATATTCTCTGAGGGCCTAAAAGCAACAAAAAAATATATTTTAAAATTTTGCTATGCTAAACAGCCAAAAACGCGGTCAGCTATTTTTGTCTATGGTCAGCCATTTTCGTAGAACCTGAGGACTTGTAAACAAAGTTTGACATTCAACATCGGTAAGTGATTTGTGAGCCTAGTAAAACAAGAATAATAATTTTAAAACAGCCATTAATTAATAGTAGATTGTTAACCAAGGGCTGTATGACATCAACTGCATATGAGGTTTTTGGCGCCCGAGCGCAGCGAGGGCGCTAATTAGCCCGAGTATGCAATTGATGCTTACACCCGAGGTAAACACTCTGCTTTACATATCGATTGTGAGGTAAGTAAAAAAACAAGAAAGCAGGTTGACTTTTTTTTTGACTTGACATTTTCCAAAACTTTCGAGAAAGAACTCCAAAACTCGAAAAAAAAATACTTTCGCGCCTAGCTAGTCGACTAACTTTTTTACTCTTCACGATTTTATGGCACGCAAGCGCGTCAAATCGTGCTGGCCAGTTTGATTTTTAAATCGATTTCAATTAACATACGATGTGACTGCGAAACAAATAGTTCGATATTTAAAATAAAATCTTCATAAATTCTAATATAAATTGTCTCGATTCCGATTCAAGTAAATAATCGATACCGAGAAAAAAAAAATAACTTTAAAATATTCTTCTTGCAGTATGAGTATCACAGTTCTTTTTTTAAATTCCAAAACCTATGCTTTAATGTTAACATTACATGGTATGTTTTGAAACCTATGCTGTAATGATATCCATACACCCCTGCATTCTGGGAAGTAAGTGACTACTTACAGAGCAAGAGATAATGATGTAATAGTACATTACACAACTAGGGTGGTAATACAAAGAAAGGCCGCGATCGCAGAAGTTTGCGGCCCCAGCTGCAAGCGAGGGACGTAAATATGCGATCGAGAGCTTTCTTTATTACCTCCCGTGTTGTGTACATCTTTTTATGTCTACACTTGGCCAGAAAGAAAGCGGCTTTTTCCGTACGCGCAGCGTGCGGAAAAAAATCACTTTATTGCCAGGTGTTGCATAAATTTTTTTATAACATATTTGCTCGTAAAGTGGTTGTAATTACACCAATTTCAATATCGTAATGTATCTCATTACGTACGTGTGCGATAATGTAATGTAAAATAAAAGGCACGGGTTTTTTTTCATAAAGTTTTAAGATACTTCGTCTAAAAATGAACGATACTTTTAAAAATCTTAGCAAAGAGGTTTTATGTCAAGAAAGTGGTCAATATTTTATGAATAAAATTAACTTTGGAAAATAAAATATAACAAATAAACATTTAATTTTTTAATTTAATTAATTTTGACAATAAATTACAACCTTGTATCTGTAACAAAAACACAAAAATATTAATTTACTTTATTAGTAATACTGGCTGTTTTTGTACCTTTGCCTAAAAAAAAATTTGATGCGCGCGCATCGCTTATTTGTGGACAAGTAAAAATAAATCCGCGCGCTTTTTCTTTTCGATGTATTGTTTTTATTTGAAAATGTCGTCAAGTAGTGATGATAACAAAGTCAGAGTTTTATTAATTTCCTCGTAAATATGTTATAAAACGTCGTATGACATACGTGCGCTTTGAAAATTACAGCCTCTGCTTCCTTATAGCCCTCGCCGATGGCTCGGGCAAGTAATATCGCCTCGGCTGTAATTTTCAACTTACCGCACTTATATCATAATGTACTATTACAGGCTGACACAGTTATGGTTGATTTTAAGTACCTATTACCACAGAGGAAAAAACTATTACTACTTAGCAAGAAGGCTAGATTGCGGCCAGTCAAGAAATTAAAGGTTGTATATAATGCTTTAATATAACAGTGACTGTAAATCTGTTTTGACTGTTAATGACGGATCTAATGAAACAAAGTCGCGAACAAGCGTTCTAAGCAATCAATTGTAAGGTGTAATAGCAGTGTTAGTTTGCTTTAGACTGCAAACAAAGCCAAACAAACAGTGGCTCCTTGCCTCACGTTAGGGCTAGTCGATCACATATCGATCTGTCTCTGTACAGAGGATATATTGAGTTTCTTTTGCAATTTACTCGGGACGAGTGACCTATATCAGAACGGTAAAGTTAAATTTAGAATGGTATGTTAGTTAGACCTGAGATTTCCCCCCTTAGCCTCAATGCTGGGTCATTGTACGTAGCAAGCGCTGAGGTTAACATGTTAACTCTTCAGATCCTAGGGTTTGCTCACGATGTTTTCCTTCGCTGTAGTATTGGTATTGCTACTATAATAGGCGTTACGATAATAATCAAAAAAATATTGATACTGATGATGATAGAATTAACCATCACACCGCGTGACGTCACGATTAGGGTAACGTTTAAAGTTTACCAATAAACTTCACCCGTGCTTTTTGTGACTACTACGATGTGGTGTGACGTCAGATTTGACGCCATCACACCGCGAGCTGGTTTCCTATGGATTTTGAGAAAAATGACTTTAACCTTCGTTAAACTTTAATTTATTACTGAAATATAGTTTTTTTTTAAATAGTAAACGTGTCCACGCATTATGGAAGAGGATTTAAAAATCTTTCGTTATGCTCATTTTATTCGTTATAAATGAACATAAGTTAGAAAACAAAGTCATTGGTACATGCCGGGATTCGAACTTACAGCCTTCCCATTAAGAGGCCGGGGCTTCTACCACTTTGTTACCACTTATTTAGAATGGTAAAGAATTGATTCGGTTTAAGCAAATAGTTTTCAAACTACTTTGCGAGATAAAGAATGCAAAAAATTAGGTGATCAGAGAAATAAGCGCAATACATGCCACGCCAGTAAGCGTAGCAATTTGAGCTTATGCAATTCCGATTGTTACCAGCAACAAAACGTGGCCCAGCTGGGGGGTATTAAAGTAATAAATATTCATTATGAACTTGCCTTAATTCTGTACAGCACTATTTTACTATTTCACTAATTTAAGCTTAACGAGAGAATAGCGGCCCAACGTGTAGGGATATGGGAATGCTTTGCGTTTTCTAAACTCACTGGCAGCGTGCGGTGTGTAAAACATTGTTTATTGTTGAACTAGGCGGGCTTAGCTCTTTCCGGAACGGTGGATGTATCTTCATTTATATTTTACTGGTGATATTATGTTTGCAATAAAGCAATGCAACTGAATATATGGTAGATATTTTCCGACAGGAATACTTGGGATCGATACGCGTGCATAGCAGTTGCTATTGACGTCAAACGTACAGATTGTAATCGTGGACTAGGGTCCGGTTTCGGAACTGAGAATTTGACTAAGTAAACACTTAAGTACAGTCAGTTAGTTTTTAGAATATACCTCGGGCTCTAGAGTAGGTTTCGGTTTTCACCGAAACCACACGAGTGCAACTACTTACTGCGTTCTGATTTCGGAACGCACCATTCTTAGAGCCGTTCCCCATGACGACTTTTGTACGCGCTGCTAAGCGCGTTTTGCTACAATTTCAAGTAGCGACGAAAGCGCGCTAGTCTGTTAGCTTTTAGAACATACCTCGGGCTCTAGAGTAGGCTTAGGTTTTCGCCAATTTTGGCCGGTTTTCATGCTGATGATCGAGTTCTGATTTCGAAATTAAGCGACATATTAGTTCCAATTTCGAAATTAAGTGTCATATTAGTTCCGATATTTCTATTACACGAATATATCCGATAGTAGCCGAGGTATATTCTAAAAGCTAACAGACGTAACGTTCTGTGACACTCTTTTTTGAGAAATTCGAAGCGACAGCACTGCAGTTAATAATTTGCTTAGTGAAATTCTCAATTTAGAAACTGGGACAAAGCTTGTAACAGCCTCGCATCTTAGTACCGTTTGTTCTCGTATTGTTCTTAATTTTTAGGGTTCCGAGGTCAGCAAAAACCCTTGTAGTTTCACGATGTCTGTCTGTCTGTCATCGGCCTAGCTTAGAGACTACGAACGACTAGAGACTAGTACGAGAAAGCTGAAATTTGGCCTAAACATACGTATTAATTACGCCGACAAAACGGTAGAATAAAATATTTGAATTTTGTTTTAGGGTTTTTTAAACTTGAGATACAAAGGTTTTTCTCGCCTAAGCCATATTGTAAGGTTATCGTTGGACTTATCAATTAAAAAAATATTTGAGTGTAGGAAGATTTTAGTCCGAGTAATGTGTCCCCCCCCTCTTTAGGTTTATCAGTTAATTGTAGAAACGTGAACAAATTCAAGGTATTAGCACCTTATGAACTTTAAAGGAAAACAAGCAATCACGGCTTAGTAGGGTTCACAAGTTTGCTAGTATATTCGATTAGAACTTTTTATTGTACACACTAGAAAATAAAAATAAATTTGAGTAATAAGCGACCAACTTATGAAAAAATCATACAAAATCCATTGAAAATTACGTTGATGAAGTTGTTACCTCTGTAAAGCACATAAGCAGAGCGGTAGCCCAGTGGGTAGAGCAATGGACGCTTCAGCAAGAGACGCAGATTCGATTCCCATTGCGTGCATGTACTAACGACTTAGTTCTTTAAGTTATGTAGATTTTTGAAGTTATAGTATCGAAACCACTCGTTAGCCGTGAAGAAAAACATCGTAAGGAAACCTGAGTTTCTGAGGTGTTGAAATACCTTAACTTGAACTTACCAATCCGTGGTAGACACGCGTAGTAATTAAGCCCATACTCTCTCTCTGAGAAAAAGCCTGTGCCCTGAAGTGGAACGTTTATAGACTTAAAAAAACCTATTTTAATAACTAGCAGCGGTCGTAGTCTAGCGAAGAGAACAATAGATTTAGAAGCGGGAGACACAGGTTGGATTCCTAGTGCGGAAATGTACCTATCATCATCATCATCAGCCCGGTAAACCCCACTGCTGGGTATAGGCCTCTTCATTTCCACGCCAACCAGCACGGTTCTCATCGCGCTAGTCTCATCCACTGTTTGCCGGCTACTTTACGATTTTCTTTTAAAACCTATTTAGAGGCTAAAAATTCCACCCATGCCGGGATTTGAACCCGGGAACTCTGGCTATCCGTGCCAGCGCTCTTTCCAACTGAGCTTATGGGTGACTCACCGGCATCAGTGAAATTTCGAACCCCTTTACACTATTCTCTGTATTTCAATTAATAGAGTTTCCATAATTATTATAAAACATAGAACTCATGCATGAATGAATGAATGAAAAAAATCTTTATTGCACTAAAACAGATTTGTACAAAGGCGAGCTTAATACTAGATAGTATTTTCTTCCAGCTAACCCACGATAATGCATTGTACTGGCTTCCAGATATTTTCATCTAAATAATCCTTTATGTTATAATAGCCCTTTTGGTACAAAGTGTACTTAACACATTTTTTTAACCGCGTTTCAGGCAAGCTTAATATAGAGATTTTATTATAGAAGCGTATACAATGCCCCATGAAGGATGTATTAACCTTTGCCAGCCTAAACAGTGGGAACAAAAGTTTATTTTTAGTATTTACATTGTGTTGGGTACCTAAAGTTATTAAGCTACTGATATTTTTCCTGGCGTACATAATGTTTTCATAGATACCTATACTGACTGGCAATTGTCAGGATGTTAGTTTCTTTAAAGAAATCTCGAAACGAATCTCTACTATACTATTTTTATTTTTAGCCTCTAAATAGGTTTTTTTATCTCTACTACCTAACTTGAAAATGAATCTGGTCGCTCTCTTCTGCAGCACGAAGATGTTATGCCATAGGACATAACACTATGGAAGTAACTAAAATAAATGAAGTCTAGCAGTTGCGACGTCAGTTAGTTCCCAATCCCAAGCCCTGCAGAGTCGTAGCGGCCCCTTCACCCATCTAGTTTGAGTAAAGGTGACACTGGGCGCTGTATAAATCATATATTTACGTAGATGCAAAGTACAAAGATTTCAATGACTAGGTAGTTATAACCTGGTCATCTGGTCTCTGCCTATCCCACTGGGATATAGGCGTGAGTGTATGTATGTAGGTGGGTACTTATTAATATGCCTGTCAGGCATGAAACCATCAATTAACTTTAAAATGTGAAATATTAAAATTACCTCAACTTCGTTTCAGGCGCTTATTATGATATATTTCAATTAAAGTTAATTGGCTTCGTTTTGATAAACGATACCATTTGGGACTTTATTCCGTGCTCTACCTACTTTTCGTTTGGCAGTATTAAAATCAATACTTACTGATAAAATAGCTTCATAATGGCTTATAACTTCATAGTTTAGGATCACCTTTGTACTGTTTATTGTTTTTTTACTTGCTTAAATACGTCACACTGCAGAGCACAGGACTTCTCTCAGAAAGAGAGTGTATGGGCTTAATTACCACGCATGCCCACCGTGAATTGACAATTTCAAGCGCTGAGATAAATGAACCTTACTGGTATTGTAATAAATAATTTTTAATTCTTTCATAGTACCCCCTAGCCCCATACACGGTGTTTAAAGTTTTAAATATCCAAAGAAGGGAGGTTGTACCTGTTGGGTGGCTGTACTGTAATAGAGTTAACACTAACGACATTACAATGTATGAAACAGCTATAATTTTCATCGCGATTTCAAATTTGTCATGACAGTAAAAAAAACTTGTTTTAATGAGTGGAACCGTCCATTTTCAATTATGTATGGGATTTTGTTATCTAATATATAAAAATCTCGTGGCATAGTGTTTGTTATCGAATTCCTCCGAAACAGCTGCGCCAATATTTAGGAATATTTTTGTTTATATTGTTTGGTTGCAAAACAATATTTAAGAGATCAGTTAGTAGTATAATATAATACAAAGATAACATAATTTTATACAACAGAGATTCGGACGATTTTAAAAATGTTCACTCACACCAAAACTTATTTAGTTACACGATACCGGATATAATCCTTCAGTACATAGTTGTCAATACGGAGTTCGTAGTGATTGCAATACTATTATTAAGTCATTAGCTTATAGACCTTTACAAACATTCTCTCTATTCAGTTACTTTACGACCGACTTTGTAATGAAAGCGACTGTTTCCTAGCATTTTCGAGGAGATATTGTGCACCTCTGAGAAAGATCTAAACAGTAGGTAGTAACGCATTTAATAAGCAGTATTAACTTTTGTCAAGAATAAAGCGGAATTATAAGAAAATTATACTACGCCTCTCTTGACTCACAGATCTAGCAAGGTACTTGAGCCACGGCACAGTTGTTTTAACGTGCCTATTTTAACTTTACCAGTCTAACGAGAATTATTCTAGGGTCGGCGGACTAAAGTAGAATTTTATTTTTATATCCGAAGCGCTCGTGGCCTTGTGAACCATAGTGATTGGAATCAATCACTAAGGTTAAAATTCTATAAATTCGTCCTTTCCGTTGTCCGTTTTATGTTAAAGGTAGGAATAATTAACTGGTATTATCTAGGTGGGTGAAACGCTCGTGGCCTAGTCGAACCGAGTGATTGGAATCAATCACTTGAGTTAAGCAACAACAGGCGCGGTCAGGTGCTGGATGACCATCCCGTGACTGTCGCTAGTGGCATTTTTCCGAGCGCCTTCGTGCTTCGTAAGACACGTTGAGCCGTTGGTGCCGGCTGTCAAGTACTGGCAGTCGTTAAGCCAAGTCAGAGGCCTTATGGGCGGCTTAATAACTTCTGACAGTAAGGATCGCCACTGCCTTACAATCGTCCACCAACCCGGACTTGGCCCCCGTGGTGGAGTATGGCCTAGCCTTCCTGCGATGCAGAAGAGACCCGTGCCCTAGCAGTGTGGACATAAAAAGGGTTGAAACCATAACTTAGGGATATCAACAGTAAGCTTAATTATTAATGAAAGTGCTGATACTAAATCACAACAATAGGAAGAATAACACCGAATTGAAATTGATTATATTGTTGTTCTATACCACATTTTTATGAAACTTATATACATCCCTGCAGATCACAAGCCTTGACTCAAAGAGTCTCACGGCGAATTGGCAATTTTAAGTGTGAACAGCTCAGATACACAGGGTTCCACATGATATTTTCCTTCACAATTTTAGTAGCCATTGGTATTGCTGCTACAAAAATTCTGTGTATACAACATAATGAATTAAAACAGCAGTTCCCTTACTTTTGGTAAAAGTGTTGTAGTTAAGTTGTTTCAAGACAGCTCTCGTTGGTTTGTTACTCGTATATACGTAGTATAGAGTAGCGTTACAAATTCAATTCAATTAGATTTATTTCAACGTAAAGAATTTACATTCTGTTTGCTGAATGTCAAAGTACAATGTAACATGAAAACGAAAGCCGCTGCCTTCATAGTGTAGTGGAGAAAAAGGCAACAGGACCATCTTTTCTTAAAAGTCATCTTAAATCCAATACATCAGTTACCACCAACGAATATACTTACGATAAGATTCCATGATTGCCATAAATAACTTTAAATGCCATAGCATTAGTTAATTGTTTTATATTAGTCGGGAAAACATAATAAGTGCTGCGGCCAGACACACGTACAGCACTCCTTCACGAGCGTGACGCAGAGGTCATCCATCATCAGTCTCAATCATTTTGGAGGGAGATAGATGACCCGACCATCACGCCACCATTCAAATGACCTTTAGCAAACCTGCAAATTAAGTTCTTGTCAGTTTACTATCCTCCTCAGAAATTGGTCTCCAAATGTGGTTTGTCCGCGAACCCTAAAATTTATAAAATACCCTCCAACAGTCCGTAACTAACAGTGTTTATTTTACCCGCTTCGCGATTTGAAGGTCAATTAATGTTCGCTCCATTCTACTAGCAGATGTAGCATTCACAGATTGTACTCCGGCACAATGGGCTTAGCGGACCCTATCTGAACTTCGACGAAACTTGGAGAATCCTCCGAGCCCCAATACGTGGCTTCCGAGAAACTTCGGTGTTTGGTTAAGAAATATCGGTAATGATGCTCGTTAGCGAATTAGTCACTTTTAACGAATCTTTTTGTTGGCAGTTGTGTGTAGCTGTAACTTTTCCGAAGCTTGTTTATGTCAGTTCCAAGTATCATGAAATTCTTAGTACAAGCCCCAGTTAATTAAGATTAACTAGACGAACTCTTAACAAGCTATTAATACTATAAGATACACCCTCTTAATTTTGAATTAAGAGGTTATCATAGAGAGCATCCAGATTTAAGGCATTATAGATGTTTTTTAAGTTAGACTACTAGATTTTTGTGTTGCTTCGATCGTGCGCGATTGGAAAAGAATATAATTATTTGTTGGTTTAGACTTATAAGAAAGATTGGGAAAATAAATGAATGTAGTTGGAAAGGTTAGTAAAGGATAGCCCAAGCGGATAATTCGATCAAACATGATATACATTAGCAAAAGGCAAGATAAAAAGTACCCGAAATTGATGTGCGTGCATGCAAAAAGCATTTGCCCGAAATATCCCACATCTTTCCGCAACGATCCGTAGCAACTGTGTACAAATGTTGAAACTCCAACACAGCTGCAACTATAATAATTGACAAGAAATTGAAACCCAATTGAAGCGGGAGAGCGCCTATTACACAAGCTAGATATCTTTCTGTGTGCACACAACTGATGGACAGATACGTCAGTCGAATGTGCAAGTCCATCCCGGTCCATGGCGATATCAGTCTAGCATTGTAGGGATGGTACAGTAGTGCACCTTTTTCTACCGACGACGTATAGTTAGTTATTCTTTCTTTCGTTGTATTTACATTATTTCATTTATGGTTTAAATGCAATGTCGCTCTGATTTAGTTTTGAAGCGCATATTTATTGGTGGTAGCGATGACATTTGCTAATGATGAAGGAAAGCGTGGGAAAATTTGAGTGTCTAAGTTATTTCCTTTTTAATGTACAATAAAGTTTTTTAGGGCAAAAGATCGCGCGGTCGCTCACCAACAAGGTGGACGGATCAAGTTAAAGATTCGTCGACCTCCAAATTTTACATAAGAGACGCGTTGGACAGATCCCGATGGAGGAAAATCATCCGCTCCAGATGCAACCCTGAGGCTGACCACGATCCTCGGACATGAGGGACCGACCCCAAAGAGAGGGAAAGTTTTTTATCGTAATTATTTCATCTTAATATCACCTTATTTATATATTTCACCGTTATAAAAAACTATAAGTACTTATTTTCTCTGCCAAACTCACACACTTACACACACTCATTCACAGTCACGCATTCACATTTACATTCATTTTTTTACTCACACACATAGTGGGAGGACAACACTGAACACTTTTCCTTAAATACTTTTGTTTTTAAACAGTAATTTACAGATTTTTTAAAAACCGTCATAGTTAGGATTTGGTGTAGATTATTATTTGTAACGGCGGAAGTTGGCGCTATCTGCTGTAATACTCGTACAGGTGATGAGCCTATCACAACAGGGGATACTCAATAATTTTAATTATAAACTAAAATATGTATGTCAAAATTTATTTATAGTCTGGTATAAGTCTTCTTAGTCACAAATAAATTACTTACTTACTCTATCCATCTATATTCTATAGTATTATATCAGCCCTTGAAATCGCCATTCGCTGTGGGCATGCGTAGTGATTAATGCCCAATAACCAATGGTGAGAACTAAGCTCCTGCATTTCCACCTAAAAAAAGGACTGCTGTGCTCATGCAATGCTTTATTCTAGTGGATTTCTGTGACTCGTTTCACTCTACCTCCCGTCTATTTTGTCAGTCCGCATTCAATTTCCGTAGCTGCTATGTGTGTCTACGTGTTGCCGCGTACGCCAACCGTGTATTGTTGACGTAAAACGACCGCCGATAAATTTGGTGTACCGTATGCGTACACTACGTACTACTGCGTGCTCAACTTTTCGTAGTTGTCTGAGCTTTGATTCTGAATGTGTTAGAAGCCGGTAGAATACGATGGGATCGCTTATTACGCTTGTTTGACGAAGTTAACTGTAGAATGTCTGTATATTTTATAAAAGGTAGTCGTTAGTCTTCCATCGAGGCTTTGCTTATACGTTTTGTTGATCAGTGTTTTTATGTCAAAGTGCGGGCAATTAGGCATAGGTTACGTGTGCAGATCTTTCTAATCAGCCTATAAACAGAGCCCACTGTTGGGCATAGACCTCTTCTCTTTCACGGCCTCCCATCCGGTCCTTTGGTAGTCTCGTCCAATGTTGCCCAGCCAATTTCACAACATCGTCAGCCCAACGGGGTGGTCAACCACCGACGTTCGAACTGTTCTTGGCCACTATTTGCAATTTGGCTAGTGAAATCTGGTAGTCACTACCTAAGTCCACCGGCCCTCTCCCGTCTAACCAAATGCCCCACCTATCTCTATTATAGCTTTATGATTCGTGCACATTATACATCTTCGACAATAAGTGAGATGCCTAGCATGGCCCACTCCATAGCTCATTGCGCGACTTGGATTTTCTTCGTATGCTTTTCTGAGTGTGTATGGGTGCGTTTGATTTATTATAACTGACAAAAACTTTATCTGCAGGTTCGCTAAAGGTCATTCAAATGGTGGCGTGGTGGCCGGGTCATCTATCTCCCTCCAAAATGGTTGAGACTGATGATGGCTGACCTTTGCATTATGCTCGTGAACGAGTGCTGTTCGTGTGTCTGGCCGCAGCACTTGTCATGTTTTCACGGCCTATGTAAAACAATTGAATAATTCCTTAGATATATTTAGATTGTAGAATTTTTCGAACGTACTGGAGGTATCGCTCCAGCAGTATTACGAATCTGACCAACAGTGACGCCACCTTGGCGAACCCGAGACGTGGCGGCATGCCGCGTATGGGCAGTCAATATCGATACATCGATTCCACTGTCCTATAAAACGCATTTAGCGGTGGCTTAACCCAGAGGCTTAGCGGCTGAACTGTAACAGCACGATAAGTTTTCTGTAACTTCTAAAAAAAAAGGCTAACAATGTTTCGTCGTAATGTTTTAGTTTTTTCTAAGTAGGCAATCAAAGCTTTTAAGGGCATATTATCTGGATTGTCTGTACAGAAAGGCAGAATTAACACTGGTGGTCTGACACTTAGTTGAGAAGTTTTTAACTTATCAGGGATTTAAATCATTAGCTTTGTGGGTAATACTTCTATGTTTTTAATGTTAATTATGGACAGTGTTCGAACTCTATGGGCTGTTACAAGTGCTCGTAGCATAAGTCACATTTAAACTTTCTTTAGGACTTTGTTGTTCGAGGTAATTTAATACCAAAGATGTGTCCCATGTGACATTATACTTGGGTTGAGGCGGACGCAGTCAGTATATGCCTCTAAAAACCTTGAGGTTTGTTCATCGTTAGACGTGTTTGGCCCTTGTATCAAGACAAGTGCTGATCTATAAGAATTGTACCATATTTACTGCCTCGATAAAAAAGCCTCAGTAAGAAAACAATCAACAATGGGAACCGATGCCTCATAGATGTCAATATTATTTTTTGAGCCAAATTGGAATCATCGCTTTAACGCGATATCGTATTGTTTATATGAGTTGTCTGGTAATGATTCTATCATAATATCTATAGATGAGGCTGGGATGTTGCATTGCAGAAGCGCTGACTGCACAACACTCCGACAACCAGGGTAAGGCTCGCTTGTATGTTGCGATTGAGGGAATGAGAAATTATATTACCCTTATTAAGTAAGAACTCTATGGTGTTTGAGAACAATAGTCTTTGGAAAATGGGGTACCATGGCTGAGCAGGACATTTAGGTACAACCATAATACCTGTAGCTCGGTCAGATATAACTTTTCTCAATGCTTTGAGTATGATTACAAAAAAGAGGAAATGCGTAGAAGTACGCGTTAGACCAATTTATCGTAAAATCATTTACAGCAGTTGCATCTGGATCTCGGTGCCACGATACGTTGTCCGTGCATTTTGCATTAATTCGGCTTGCAAGTAAGTCGATTTAAGTAAGTACGGTAAGTCGGGTTTGCCAAACTGGTAAACAATATTTTGAAAAAAAAAAAAAAAACGCTAGCAGAAAGTTCTTATTCGATATCAGGATGAGCGCGCCGAGATTTGGCATCCGCGGAAATCGTTTTCTGAGGACTTTCAGCGTGTATGGTCGCGCCATTGCCAGATGGATTTAGTGACTTTTGTGAGATGGGGGAACTGTACTCCACCAATACGGTTAATATACGCGATAGCTGTGGAATTATCGATACGTAGGAGTATTTGACAATTACTAGAATATTTCCCGATTATTTTAAGACCGAAAAAAAACTGGGAAAAGCTCTAACTCGTATGTGTTTATTTTTATCCTCTTGCGACCACACTCCACTCGCGGTATCATTCTCACACGCTGCGCCCCACCCTGTAGTTGAGGCGTCATTAAAAAATTCTCTACTGTAATCGTCTGTTCGTATTACAAAACTGTCAACCGCTTGCAACCACCACTGTAAGTCTGGTTGCAATGAGGATGGTCAGAATATTGTCATAATTATACTGTTAATAGTCTTCATGACCTTTCAAGCTTAATAATTTATGTCTCTCTAGATCTTTTGTATACAGCATGACATATGCTATCCAGAAACATTCCGATATAAGCAACCCTAGAAATTGTGCAAAATTTCTAATTTTGCATCGCCTTAGGTTCAAATCTTCAATATTTCGTTTTTTTCTTTGTCGTTTTATCATTTGCCAGAGAGATATGAAACGCTCATGAATCTCTGACATAACCAAGAAATTCGCAAAATTTTAATGATGTAAGGTTACTTTTGTCTTTGTTCACGATGAATCCGAGAGATATCAGTAATTTAATTATTGTATAGTTGACCGAAGTAGCTCGTTTATACTGTAGAAATATACCCACTTTTTCGAAGCAATTTTATGATAGACTTTGTAATTTTTGTAAACACGTATGGAGCCGTGCTTAAACCAAATGGCAGAACGTTCAATTCGAAAAGTTTATAAACTCAATTGAGCATAGGTATTTTTTAGACTGTTTTTGTATTTTTACTATAAGATATTATGCATCTTTCAGATCTTTATTAGCGATACGGCATATCGGGACTGCTAGGCAGTTTGACTGCTGCACGGAAGTCTTCTAGTTTGAAATGTCTTGTTATTATAAATTTATTCAAGTTCTTCAGATTAAACATAAACCTCATTTTTCCGTTCGGTGTAGGCCGCAGAAAAAACGCTAGATATAAACCATGCATTACACGATAGTAAGCAGTTTTCAGTTTCAGTGTACGGAACACTTTACGGGGGATACTTCTGGAAAAACTGGTCTAGAAAATTAAATTTTATATCCCTCTACCCAGGAAAGTACCGTTAAATCACTTGTTATAAGCCAACACTGGTAGTAATATTTACACAATTGACCAGCATACTTTACCGGGTCTAACGCCGGTAGGTTGCTTCGGTGGATAGTGCGACGGTTTCAATGAAATGGCGTGCGTCGTATTACGAGGCGATCGCGCTGCCGGGGCCGGCGCCAACGCCCGAGGGGGAGGCATTGCGGCTTCGCGGCCGCGCGGATTGTCCTGCTGCCTGCACGCTGGGTGCCGGGCTCTTCCAGTTTAAATCGTTTGTCGAAGGCGTAAACGTCTTTGGCCTCATTGGCGGTTTTATCTTAAGTTCGGTGTTAATTAGATGTTCTTTAAGCTCCTTTTTGATAGAGAAAATAGCGAATTTGCGACGCGTGACAGACTCGGCATGTTGTATATGGCAAAGCATACGGCATACGTCCATCAGCTGTTTAAGTCGCGTGCTGTCCTTATCTTTGCATTCAAGCTCCCTGTTTAGTAGTTTAGCCAATCCCGAGATTGCTGATGTAAGTTCTTTTTGACGTGCTTCTAAGCCTTTATCTCGCTTAACTACGGATTCCGTAAGAACAGCTATGCTTTCCGGATTTAACTTAGGTGCTCCAACCTTTGTATTATTTTCCGGTACTAAATATTTCGTAATCTACTCTTTACGTGACTCTTTAGTCAGCCCAGAAGTACTTATGCGCTGAAGTCTTGATGCTTGTTCTTTACGGATACCCTTTCCATATTCTGCGGTTGCCGAAGGGTCACTTCCAAGAATTTCCAAAAGATCGTGATCTACTTCGTCGCCTACAATTGTGTCACCCACAGTTGTGGGTTCATTTTGAGGCGCAGTGTCGATAACTTCAGTTACAATTGCGGCAGCAGAATTAATTTCTGGTGATGGTTCGTCTCGGTCAGAATCGGTTGGTTCTTCGGCGGCCGCAGCAGGCTGCGCCGGTAGCTCGTCTGGCCTACTCAGTAAATGCCAGTAACAGTAGGTTCAAGTTCGGTAATTAGGTAATTTATGCTCTGATTATGATAATATGTGTGCCGCGAGACAGTCCCACAAACTGCTCTGAGTGGCCTTTACTCTAGAAGAGTTGATTGCCGCGAAGCAGTCCCATAAACTGTTCTGATTGGCATGTATTGTTGATGCCGCGAGACAGTCCCACAAACTGCTCTGAGTGGCCTTTACTCTAGAAGAGTTGATTGACGCGAAGCAGTCCCATAAACTGTTCTGATTGGCGTGTATTGTTGATGCCGCGAGACAGTCCCACAAACTGCTCTGAGTGGCCTTTACTCTAGAAGAGTTGATTGCCGCGAAGCAGTCCCATAAAATGTTCTGATTGGGTGTTTTGTTGATGCCGCGAGACAGTCCCATAAACTGCCCTGAGTGGCTTACAGAGTGATTGCCGCGAGACAGTCCCTCAAACTGCTCTGAGTGGCTAATTTGTACTGTATGATGTTTTGTATTTAGGTATCTACCTACAGACGATCGTCAAAAACAGTTTCAATTGCTAGTGATAGCGTAGATAGGTACCTACACTAGCGTAGGTAAACATTGCAAAAAAACATACCTGATGTATCGTTTCTTTATCCTGCAGTGTCGGAGGTAACACGAGAGCGCTGACGCTGCGACTGCGATAGCGACCGGCTTCGGTCTCCGTTTTTACTTTAGCTGCGGCTACGTCGCCGCCCGCTTGGTTCTTTTCTAATTTTTTTTTTTCACCTTCCAAGTCAGAAAACTCGCGTTGTTCTTCATCATCTTTATACCTTCGTTTAGGCATTATAAACACACTAAAGAACAACAATAAATTGCTTACTGATGACACTATAAAAGAATAGAGTGCGAAAACGCGTGGTGAGTGGTTGCGCACTAAAACGTGAATGGCAATACCGGGCCAGAGTCGTGCGGCGTACCCACATTAAACGTTTCTGAACGGGATCGGGAAAATATTATAATTCTCCTAACTTAGTGCATGGGTGGTGTCACTTGCGTGTTACTACATATATTATTCAGTTTATTTCAGGTTACTAATCTCGAGAACGAAGCACGAGTATAATTATAGATCAAAAGCAATTTTCTGTTTAAACCACGACCATCACGTCCGGCGACATTGTTAACGACAACACAAATAGATCACATCTTGTATCATACGTAGTAATACGATCTAACAATGGATCTTTTTGTGAATAGTGTATTTTTGGACTCATTGTATTTCCATGTATATAATATCCTTGTCTGGTTACCATAGCACAGGGTAATTGGTCCTAATTGGAACCCGGATATGTGATTATGTTGTGTGGAAGTTATTCTTTATTATATATTGCGATAAAATCACAAATACTTTAATTATAATTAATTGTGTGACGATCTCTGTGTCGCAGCAGTAATGCATCCTACCATGCGAGAGGTCTCGGGTTCGAACCCCGGCTGGGGACAAAAATACCCCATCTGTCTTGGATATTAACGTGTTTGTGATGTCGCTGTTTCTGGTTCCCAAGACACAAGATCCTAGTGTGGGACCAGAAGCAATGTATGAGTCTGTATGAAAGTGTTATGACAGTTACGTTATCTAATTATTAAGGAGATATCTAAATATTGACTGACTATGTTTTGAGTTCCAAAAGTGGCTTCGTTTTTTAATTAACTGAGTAAGAGGTATACGAAAAAATTATAGATTGTTATAACGAGATGATTTACATACCGTCCAGTGTCAATTTGGTAGTTATCTGTTGTTAAATTAGAAATTCAGATATTGAATAATGAGGCTACCTACGATCACATGTTTAGGCACCATTTTGCGGAATTAATACGAGCCTACGATTACGAAACTTATGGTCTATGAAACTTATGGAGATAGCATTTATGGCGAAAACAGCCATTTTTGGCGTAAAGCTATCTAGTAATAGGTTTTTGCTAAAGCTTCTCAGTTACAAGTTTTAAAAATCACTTTTAAAAAGATTGACATTGTTTATAAGTGTCATATAATTTATCTTTACCTTTATCTTTAAGGATTGTCACATGGCTTTATTGGAACCATTAGCGTATATTTTTAACAAATGCTTGGCAGCGGAAATATTCCACGACTGCTGGAAGTTGACCCGCGTAGTGCCGGTACCTAAAGGTGGAGGAGGACCAAAACCTGAAAACTACAGACCTGTGGCGGTACTGTGCACGCCGAATAAAGTGTTCGAGGCCACCATACATTCCTGTTTGTATACGCTGGTAAGTTCCCAGTTATCCGATGCCCAGCACGGTTTCCGTCATGGGAAAGGAACTTCAGGGAACCTCCTTCATCTAATGACGGAGTTGGTACCTACCCGTGGTGGATGCCGAAGGTCAAGTAGACGTGACCTACTTTGACTTTAGGAAGGCGTTCGACACGGTCGACAATGATGTATTGCTGGTGAAGCTGGTGAACGTGGACTGCACGCCGCACACGCTGCAGTTCTTTGCGAGCTACCTGCGCGACCGCTGCCAGTTCGTCGACTGCGCTGGACACCGCTCACAGCCCTATTTCACGAGATCTGGGGTGAGTCAGGGCAGCAACCTCGGCCCTCTGCTGTTTATACTCACTGTAAATGATCTGCCAGCGGCTGTTAAGGATTCAACATGTCTGCTCTTCGCAGACGATTTGAAACTTGCCCGCGAAATTAAGAACGATGCGGATCATTACAGGCTTCAGTCTGATATAGATAGGGTAAAGAAATGGAGCTAGGAAAATAAGCTACGTTTTAATGTAAGTAAGTGTAGTGTGGTGTCATACAGCAGAGCGCACGCGCCGCGCTTCCACCAGTACAGATTGGACGGCGAGCAGCTACCGCGCACCATAGAGGTTAAGGACTTGGGAATGCGATTCACTAGCAATCTCAACTTCAGGAAACACATCAGTGAGGTATGTAAAAGGGCCTTTAGAAATCTAGGCTTTTTTCTGCGCCAAGCAAGCGCCTTCAGCAACATCAGTGCTTTACGGGCTTTATACGAGTCATTAGTTAGGACTTATTTAGAATACTGCGCTGCGGTATGGGGACCACAGGAGGCTAAATATGTGCAAATCATTGAACGTATTCAGAATAAGTTTTTGAGATTTTTTTTCCTTAAGATGTGTACCCGGGATATCCATTATTGTACCCTACACTATACCTTCTGGGCATGGTAGGTTATTGCAGGTTAGAAGTGAGGAGGAGTCTCTCCCTAGCAGTATACCTATTTAAGGTGTTGCGGGGAATTACAATAAACCCGGCACTACTGGTGCAGATACAGTTGTGCGTGCCGGACGGGTACGTATCGCGCCGGGCGCCGGGCGCCGGCGCCGGCCGCCGCTACTAGCCATGCCGCGCGCGCGCCTCAACCTGCTGCGAGATGCGCCGCTCACCCGCGCTGCGCGTACGCTCAACACTGTTGCTAATCATGTTGACTTGTTTAACTGTTCCCTGAGAGGGTTTACGGAGGCTGTTTTAAAAGTGCTATGTTATCCGTAAAGGGATAGTTTGTTTATTACATTTTCTGTTTAGGTGTTTTGTAATTTTCTATGTTGTATTACAATATTGATATTAAAAATTTTAGTTATAAAAACTATTTAGAGGCTAAAAATTTTCACCCATGCCGGGATTCGAACCCGGCATGGGTGAAAATTTTTAGCCTCTAAATAGGTTTTTAAATTTGTCCTTAGCATGGGTTAGTGCATTAAAAATAAAAATAGTATAATTTTAGTTATAAGTTTAATGATGTACATAGTGTTAGTTTATCCGCTGTAGTAGCTTGATTTTGCAACTAATTGTAAGTTAATGTTCCTGCACTATCGAATTAGGTAATCCTGTAATGGTAGTGTGATGTATATACAAATAAATAAGATAGACTTTTTGTAAAAACAATCTGTAGGTTAATGTTTTTTTTCCATGGGTGGGGATTGTGTTACTGCATGGAGCACCTTGAAAGATAAAAGATATTGTTCTATACCCACGAATTACATGTGAAAAAACAGTACAACGGGAGGTATTATTACTAAGAGTATTTCTCCAGACGACCTGAAAATAGAAATAAACTGAATGAAAATAATTGATGTATGAGTTTACTAAGTAAATAAAGAAGGCTACCCTGTACGTCCTGAATTACAAAATAATTTAGGGTCATGTCAAGACTGCCTTTATCCTTTAATCTGACTATGGTAGACTAACAACGTATAAGATATTTTCCTTACAATAAGTAAGGACATTTCTGGAGAAAGTAGTGAGAATACTCCATAACACTATTCATAAATTACATTCATTTGTATTCAGGAAACGGCTTGGTTGAAAGAACAATTTTTTAAAATTGATTCTCAGTCTAGGGAACGAGTTTCCGATACAAGTATGGATTGTAGTAGGTACTAATAGACTTACTATCGGCTGTTTATTTTGATTCTAAACTACTGTAATATTGAAGTCGTTGAAGAAAACATGTCGCTACTACGTCATCGATATCGATATCAACCCTTGTATGTCCCCACTGCTGGGGTACGGGTCTCTTCCTACATCGCAGGAAGGTTAGGCCATACTCCACCACGGGGGAGTATGGCCTCTACTACGTCATAATAGCTAGTAAATGAAGTCAAGTCGTGTCCCTAGGATGTACTGTTGCCGTTTTACTACTACTCAGACTTTCTACTTATTTGTACGTACCTAAATTGAAACTGGTGAGGACCCGGAGACGTCAACAAATTCTAAGTTACGTCCTTTATGACCTCTCAGGGACGTTATTTCTACGTCATCGCCTACCAAATTACGCCAACAAACACGGGAATATAACGTCATAATTACGCTCAAAGGAAATCGTTTCCTGACTTCATATATAACTAGTATTTCATTTTGTTACCGTAGAACTACAATTCATGGTTTACTATTACAATTCGATGAACATTGTTAAGTCGATTAACTCACTGGTAAACAAATCAAATCAAATCTGTTTTGTGGTACAACAGTTGTTAAACGATAAGGGTAAGAGTCCTGCAAGGGCACTGTAATTTTATAAAAATATAGGTACTTAAAGAATATTAATATTAACCGTAGACAGTAAGACCAGCTACCGGTCTCAAAAGCCTTCACCAATCCGGACTTAGCCCCCGTGTTGGAGTATGGCCTATACCTTCCTTAGGAAGAGACCCGTGCCCCTCAGTGGGTACATAATGGGTTGATGATAGATATTAATATTAACTAAATAGTATGATAAATAATAGAATGCTCTTAAAAGTAGTAACTTTGATTTTATGAAATTCAGCCCTAATATTTTTCAGTACACTGAGTAAATATATACATGGTTACATTTGTGATTAATATTGAACAGTAAACACGGAAACGATATTTGGTAAGAGGCTGGCAGTCGAACCCTCGCCTTATTTAAATGTACATGTTCTTAGTCGTGATTCATTTACCTCTCTCTCTCATTAAACCTTGACTTAAACGGTTTAATGTCTTAATTTACTGTACAAAGAGAAATTAAGGATCCTGTTAAAAGCTTGACATGACAGAGTGCTCTTTCTGTATTAATTTCGGAGCTCGTTGTGTAATTTTATTTCGTTTAAGTGTCAATGTTAATCACAAGTTAGATGTGTTTTTGTATTTTTTTTAGATGCTAGCGTATACTCGTACATAATAGCAAAATTAAATAGGTGTGTCGGCTTGGAAAACTCGTGCATGTCAACTTTGTGATAAAAATAGAAAGAATAAAAGAATATTATAATGGCCGACATGTGTTTTTGTATTTTTTTACAGATGCACGTAACATGCATCTGTAAAAAAATACAATAACACATAAAATAGGTAAAATTGGAGAGTAGGCAAAGTGAAACAGGTGGGTAGGCTCGGAAGAATCTTATACGTCAACTCTGTGATAAAAATAGAAAGAATGTTACAATGGCTGACATTTGTATTTTTGTATTTTTTATGTAACATGTACGTAATGGCAAACTGAAATAGGTGAGTACGTTCGAGAAAATTTCGCACGTCAACTCTGTGATAAAAATAGAAAGAATAATGGCCGACATGTGATGTTATATTTTTTTATAGATGATTTTTTTAACATGTACGTAATAGCGAAATGAAAGAGGTGAGTAGGTTTGGAAAAGTCAGCTCTGTCATAAAAATAGACAGAATAAAAGAATGTTATATCGGCCGACTTGAACTGGCTTTTTATGGACTTTTCTATTCTCGTTGGCGGGCTTTGGCTGTGATTTAACATTCTTCGGGTTCAAGTTCTGAGTAGAATTAACACGTAATTTAATAACAATTATTTCACGTGCCCACTGTAAAGTCATTCCGATTGCGTGGATTCTTAGTCAACTTGTCTGCTAGGAATGACCTATTAGGGTACAAAATGTTATACTAATTTAAACTTCGAATATACGTTGTTATCGAATAATGAATAAAATTTGGGTTTCTAACTAACATAAAGATTAAATAATAGTAAACACAAAGGTATCTGAATACTTCAGACGCTGTTTATTACGATATTATCCTTCACGATTAGCAAGATTAGCAAGTGGCATCTCTAATACAAATTCTTTTTATGTATAAATAGCCATTTATACATGGAAATGGAAAAAAAAAACCGTCATTAGGACACAAAAAGGCAATATGAATCTTTCGCAAATATAAGTAAAGTATAAATTCGATCACATCTTAATTTGTATGGCAAATATACATAAAAAAATAGGACACAAAAAGGCAATTGAAAATCTCCATTCTATTTCAGCCTATTGCAGTCCACTGCTGGACATAAGCCTCCCCCAGGGTGCGCCACAAAACCCGATCTCCCGTTTTCGCCATCCAGTCACCATTGAAAATCTCACAAAGAACAAATTAATTTGTATGATCAACCGTAAATCAGTATCACTTCCTCGTAAATATCTAAGAAATTGAAGAATTCCATATAATTACTTATTCTTCTAACTCATTGTATAACAGTTTGTAGTGAAGTGAATAGTCAAATTTTGCTATTGTTTGTCCATTTTCATTGCAAAGCAACTTCACCAGCAGTAACACGTTGTTTCTATATTATTGATTAGGTAGCGCTGTACAGTAGAACCTTTTTATGGCAATAATGCTATCTATTCCCAGGTCCTTGATCCTAGTTCTCGGCTGAGTCACTCGACCGAGTTTACAATACTCGCACTGTAGCAATTTTACGTTAAATCCCAACGCACGCGCGCGGGCGCCACCGCTTGAATATCAATCGTAAACGAGCGGCAACGCCTCGCATCCCTATCACATACACCTTGTTAGAACACGTCGTGGTTATTTGCAAAACTTTCGGTTCTCCAAACAACTACAGTCAGGCATATGCCAATGACGAAACGAGATAAGAGGAGGACGCAAAAAGAGATAACTCATAGTTCTTTATGTCAAAGTTTAATAAAAGCGATGGATCGGAAACTGTATTCACAAACGAGACGAAGTGCTATGATCGAATATCTTCGAGTCAAAGCGAATGCTTTAGCTATCATGTCTACTAATAAAAAATCTTATTATAAAAAGAAAAACCCGACAGTTAATAATCCATACAAGTGCAGCCATTTGTAGCCTCGACAGGCCCATTTTACCCGCTGACAAAAAAGCAACTGGTTATAAAGGGTCATAGTGTAACTTATTCATAACATGTTATTTTATATTAATTACACCTGTAAATGTTAAACAAGTAATAAACAAATAAAATACTTTTTGATTAGTAGGGTTTATTTCTACTGCTGTGCTTTAAATAGCTGATAATTTGAACTTACAAAAAAATCTGATTGGTTATTTTTTTGGATGCCACTTATTTACCTACTTAGCAGTTGGGATTCTTATTAAAAAAAAAATTTAATATTTGAAAGTATACAGTGGCTATCTTTTAATAATTGTTACTCATCTGCCATGTGAGGTACAAATCCTTTGGCAAGATTTTACATCACAAAGGTGAAGTACTTTAGTAGGTTACAGTAGATGCCATGGAAATTAGAGTACCTACATACATTTCTTATTATCGTTATTATCTTTGTATCTCAATTACGACCTCAGCTGTATTTGTGTAAACATAGAGCTTTTGAAAGTTGTACCAACACGCTATTTTATTCTTTCTGTCTTTTTATGTATGCCATTAGCGTGTGCAATAAAATAAATTTATAACAAATGTTTATACAGGGCAAAGACATATACCTAAAGTACATAAACGTACTTAATTACTCACATACATACATACATGAAGCGCTCGTGGCCTAGGCGAACCCAGTGATTGGAATCAATCACTTGGTTAAGCAACAACAGGCGCGGTCAGGTACAGGATGCGTGAGCATCCCGTGACTAAATCTAGTGGATTTTTTCCGAGCGCTTCCATGCTTCGCAAGGCACGCTAAGCCGTTAGTGCCGGCTGTCATATAATGGCAGTCGTTAAGCCATGTCAGAGGCCTTATGGGCGGCTTGATAACTTCTGACAGTAAGGCCCGCCACTGTCTTACAATCCTCCACCAACCCGGACTTGGCCCCCGTGGTGGAGTATGGCCTAACCTTCCTGCGATGCAGGAAGAGACCCATGCCCCAGCAGTGGGGACATACAAGAGTTGATAACGATACATACATGCACACACTCATTCACATCAACTTACATAAATAGATAGATATTGTCCGAATAATGCGCACTAACACACCTACACGGTTATATTGACACACACGACAAGTAATACTCTCCTTTGGGCGCAGTCAGGTAAAAACATAATAATAGTCGCCCCCGTAGCTTTGAGAATACACCGCCGCCGAGAGAAGAGCAATGACTGCACTCCGCAATGCTGTGAAAGCAAATCTTTGCATTCCAAAGATATTACCAGACTAAAAGACTATTGGGACGCTGCCGCAGGCTACATATCAGAAGCTAATATATTTCCAAGGCGTGTTTTTATTTACTTTAGCTTTGTACCGCTGTTGGTCCAATAGATAGTTTTTTTATCTCGCAGTGTATTTGAGCATGAGTTATAGTATTTATTTGAGTATTCACGCTTGATTTGTGTTTCAATTACCTTTGTACAGTCGAAAGTAGATTCAAGTTTGTTGCAAAGTCACCTGTTTCTTAACCAAGTAGAGTGAATGCTTATTTACCCTAGACACCTAACTTTCTCAGACTCCATAATACCTAACCATTCGTCGATTTGACGATCATTTCTAGAAGTGTTAAGTTTTAATTAAAACTGTTTTGTTTTTGATACTTTTGTAGCACTGATATATCAGACGTATCATATATTTTTCAATAAAATTATTTATTGACATTTATTACACGCTCTTATTTATTTTTCCTTCTGTTTAAAATGACTCGCGTTCTTACGGATTGAAATCGACATTTTCATAAAAAAATACAACTGAATTTAAAAAAAAATGATTTTAGATTTTAAGGGCAAACTTAAATACAATAAAAAAAACTTAATTTTACGCCCAATCAGTTTAAAAATGAATTTTATGAAATTGTGATTAAATACGTATTTTTGTAAGAAACTCAAAAATATTATAGTTTGCTTTTGGAATTTAATGCCTTTCGCCAAGTCGTGACGAACACCCTGTTGACAAGAGACACCACGACCCTCAGGACACATACCGAGAGGATAGAACATTTTTTCTGTAGCATATTCGTCGAAACGAAGGTTAGGTGTCTAGGGTTATATATCTTTGCGTACCAAAGTCTCTGTATCAGAACATTTACTTTTAGAATTCGGATCTCATGAAAATTGCACACAAATTCAATAGCCCGGGATAAAGACATCGTAAACGGGTTCGTTTCACCCTATAATACGGGTAACAGCATATTGGTTCGCGTAGTAAAACTTTACCTGTTAAACCCTACGTTTGTCGGAATCATTCATTGTCGGAATGATAAAAATCTCGTTTCTTTCTAAGTTTGTACACGGCGTGTCGTATTCAACTCGTTTCCTAAAATTCAATTTTGGGAATTTGTTTCCTCCCGTCGAATGCTGGGCGGAATACTGATGCGGAGTTGGAGACTTCCCGTGAAAGTACACTTTTGTATTTATCTGGTTTACTTTTTAAAACGGAGATACGACGTCGGATTTATTCCTTTGGATCTGTGCTGTCGTTGTTGCGGACATAATATTTAGCTCACCTAATTGGGAGTTTGGATAGGTAGTAGGTATATGGAGTGTTCCGCTCCGAGTTGAATTTTCGTGAAACAATGACATACGTCCTTGGTTTATTAGTTGTAGTTCAGCTCGATTGGAGGGTACTTTCAACAAAATACGTTAGTTATCTCTCAGAAGTTTCACCAAACCTGATACGTTGGAGAGCTTTCTTTATTTGCTTTACATTTGGGCCACGTTTGTTGATTAAAACCGTCCTAATAATAGACTATCTCTCTCAGAGTATGAAGTTTTATGAAAAAGAAACCGGCCAATTCTAAAAGTCCTACTGCTCAAAAAGAGCGGAAAAGTGAAAGATAGGTTACCACTCGTGAAAATTCATGACATAATTTTTTTTTTAATGCACTAACCCGTGCTGAGGAACAAATTTAAAAACCTATGTAGAGGCTAAAAATTTCACCCATGCCGGGATTCGAACCCGCAACCTCTGGCTATCCGTACCAGCGCTCTACCAGGTTTTTAAATTTGTTCCTTAGCACGGGTTAGTGCATTAAAAAAAAAATAGTGTAATCATGTGGGTACAGTGGTATCGTTCCGATGTTAAACCTAACTGCAAAGTAGGTAGTCGGGGCTGTAAGTAATGCAATTTGCTTAAGTCAGATGTCGCTGCCTGTGCGTAATACAGAGAATATTGTAAAGAGGTTCGAAATTTCACTGATGCGGTGAGTCGCCCATTGGCTCAATTGGTAGAGCGCTGGTACGGATAGCCAGAGGTTGCGGGTTCGAATCCCGGCATGGGTGAAATTTTTAGCCTCTACATAGGTTTTTAAATTCATGACATGTTTTAATTTCTTTTTAGTTCTTAAATGTAAAAACAACAAGATTTAAACTAATTTGATAACTAGCCTAAACGTTTCCTATACCTACTACTCACAACAATCAGGGGAATAAGATTTAAAAGTGTAATAAAATTTTTTGCTAAAGATTTCAAATATAACTGGCCACTGAATATTAAACTGACATTCTTCACAAAAATTAAAATAAAAGATCATCATCGAGTCTGCTAGTACATCTTAATATGGTGGCTAAGAGTCAACGTATACCTAGCAACAAAGTTAAGCCATTGAATATTCTTAACTTTTTAATCACCGGAAATTTAAATGAACCGTTTCGAGCATCATTAAACCATATCTGACCGACATCCAAGTACCCCTAGCTGTCACTCTTCATCAAGAGGGTCTAACATGTCGAATATGTAGGAACTGACGTAAGAGTCGCCCCTTCTATTATCTACAGGGTCGAAAGAGAAAACCCACTCTTTTTTCTGAAAATGAGTTTTAAGTTATTAAAATGTAAAATTGAATTTAATGGCGTCTCTTTGTTTTTATGTGTACATAAACTCATTTGCCATCATATTAAGACCCCTTCATAAAACGCTGATGTGGTTTTGTTTTTTATTTTTATAAACCATGCCACTGTCATATTTGGTGGACAGTTTTAATTAGAAACCCAAGATATATTTTTTATTTTACTTTAAAACCTTATTCCGCTAATTGTTTAAAGCAGTACCTATACATTATTACGTAACTTTTTACGACCCATTATTTCTTCATTATTTTATTAGATTTCACACTTCTTCATTATATTTTTTCAGATTTCTCAAAATGAACAGAACGAAGATAAAATAGGTAATTATTTATTTTCTGTCCACGAAGATTAGTGAAATAGTAACTAACTCCTTAGTAAAATCCTGAATTTAGCAACCGCCTGTGAGTGACATTTTACGAAGTTTGGGTGGCTTAAAAGCCAAAAATGAACGTGCCTTGACAATATCAAATACGCCCAGTTTATTGTTTTTAAGACTCTTTCTAAAATTATTGAAAGCCTAAAAGAGCGATTAATGCGTGCCTCGGGTCCGGGGAATATTGTTATCATAGACGGAGAGGTGGTACTCATTGGTCAAAAATGGTTTTGAAATGAGATTTCTCCACCTGAATCCCTCTACGTGTGAACAGGCTTCTTCTTCAAACTCGGTCCATCCTCGACCTCATCCTAACCCTCGGGCTAGATAAAGGTCAATAGTAAGCCCACTATTTATAAAAAAAACATATATTTTTTTTATTGATGATAGTCTAAATACATGATATTTTTAACCTACCCACGGCTTTAATTCACGCAGATTTTACCGTGTATAATGGTTTACACTTTGTGTTAGTAGAAATTATTCCTTTGTCCTTGGTATTCCTGAACGAAATAGGTATCAGCACAAACTCGGAATAGCTGAAACGAAAATGCACCAAGCCGTCGTATCCAAGCGGACATAGAACCCCTTTTAGAGAGGGGATTCAAACACATAGATGAAGTAGAAATACAGACATTCAGAACAATAATATTATCAAGTTATATCGATGTCAACCCTTAATATCCCCACTACTCTCTCACCGCGAAGGAAAATGTAGTGAGGGACCTAGTGTCTCTTGCTTGCTTTTTGGCTGATGCTTTGCTACTCTCTAACAAATTCAAATCAAATCAAATTCAAATCATTTTATTTCAACGTAAAGAATTTACATTCTGTTTGCTGAATGTCAATATACAATGTAAAATGTCAGCCGCCGCCTTCGGGCCGTATTGTAGTGGAGAAAAAGGGAGCGGAAAAAAAAACTCCACTCTGACCATCTTTTCTCAAATCTTCTTAAAACCAAATACATCAGTTGCCATTATGTAAACCTAATAAGATTTCATGATTGCCATTAACAACCCTAAATGCCAAAGCATTAGTCAAATGTCTCACAATAATAGGGGCAAACATAAGTGCTACGGCTAGACACACGAACAGCACTCGTTCACGAGCATAACGCAGTGCTCAGCCATCACCAGTCTCAACCATTTTGGAGGGAGATAGATGGCCCGAACACCACGCTACCATTCGAATGACCTTTAGCAAACTTGCAGTTAAGTTTTTGTCAGTTATATAATGTATCATATAGTTATTAATATGCAATCACGTCGTCTGTACACACTTGTATGATAAAATATGTTGTAACCGTAAAGGAAAATGTAGTGAGGGACCTAGTGTCTCTTGCTTGCTTGTTGGCTGATGCTTCTAAATACTTGAAACAGTACTCAGCGACGGGCATGCGTGTATGCGTGATTATAAACAGTGTCTGTACAAACTGACCCTTTCTCTTATTAAGAGAAGACTGCATTTTATACCATAACAAAAAAAAGTTAAGACACGTGAATAAAGATGGCGAGTGATAGCAAAATACATCCACATAGGGTAAAGTCCTAGCTTGTTTACACGGGTTAAGTACATGTTATGATGAAAATGAGGAACCATATTGAATGTATAGCCCGTAGCGTTTGACGTATTTACCTTGGTTACTGTCTTATCTTACTTGTTTGACGGCCTCGGTGGCGCAGCGGTTTGGCACGCTGACTGTAAACCGAAGGTCTCGGGTTCGATCCCCGGCCAGGTCAAACTAGGAAACGGACTTTTCTAGTTTGTCTCGGGTCTTGGATGTTATCGATGTATTTATTGTATTAAACTTATCGTCGAGTTAGCACCTATAACACAAGTCATTAAGTCGTACTTAGTATAGGGCTAACGAGATCTGTGTAATATGTCCATGTAACATGATTCCTCTAAGGCACTCATTGGAGTCAGCTTATAATCTGTGGTTATGTTTTTTCTTTGTACAATCTCTACCATGGACTATATTAATGAGTATTTTTCAAGTGTGAAGGAATCGTAGTTTTAAAATTAATACCGTTGTTCCGTATAATATCACACAAAACCTGAAATCTACTATTTTCTTCAGTGTCAATAATTTAACGCTTCCAAAAAAACAATAATTATAATGAATGTGTATATAAATGTAAAATTAACTAAAAGTTTTGGAATTTAAAAATAGAACATGAGAATTAAATTATGAATTTCATCGTTTTCGTTTTCAAATCGACGACATCAAGATTAAATCAAAATTTTAATGTGTGATTTTCAACTTTTGCTTATAGTGGGTACGTTAGATTAAAAACTCGCGAAAAAGGTCCGTCAGGATCATGGCCAGTGGCAAACCCTGGTCATTGCCTATCGCTCCGGGATACAGGCATGAATATATATATATTTTTTTATAGTCGGTACAATCGACCACACATCAACATTTACAACTGTGCACTTTATTCACTTACGTTACGGGCAACTTTGCGACTAAAAGGTAGATATGCCGTTGACTGTACAAAGAATAACACGACTTATATACATACCTACTTCTGTTAGTGTGTTCTTGTTTGGGGTCATTGGTTCCATTTTATGTTTCCTCTGCACGCTCACCCTGTGTATAATATCACGTTATTTGTGTTTATACCCACAATATGTATCCACGATTAGCATGTTTGTAGAGAGGAAGAGTCATATTTCAAGTTTCACAATAGTTAAAGTATGAACCATCTATCTTACGGAATAGACTGTATATAAAAGAAAAGTAATAGAAACCCAGTGAAACGAAGTATAAGAGCAAAAATATCACAAGAAAATAAGCAATGAGATGGTGACAAGAATATTACACAATGACATGAGAGAGAAAAGTTATACAATGACACGTACATAACTTCACGCCTGTATCCCAGGCAAAGACCAGGGACTGCCACTTGTCACGATCCTGACAGATCACCTTCGCTTCATCAACTTTTATAAGTCGTTGTATGCATGCACGCCGGTTCCGGGTACTTTTTTATCTTCCCCTTTGCTAATACATCCCCTATTTGGTCGATATATATGAGAGAAAAGTCAATAAAATGAAAAATACAAACTCATAAAATTAATCCAAGGAGTCTTCAAGAAACTCGCTCGAATAGTTTATTAATGATTCGCTTGATGAAATAACCACTGAAAATAACATGAATATACAATATCTATTGATTTGAGCGAAGAAGTAGATCACTGAATTAAGCTGTACAATTCAACTTTAATTTTAGCTCCGAGAATTGAGTTCAGATTTGCAGCATTCCTGTCATTAAATGCTGACGTCATCCGTAGATTTATTAAATTCAACTTCCCTGGCGGGTCTCTGCCGCAAAGGATATAAAATATCAGAAGGTTGTGCAACTATATCGGTGTATTGTACCAAATAAACGGCACATGAGAGCCAGTCAACAATTTAGGCATATTAAAGAACACAACATTAATGTATTCACCGATATTATACAGAATTTTAAATTATTGAGTGCAATTTAGACTCCGGACTTGATCCCCGTGATGGAGAATGCCCTAATTTTCCTGCGTTGCAGGAAGAGACCCGTGCCTCAGCAGAGGGGACATACAAAGGATTGATATCAGAGTGTAATTTAAATGAACTTGCGAATCGTAAGTTAATTTAATCGTCGTGTTAAGCACCGTATGGTGCCCTACCTTTATGTTTTAATAATAGGTTAATTATTTATAAATCCGTGTTTATTTGATAATATTTTCAAGACAACTTTTTCAAGAACAGACAGCGAACTAAATTTAAAAACTGACACAAGTAAAAAAAGACAATAATATGTACAAAAAGTCAAAACAATAAAAAAGGTCTGTCGCCAACACGTCGTTTTCTAAAAAATGGTTGTGTCGTTATATTAAACCGGTCCAATCGCGATAATTTACTGGATAAAATGTAATCGACTTAGTTCCCGACATTTTATATACAACTGTGCAAGAGCATCGAGAGTCATTAAGAATTACAACTCATACAAATGACTTTCCACCTAACGGCGGGAATGAACTTTAAAAATAGAACTACTGACAGCTGTGAAGAGTTTTTATAATAAATAGGCTTTTAAAAAAAACTAATCAAAAAAAATGCTGCGGCCATATGAGTTTCTAAACAGCCAGTGTGAATTTAGCGCAAACTTGTTTGAGCGGAATAAGCCGCAACAATTACGAGGTGAGTTCCATATTTAAAATTTAAAAAGTCGACTTAAATTGGCGGGTACTAATCTGTTATTATAGTATCTGTGACGGAATTCAAAAAATTGGTAATAATCTTTTATACTAAGATTTGAATATTAAAAATGATTTTTTGTTTTCCTCATATTTGAAATGAAAAGTAGTGTTTACCTCGGGAATTGATTCTTTCTACCCTCCCGCGACCTCTGGCTATCCCGGCATGGGTGGAATTTTTAGCCTCTAAATAGGTTTTTAAAATTGTCCTTAGCTCGGGTTAGTGCATTAAAAATAAAAATAGTATAATCTTTCTACCCTCGTTAAGCAATCTACTATTTTTGCAGTTTTGTCCTCATTTATTGTAAATAAGTGTAAAAATAACAACTTCCACATAAACATTATTATGATTATTAAAATTCTTTACTGCACAAAAGTTTTTCACACAGTTGAGCTTAATGCTACTTAGCATTATCTACCAGCTCACCTAAGTTTTGGAGACAAGATTAGCAGGTAGTACAATTTATGATTAAACGAACTTACCAAGCGAAGTTCGATCATAATTATATGAGTCGCTTCATTCGAAGATATAAAAACATTCACAACGTAGTTTCCCTAACCTACAAGGCAACTTCGCACAATTTAAAGATTTTAGGTTTACCGTCTTTTTTTTTTTTTCACTTCAACCCGCCTTCCGTCTCAATGTCATTCTTTTAGAGAAAGAGAAAACTCTTACATAATATATGTGCATACATAAGCCAAATTTAGCTACCTTGGGTCGGGTGGGAGGGAGTTTATATCTTCGAATGAAGCGACTCATATAATTATGATCGAACTTCGCTTGGTAAGTTCGTTTAATCATAAATTATATTACGTCGCTTCATTCTTCGATATAAAAACATTCACAACGTAGATGTTCAGAGTAAGAATTTGGCTTATGTCATTAACATTAATGATACTTCATTACTTGTAAGTATCTTATTTGAAAGACAATAAAAAGATAACGATATAAAGGAATTATTTTAATAACATAAATCTACTTTAAACTCAATTTCATTTGAAACTTAAGTAGGTACACCGCTATTGTGATTTTCATAATTTGACATATAAATAATGAAACTAATGTATTTATGGCAAGAAAATAGATCTTGCAAAATTATCGTCTCCTAATAAAGGGCGATTATAGAATTTCGCAAAGGTTTGTGATGTATTAGTCCAGCCAGCCTTTTTTCTAATAACGTCTACGGAGACGCCGCTTGCGCGCGCCGCGGACGTGGCGGCGTGCCGCGTGCTGTGCGCGCCATACACCGTCACGTCCACGCCGCACGCATGCATTACATCCTTAATCCATCGGCTGATGGATTGTGCACTAGCGGCTTTGTATGGTCGCCGGAATGTCATAAATAAATTTTGTGTCGCTTCTAATCTATTTGATTTTGTCATATCTAAATAGTCTTCCAAAGCTGTTGCTGGACAGATATGAGGTTTATCCTTAAAGTATGGCAGGAATAATACTGGTTGATCCTTACCCGGAGCTGAAGTTTTAATGATATCAGTTATTGTAACTTCGATACCGTTACTTGATATTTTAATATTTTTCGTCGTAATCAATGAAATTGTTTGGACTCTGTGGGCTGTACAAAGAGCCATAAGAATTGCAAGTTTCTTTGTAATTTTTTCAAGTGAAAGTTCTTTATTTGGATACCATGTACCTATTTCATTAAGAACTGTTTGTGGATCCCATGTACTTGTATACTTGGGCATACATGGCCTTAATTTAAAGACTCCTTTTAACAGTCGCTTCACGCAGTCGTCTGACCCTAAATTACTTCCTAAAAGTAGTGAGAGGGCAGATCGATGAGTATTTAATGTACTGTATGATGAACCATGGTCATATTGCTCTGAGAGAAACGAAATGAGTGATGGAATAGAAGTGCTGAATGTATCAATATTATTTTGTCTGCAAAACTCCCACCAAAGCTTATAGGTGACGCTATATTGTTTAATAGTACTCTGGGACAGAGAAGCTAGCATTAAGGTCAAACTATTGGTTGGCATGTGACGCCGGATGAACGCGAGCTGGAGAGCACCGCGGCACCCAGGGTAAGCTTCTTGTGAAGAGGGTGGTGTGTCCTGAAATTGGAACACAAAAAGTGTTTGTTAGGTTGAAGAAATATAATTTCTGATGCAAGCATAGTTTGTAGCTGAGGATACCAAGCCTGTGAAGGCCAAATTGGAAAAACAATGATGCCTGAGGCTTTGTCAGTCATGATTTTATGCAAACATTTTAGTATAAGCGAAAATGGAGGAAACGCATAAAAGAAATACTTTTGCCAGTCTACTGTAAATGCGTCGATAGCAATAGCATCGGGGTCTTGTTTCCAGGATATATAATGATGACATTTAGCATTGGTCCGGGAGGCGAACAAGTCGATATCTGGCTGTCCAAGCCTTTGAGTCATTAGCTCATAAGCACTCATTGACAGTTCCCATTCTGTGTCAGGGTTTATCCGTCTCGATTCTTCGTCAGCCTCAACATTATCCTTAGTATTGATATAAGATGCGTACAGCCAGATTCTTCGCTTCTCGCACCATTGCCATATGTCACGAGATAGCATATTTAGGTGAGGGAATTGAATGCCACCCATCCGATTCACGTAGCTTATTGCAGTCGTATTATCTACTCGTAATAATATCGCACAGTCTGTAGCTTCACGAACAAAGCATTTTAATGCTTAAAACACGGCCAGTAATTCAAGATAATTAATATGGAATTTAATTTCTTTATCTTTCCAACCTCCACCGACTCGGGTATCATTGCAATAAGCACCCCAGCCTGTTCTAGAGGCATCAGTAAATATTTCATTACTAAATTTTAAATCGCCTAAAGGAGCGAAGGTAGAAAAAATATTTTGTTTCCACCAGTTAAGATCATCTAGTATAACATCAGATAACTGAATTTTTGTCTCATAATTATCGATTTCTGATTGAAGGGCAAGAAATTTTTGCCTTTCTAAAAGCTTAGTATAAAGCCACCCGTATCTAGCTGCCGGACAAGCAGCTGTTAAAACTCCGATTAGTTTGGCAAATTCTCTAATAGTACAGGTAGGAAGCAATAAAAACTTGTCTACTAAACGTGCGATAGTACTACGTTTTTCCTCCGGTAAAGAGAGTGTTAGATTAATGGAATCGTAAAGGAATCCCAAGAATTTGCACTTTTGGCTAGGCTTTAGACAACTCTTATCACGGTTTATTACAAAACCTAAGCACTCTAAGATACTTAAGGTCTCTTTTACATTCTCATAGCAAAGCTGATATGTTTCGCCAATACAAAGTATATCGTCAAGATATTGCACTGATATATAACCGCGGCCTCTTAAATACGTCATGACTTCTTTCATAATTTTTGAAAAGGTTCTAGGCGCAATTGACAATCCGTAAGGCATGGAACTAAACTCGTAAGTAATTACTTGTGAATTTTCGTTTTCAAATTGAAAACGTAGATATTTATGATAGGCGTCTGCAATGGGAATGAGTAAATAAGCCTCCTTGAGGTCGATAGTGGCCATATAGCCATGAAGTGGAATTAACTTAGAGGCTGTACGATAGTCTTCCATTTTAAAGTGGCATTTTATTACAAATTCATTAAGAGGTTTCAAGTTCAGTATGAATCGTTGCTCACCATTCGGCTTCGGGGCAAGAAAGATTTTGGAAATAAATTGATTACTCTGCGGTATACATGGTTTTATGGCGCCAAGGGCTAGTAACTTTTGTATAGCTACTGACATGTCTTTTTTCTCAGTAACAGAAAATAAATTCCTTGGCCAAAACTGTTGAAACGGTTTCTCGTAGAATGGTATTGGAAATCCATTTAAAATCCAATCTAAGATGACTTTATTGTCGGTAATATGAAGCCAGCAGTTGTAGAAATTATGAATTCTACCTGAGTGTACCTGGTCTATTGCTGTGCTGGAGCACGAGGCTTGCCCTGGTTGGATGGTTTGTTCTGAGGTGGCAGTGGTGGTCGACGATGACCCGGGTTGGTCTTTCTGTACCCTCCGCGCCCCCCCCCTGTTCGTTGACGCGTAGCGTGGAGGGCCCGTCCAGTTTTCCTGGTACCGGGGCTTCGAAATCGTCGACTGAACTGTGGGCGCTGGAGTCTTCGTAGCGGTCACTGCCTTTTTTATTTGGAGTCCTTGTTTTTCAATAACTTTTGAGGCTTTTATTTGGTCTGAAAGTTTCGATCCAAACAAAGTATCATCTCTTTCGGCGTCCTTAATAATGTTAAGAAACGACTTATCTAAACCAGGTACTAATACTTTGGTACGGACCCGTGTTTCCGTAAAGTGGAGATCGCTAAGAATACGACATCCATCGCTAATCAACTTTATAGCTTGTACTTTATCATCACTGGTTAACAGTAGTGATAGGGCTCGGTTAATGGCTGTCAAGCCAACACCTAGCTGTTGTTGAGCACATTCCATCTTCTTATCACGATTTCTCGACATATCCGTTATAGCCGCTGCTATCTCCGCATTCAGCTTAGGTGCCTGAAGTAGAGGACAGTTCTCTGGTATAGAATATTCTTTCACCAATTTTTCTTTTGCCTCTTTAGGCATGCCCTTTTTTAATATGTGTTGCCAAATTTTGGCCAAATTCTCATGAATAGGCGGACCAAATTTAGGCGCTTCCTCGACTGATTCACCCAAAGCCACTAAGATCTCAGGATCTAACTCTGGAGCCTTTTGAGGCTCTACGACGAGTTCTGGTAACTCTGGCCCAGATATTAGCGGGATGCTGCTGTCTAGCTCCGGTTCTTTAGATATTCCAGGTGCTTCGACGTGATGTGCGTCTATGAACAACATTATAAATCTTATTGCCCCGTATTTTTAATTATAATAATATAGCATAAGATATTTGTCACTATTTACCATCGTGTTGGCTCACGGCCAGCCCCCAGGTTTGTGTTTTATTACCAGAAACTTTATGTAGTACTCAAAATAAGTAGTTACATTTGTTTTCTGAAAGTATTATACCTTCGTGTTGACTCGCGGCCAACCCCCAGGTTTGTATTTTATTAGCAAAAACTGTATGCGCTGCTCAAAATAAGTAGGTACATTTGTTTTCAGTAAATAACCGTCGTGTTGACTCACGGCCAACCCCCAGGTAGCTCCTATTGGACTATCGAGTCCAGGCGCAAATAAGTATGTAAAAAGCAGCGGAGAACCCTTTTTTTATTATTATTATTATTGTGTACTCACCCGAGCGGTCACTATCTGACTCTGAAGAGTCTCGGTTTACACGACGAGCACTGTGTTGCACTTTTTCCTCTAGTTTGCGCAGCTTTTTCCGACATCGCTCGAGTTTATCTTCTGCACTACGCTTAGGCATATTTGTATATCGAAATAAACAACAGTCTATAAATTTATCCCTACGATTCGCGGTAGCTTGAAAAATAGGCGGGAACGCGTGCGCTTGTTGCCTCGCACGAAAAAAGAATGACATTGAGACGGAAGGCGGGTTGAAGTGAAAAAAAAAAAAAGACGGTAAACCTAAAATCTTTAAATTGTGCGAAGTTGCCTTGTAGGTTAGGGAAACTACGTTGTGAATGTTTTTATATCGAAGAATGAAGCGACGTAATATAATTTACAATATTAAATGTTATATGGAATCAGGCGTTACTTTGCGGAAATCCATAATAGCATTAAAAAGTGAAAATTACTTTGCTAAATTTTGCCATAAATCCCACAAGCACCACGCGGTTAGTTAATGCACCGCCCTCCCTCCCACTTTTCCACGCAGAAGCAAGACACGAACACACCACCACCACACCAATACTTGTGTGAGAAAATATTATACGCGACGCGTTTCGCCTCTAACACGAGACATGCTGAGGCTCACAAGTGCTAAGTGCAAATTTGCACTTTACAATATTAAATTTATTTGTTACCATTTACATCTGGATAATATAATATGATATTTAGTATAGTAGGAGAATATTTTATCATTATAATATAATAATAAATAAATTATGTAATAGATATAAATATAAATTACTGGAGTAACACAATCACTTGCCCTGGCGCCTAACTAGGACAGCCAGTACTATGGTAAAGAGGCAAGGACATCACAAACATGGAATATACGTACACCCAAACTGAGGCTATTACACAAATGTCCGGCGGCCGAACGTGTCAATCGAACCGACAACCTCCGGCATAGTAATCAGGCGTGATACCGCTAAATCAACTAAGTAAACTGAAGCCACCTTAAAATTCCTCAAGGCGATTTTGGTACTGTTAATACGTCTTGCTTGTCAAACCAGCGTGCGTGCATGCAACGACTTATGAACGTTGATGAAGCGAAAGTGATCTTCGTTTTCGTTTATTTCATTTATTTACTTTACAAAAAGTTTACATCAACATGACCGGGCAAGAACTTCCTTATAAGTATGGAAATACCTGTACCAGGAAACTCCGCTCCTCCACACTAGACATAACAATGTTGGTCTTAAACTGAAATTATTAGAATTTATTACCTGAAGTGGTAGGTATTAGTGTATAATGATGATGAGGGTGTGTTGGTGTGTGTATGTGTGTGTGTGTGTGTGTATGTGTGAACAAAAAAAAAGAAAAAAAAATACAATATTAAGTTCTGACCGCACTCAGAGACGTCATAACGTAATGTTCATTAAAAAAATTAAATGATCGTTTTTATGCGTATTGATATAAGTGTTATTTTTCTGATATAAGTGTTATTGATCTGTCAGGATTGTGGCAAGTAAAATCCTTACTGCAAAGTAGGTACCCTACTCGGGGCTGCAAGTGATGCAAATTACTTCAGCCAGATGTCACTGCCTGTACGTAATACAGAGAATATTGTAAAGAGGTTCGAAATTTCACTGATGCCGGTCAGTCGCCCATTAGCTCAGTTGGAAAGAGCGCTGGCACGGATAGCCAGAGGTCGCGGGTTCGAATCCTAGCATCGCTGGAATTTTTAGCCTCTGTATAGGTTTTCAAAATTGTGGCAAGTGGCAGTCCCTGGTCTCTGCCTACGCCTGTGGGATATAGACGTAAGGTTATGTTGTTTTTGGCTTGTTAAAGCATTCTGATTATATGTAATATCAAATAAAATAATAGTGCAGGGCACAGGTCTTCTATCACAGAGAGAGAGAGAGAGAGAGAGAGAGAAAGAAAGAAAATAATTATTATGGGTAAAACATTTTCTTCTGTTGGTTTAATGAAAAGAAATCTAAGAAAAAAACTATCCGACCCAAAAAGTATCTCAACGAGTTTTACAAACGAAATTGAAAACAGTATCTTAATTGAACTCTGCAACGTCTCTTAGCCACCTTTTGTGTATGACATAGTAACATTTGTAGATAGAATAACAAACCTAAAAACGATTTTACACACTAATGCACACAATCAGTCTAACTACAATACTAATCCACACGTCCAGCCAACAGTTGCCATTATAACACCCATTGTCCGAGCATTTGACTTTGACTAATTTGTACTGCGTCCATCGAATTAATTACACTGGGCTTAAGGCCAATGACAAGTAATTCGCAGTACATTAGCGAGCGATGTATTGCAATGTTATGGGGTTATCCTCAGCTTTGTTGGGATAATGGGGAGCCGGTGGCCATCTGAGACCGGTGCCGGTGATGTACGCAACCGAATTAGGATCGGCGATTAATATTCATAATAATGTGCAGTGGGATTGCATTGTAACTGCGCTTGTTTCATGATTTGCATTTGCCAAGGTACAGGCATACACACGGAATGACCAAAAAAGTTTGGCTTTCGCATCTACGTAATGAGATGATTTATACAGCGTCCATTGGCACCCTCGCCCACACTAGAAAGGTGAAGGGACTAATCGGACGCTCCAGAGCCTGTGATATGGTTCTATAGAGAGCGGTGGTAGCGGAGCGGTGTAGAACGCCGGCTTCTCAATCGGGAGGTCGTGGGTTCGAACCCCGCCATGTACCAATGACTTTGTTTTCTAAGTTATGTACATTTGTGAAATTATAGTAGCAATACTACTCGCCGACGGTGAAGGAAACCATCGTAAGGAAACCCTAGTGTCTGAGGTGTTAGCGTACCTCAGCGCTTGCTACGTACAATGGCCCAACTATGAGGCTAAGTGCGGAAATCTCAGGTCTAACTAACTAACTATGGTTATATAGATGAAGTTGTAACGGTGCGAACCTCTTTACACCATTTTTTTATGTTTATTTAATTCTTTCTATAATTTTCAAAATTTGAAATTACGTCACCCATTTTTGAAATTTCCTTAATTTTTCAGCAATACTATTTCACATTTCGACTAGACCTGACTGCTCATTCTGTTTTTATCCAGTTTTCTATTTATGTTATAAATAAAATAAACGAACACATTTAAATAAAGCATAAAGTTGAAGTCGCTGGAACGACTTCAACTTTATGCTTTATTTATTATTTATTAAAAGTTTTACAACACCACAAAGTAGGCTTGCCCAGCACCTATACCATCCTGACAGCTTAGTGGCCGTGCCCACAGGAAAGCCAAGCCACATGCGGAGCCAATCAAGCCGCAGGTTTCCTTACAGGTAGCGCGTGGTACTATTATTGCTACTACAAATTTGCAGTTGTACGTAACTGATATATTTTGCTATCTTGAATATACCACCAAACTTACTTATTTCGCTGACTAGCAGCGACGCGAATTGCGTTTTAACCTCGGGCACAATAAGTTGTCTCTTGTCTCTTTCTTGCGCGGTTTCTTGCCAGTCACCTGCCTGGAGTGCCTGCCTAAATCCTTGGCCATTTCATAATTCCAGCGATATCAGGGGTGACCAACTAGACTTTGGTTGTTTGGAAGCCCCAGCCTTCTATCCTTCCATTCTTCTAGCCTTCTTCACTGCTCGATCCTCTCCAATATTTTCTATGTGACCGAGCCAATGGAATCGCGGGGATTTGATTTCTCTAATAACATTGGGTGCGAAAATTAGGTCTCCTTTTTCACTCTTCAACCAAGATCTTCCCTCTTCTTTGTACCTAGAATCTTTCTCATGATCTTCTTCTCCGTAACCAGTTAATTATTTTGGTACTTAGATGTGAGTGTTCAAGAATCGCATCCGTACCTACTTGAAGATCGGCTAGACCGGATTATAATAAACTAAAAATACCATCATTTTACCATTTTAATGTTGTATACGTCCTATTTTAGGGCACAGACTTCTTAGAGAGAGAAAGAAAGAGAGAGAGAGTATGGAATAAATTGCCAAATACTTATTAGCGAGCGGTATTGGTACTATAATTTCTAAAATGTACAAACTCGGTAGATGCCGAAATTCAAACCCACGATCTCCGGATGGAGAAACATCACCACAGCAAAAGTTATTTGATTTGACTACTGGAACTCCCATTTCGCAATAAATAAACAGCTGATTATGTCGTTTTTAGTAGTTACAAATACGTGTGTTGTGTATGTTTGTGTGTATAGGTACGCGTGTTGTGTACGCCTGCAAAACTATGTGGTTAATGCGAAAAAGGCATAGATATTCCACAGCGGTTTGAGAAAGGCTTTCAGGTGATGACAATTACGATGACAAGATGAGAGACGAAGCCAAGTTAGGTTTTGAAAACACCAAATTTTGTATACTTAGAAAGTTACATTTGTACCCGCAGTTAACTTTTTATATAATGTCTTGAATGTCTTGAACATGGAACAAGGCTATTTGCAATAGCTTAGTACTCGAGCAAGTAGTCAACTGCCGTGTCCAATATCGAGGGAAAGTCTCGAACTGTTTACTAACTGAAGTAAACTTTCAGTTCATGTTCCTAGACGTAGCCATAGGCGTATTAAGGCATCGTAATTTCTAAAGGGAAATATTTCTGCTGTGCTTAAATATATTGGTGTTATTTTTATTCTTTTTTAAATGCTGTACATTGTGTTTGTGTTTTTGTGGTTCTTGAACATGTGTTGAATATGTTGAAAATGTCAATATTTTTTTCATCTATCCATCTTTATTTGCCTGTTTACCCAGCACTAATAAATAAAATACACACATTCAAATACATACATAGGCAGAGGTTTACTACAGCAAACAACATCAAAATGTAATTATACAATTGGTGGTCTTATCGCTTAGAGCGATCACTTCCAGACAATCTTTAGATGACGTGGTTTGCAGTAATAATACTTATAATTGACTGGCTCGTTGGTCTAACATTACCATGTCCGACTAAGACGTCGGAGCTGGGTTCGATTCTCACTGGGTCCACCATACTGTATGAGATGTCAAATATTATATGGTCGTCGTAAACAATAGGCTTGTGTCCACTAAGAATAGAATAAATCGGATGGAAGAAAGTCTTTAAATTCTGATTATGATATGCAGATGGGAAAAACAATTATGATAAAATATCAAGATTATTATTATTTTCTGAAAAGAAATTCGAAAAACTTTGTCATTAATTCACGAAACAGTGAACACCAATCAGAGCGTGCCACGTCACGTCGTGGCGAGCATCGTTGTTGTTGACGTTTTAGTATGTGTTTAGTTGATTATTATTTTCGTTTTTGATATGTATAACTGTTATTATTTTATTAAGGAACGCAGAGGTATTGAAAGTTATTTAGTGAAACATAATAGGCAAGATGGAAACAGGTTTTAGGAAAGCTAATGGCAATAATTTGACCAGAATTGACCCCGTAATGCTTGGTAGATTTTTTGCATCAAATAGTGACTTTTGCTCATCGGAATTCCGTAATACTCGTATTAAAACTTCAATTTAAGTATATACAAGTGTTAAATTATAAGCTTAAAACGTAATATTTCAGTTTTTTTATCAGATTTATTTCACTATTAAATCACGAAGATTACGTCATATAGTTACAGCAAATCTTCACAAAAATACATTCTTCAATTTGTCGATGAACAATAGAGATCGCTCTTTCTTGCAAGTTTTAACCACTTTTTTCGTATTTCTTGCTTGTGTGGGACAAATATAAATAATTTATTTGTTGTTTTTACTCTTGTGCTTTCACACTGGGGCACCATAACGCTTTTGTAATACGGGAAAGACATATTTAATTGAAATAACAGGAGAAAACTAACAATTGCTTACTGAAATAGTGTTGTACACCACTTCGTGACGTCACTCAAGACGCCATGACAGTCTTGAGCGTTTTTGTGAGAAATTTAAATTGATTTTTTTTGTATTCAAAATGCTTATTGAATATGTTAAGTTACTGGATAGGACATAGGCTACGCCGCGACAGGAGATGCCTGACCAGACAAGCACTTACGTATAACCCATTGGGCAGCCGAAAGAGGGGGCGGCCAAGGACCACCTGGAAAAGATCAATAGACCAAGAGGCTAAATCGATCGGCACTAGCTGGCCTGAATTGGAGGCTGCCGCAGACCACCGTCAGAAGTGGAAATCTGTAGTTGAGGCCCTATGCTCCGCTAGGAGTTTAGTCTCCGCTAGGAGACTAAAGAAGAAGAAGAAGATGTTAAGTTTTATTTAAAAAAACACATATTTGTTGTAAAATACACTTAAAAGTACGTTATAAAACCATTTCCCAAATTCAGTCAACTAAACTTTTGTCATAAATTGTATACCGAACAGAACGGACTAAGAGGAAATATACTTAAACTTCCGCCTTATTATAAAAACCTGAATAAGTCCTGGTTTAAACCAAGACTAAAAGATCTAGGATTGTTACGGTATCAAAGTTAGACCCAGATCAAATGTGTGTCGTTATTACAAATAGAAGACTATTCGAGGATCAGTTAAACCAGAGATCAGCCATGGTTCAAATAATATTCACTGATTCGTTCATTCAACGTTCATTCAATGCTGCGTTCCGTTTCACTAAATGGATATAATCTTCACATTTTAAACGCAAAAATATTCATTATTACGTTTAAAATACCTATACATCGTAAATTGTTCTTTGTTTAGGTTCCAATCTAACTAAAATGAGCACTATTAATTATTATATTGTTATTGAAGCGTTTTTATAATCAAATGGCTACTCTCCTGTGAAATGGAGTGAAATATTCGAGCGCGCGCGCCAATCCGAGACGTCAAAAATTTTCTGATAGTTTCATACTGGGAATAGGTATTATTAATTTTTAAACTTTGGGTAGTTTCGTTGTTGATTATTATAATAATAAAATGGAACATTTGAAGAAAAACGTGAACCTATATTTTTATCGAAAATCTTCGTCACTTAATTTGAAGGGATTCACACGATGACGAAGTCCAAATCATGGCCTAATCGTCCAAATCATCGAAATCCATCATATCAGTGGCGTCCATAATATCAATTATTTATTGCAATCTATCACACACACAAAACCAAACAAATTCAAACGTCAACTTGGAGGTTAGTCCATAGATAAACTAGGGGTATCAGAAGTTTAACTTTAGTACCATAGATAGTCCTTGACGTAGCGATAAACGTCGTTTTGTAATAACATTTTACTTGGTCTATGGTTTAAACCTGGTAACAATTCCAGTACTAAATTTAGACCGCGTTTTGGAATAAGGCTGATTGAATCATTCTTAGAAAATCGCCACCAATCAACGGAAATATCAAAAAGTTGCCCGCAAACGAAAAAAGAAATTACCTATAAATCTAAGAGTCGGTTAATTAATTGTGGGGTACCTCAGAGAAGTATATTAGGACCGCTCCACTTTTAAATCTATATTAATGATCTTCCAAAACATATTGCACATCCTATGGCCCTATATGCTGATGATAGCACCGTGACAATTGAATGCAAAAATTATGATAATTACGAAAATACTATTAATGACGCTGTAAAAGATATTATAACTTGGCTTATTAATAACAACTTGATTATAAATATTGAAAAAAAATCATATATTTTGTTTTGTCAATATTTATAATATTGACAAAACAAAATATATGATTTTTTTTCAACGCGTTAATTAAGCTGAAAACATAAACGTTAATTACGAAGGAACCGAAATTGATTCAGTCGATATAACTAAATTTCTCGGGTAAAAAATTGATAATAAACTTACATGGAAATATCAATGCGAAGCTGTGTGCCAACAACGACTAAGTTGCACGGCATGCCTCTTATTTAAATTAGCACAAACACTAAATCGCAGAACAGTGGCCACCGCATACCATGGTCTTGTAGCGTCGACTCTAAGATATGGAGTGATATTTTGGGGTAACTCTTCGCAACGTGAAACCGTATTTAAAGCACAGAAAAGATGCATTCGTTCAATGTGTAGCCTTACGACCAAAGAGAGTTGTAAATCAAGTTTCAAGTCGCTCAACATCCTTACATTCCCCTCTCTCTATATATATGAAACGGCCGTTTTCGTAAAAACAAATCCTGATCTCTTTGTAAAGGTTTCGCAAATTCGCCATGGACCAATTCGGTCACAAGACATTGATAAGCTCAGCCTTCCCAAAACGAAAACAGCTCTGATGTCAAAAAGCTTTTTCTTTATGGAACCAAAAATTTATAATAAATTACCTAGCGAAATGAAAGATATGAATTCATCGAAATTAAAAAAAAAAAACTATGCCAATTTCTTATTGACAAATGTTATTATAATTTAGACAAATTTTCGAATGACGTTACTATATAATTTATTGTAAATACATTGTAATACATTTTTGACATTTCTTTCATGACCTTACTGTAGGACATATGATTTTACCTAACTAGGACATTTCTTGATTGTGTATATTAAATATTAAATCATTACTCAGTTCATTGTGCATGTGCATGATTAAACATATTTGTATATCTACATTTGTTTTGGGTAGAACATAGCGCTCTAAACTATACTGTAAGACCTTTATTGCAAACATACCTATGTTCACAAATAAATATATTGATTGATTGATTGAACTAAAACTCACCGTAACTCTCTTCGAAATTAATTATTTTATTTTCTATTATAAAAACGGTTTATTAAATGATTATCTATCTAAAACATATACCTACTCTACTAATTCCTCTACATTATTAGAAAGTAATTCCTAAGCGGTTCCTAATGGTTTCAGTTTAATTCTAAACTATATCTGCTCTGAACATGAGCACCTGAGTGCAACCCTGCCCACTAGTAACTAAAGGGAGGCTATATATTTCTAACTATACTTGACTTGGCCAAGAATTGCTTTAGTTTCATAAAGCAATAAGACTACTCTCTTTAAATAACACAAATGCACTTAGCAAAGTTGAAAAACGATACCCGACTACCAGTATGAGAGACATCAAAAGACAATACTTTTCAACAATGAAACGATGACAACGTGCTTCAAGTTGTTAGTTCTACAATCGAGCTTATTTGGCTCAGTCTTGGCAAGGAAGGATTATAATTTTTTTTTCTGATTAATCATGTCTGTGCCCTAGTGCTAGGTGAATACTTTCTACCCACTTCTACCTCTTTTCAGCAGTATCTTCTATCCGGGTAAGTAGGTCAAGAGGGCAAGTAACTTCACAAAAAGAAAACCATTTTAATTACGTATTGGATTATTGGATATTGTACTCAGCATGTTTTTTTATTTGACTAGAATTATTGTTTGATGATAGCTCTGTTTGTTTGTTTGTTTGTTTGTTTGTTTGTTTGTTTGTTTGTTTGTTTGTTTGTTTGTTTGTTTGTTTGTTTGTTTGTTTGTTTAATAATCGAATTATAGTGAAATGAACTAATAATTTTTTCTTAATACATTTATAATAAATCTGTAAATGTTGGTTACTGTCTGCTGTATATTATTTTATTCTAATAGGAAAACTAACAGCTATTAACAAACACGTAATGTCTGTCTCTGTGTTTATTTGTGCACGCAAAACGCAAGAACTACTGAATGGACTTGAATTAAACGAACTATCATAGTAGCTCAGATTTCGGCGTAACATTAAAGTTATATAACATCACACATACGTCTGATGTAAAAAAACGACTGCAAAAACCTTCATAAACTGGTCATGTACATCCGTTAAAACCTCGTTTAATGTCTCAGTAACCCTTTTGCACAGGGGATGCTATACTTACACTTTTTTATTAAACCACGTCTCTGGTAAACAAAGTGTGACTCTGACAAAGAGCTGCATACAATCCCGACAAAACCAAAGGACGCACTCGGGAGAAATTCAGCTTTTCATAACCAATTTCCACTCTTGTGTCTGGCAAGTTTGTCTTTACGAAACTTTCACACCACGCGGACGTCAATGGCCGTCGGCGTCCTTTCCCAAAGAAGTGGAACTGTCCATGGAGTTCGTTTTTGAAAGTACTCGGCAAAATTGAAAGGTACGGATGTTTTGTTATGCTTGGCTGATAACTTGATCAAGATTTTGTTCAAGTTATCAGCCATAGGTATGATAAGTAAAATTTGCGAAAGAATAAGATGATTCTTTAAAGGATGATGTGTGATCAGAAAAAATGGTCAGGTATTCTAATGGCACACGTTTTGTCACCTTCATGAGAAAAAACGAAGTGTTCATTCTGAAGAATATAGTGCTACTGTCATTGGAGACATTGTCTCTGGAATACAAAATTATGTTACTCACACTGTATAATCTTCATCAACCCACTATGTCCCCACTGACGGGCAAGGGCCTCTTCCCCGTATAGGCCACACTCCACCACGGGGGCCGAGTCCAGATTGGTGGAGGCTTGCAAGACTGGGGGCTGGCATCAGTGTCAGAAGTTTTCAAACCGCCCTAAGGCCTCCGACTTGGCTTAGCGACTATATAATAATTTTATACTTTATTAAGATACTTAAATTTACATGTGGTGATAGTGCGTGTGCTTACTTTAGACCACATCTTAGTACGTATAATAGTACGTCGTATAATTACATCGTGTAATGGTTGTGACTTGTTTTGTACACCATATCTCTATACTATAAAAATGAATCCCCGAAATTTAATTTAAGCGCAAATCTCGAGATCAGCTGCATCGATTTCGCTAATTCTTACTTTAGTATATTTCTTGAAGTACGGGGAAGGTTCTTACGGAGAGAAAATATTAAAAACAATAAAGAATCGACTGATAGGCTGGTGTGATTCGAGAGAGGAGTTGCGAAGTTCGCATGGGGCAGCTTGTAAATAAATAAAAATCATGCATTTGTCTCTCAACAATCAACATCGTCCGTTTTCATCAAAGTGAAGAAATAGTCATGCTCGGGCAAGATCAAGATGAGCTGGCTCAAAACGGCGTGAAGTGCTAATTTTACCGAGTTAAAAAATATTAATAGTTGCCAAAACCGTGAGTGCACGCAGCGACTAATGAATGTTGATAAAGCGAAATAAACGAAAGAGATCAAGATCATAACTAATTGCAAGTCCTGGTCTCTGCCTATCCCTTCAAAACACAGGGATTAACAACAAATAACACATTCCTTAAAGTATATTTTTTACGAGAAGAAATGCAAATCTGGGATTTTCTTAAAAAAAAATATATAATTTTCACATAAAGCATTTTATGACAATTGCATGAACATGGCGATTTATTTTCATTGCTGATTCAAGTCCATGCGAGCACATACATCGAACCTTCTATGCGTCAATGGTATGAAAAAAACACTCCACGTGACCAGACCATGTATCTGTCATGGTACTATAATGCATTAGAGAATTGAGGCCAATTTGCAAGCAAACTTTCTAGTCTAGCCTAATCTAGCAACACTGAAAAAAAAATTGGACATTGACGGTTTTGAGTGTTTGTGTCAATAAGTCTCTAAAGCGATCTAGCTTTTTGAAATGGACGGCTAGTTTCACGTCTCAGCAACTGTGTTAAGTAAAACTATTATTGGCTATACTTTATGTAAAAAACTATTGTATAATTATTATAAGAAGCTGTTGTTTTCCCTAATAGACATAAAAAAAAAACTTGTAACGTTCAACGTTCGTTAAGTCGCTGTGCACTTTGAATATAGTTTTTAATTAGAAAAATGGTAAATTGAAAATGGTTTTAGTTCTTAAGAAACCACATAGAACTCTAAGGTTTGCTGAAAGAAATCTCTTTCAGAGATAAGCTCGCTTTTGTACATATTATCTGTTATGTAATGTCCTGTTAAATGTTTCGTGTGAAATAAAGTATAATTATAATAATAACTTATGAATGTCCTTTTTCGACTTTTTCCATCGATCTCTTGGTATGCATTCTTAAGTATACCAAGGCCTACAGATGCAGCTAGACCTAGGTTCCACCAAGGTTCTAGCTTTATCCGTAATATACCTACACAAAAACAAATCTTATGATATATTTCGCTGCGGTCATCCCAATTTCATAGTTTACCGCATCGCCAAAGGAGAGCATCGTCCTAATACGATGCAAATGTAAGTCGATAAATTATCAAGAAATATTTGGCTACGTGCTACAAGAGCTGCGACCACAAACATCGTCAGCCAGTGTCTCTGTCTACAGCCATGAAACATAAGGTTTATTCACTCACAAGTGACCTTGAATTAATTAAGATATTTTACACTTCAGCCCCAAACATTTTGGCTTGGAATCCCCAGCATGTAGCAATGACTTTGTTTTTTTTTTAAAGTTACATCTTACATTTGTGAAGCAATACAATAGCGATGTCACTAACTGTAAGGAAAACATCGCGATGAAATCAGTTTCTGAGATGTTCACATACCTCAGCGCTTGAAATTGTCAAGCCACGGTGAGCGCGCGCGCGGGCCTAATCTCCCTCTCTGGGAGAGCAGGGAGACGCATAAGGACTTCATAAAAATGAACACTTTAGAAGCGCTCGTGGCCAAGCCAAACCGAGTGATTGGAACCAATCACTTGAGTTAAGCAACAACAGGCGCGGTCAGGTGCAGGATGGGTGACCGTCCCGTAACTACCACTAGTGGCATTTTTTCCGAGCGCTTCCGTGCTTCGCAAGGCACGCTAAGCCGTTGGTGCCGGCTGTCATGTAATGGCAGTCGTTAAGCCTTGTCAGAGGCCTTATGGGCGGCTTGATAACTTCTGACAGTAAGGCCCACCACTGTCTTACAATCCTCCGCCAACCCGGACTTGGACCACTTGGTGAAGTATGGCTTAAACCTTCCTGCGATGCAGGAAGAGACCCGTGCCCCTGCAGTTGGGACATACAAGGGTTGCTATCGAATACTTTAGTGCAGTACTATCAATGCATTCAGCCTTAGAATTCCTTGTATCGATTTGTGGGATGATTTTAATTTTTTTACGTAAATATGTCTGTACAAATCGTTGAGGTTTTTTGGGACTGGCTAATTAATGCGTTCTATAACTATCTATCTATCTATCTATCACTGTTATTTAAACAAAGCACCACGCAACAATTGTTTATCGCTCCTAGAAAATACCGTCCATATTGTGTGAGCGAGAACCAAATACTTATTCAGTTACTTCCTAACAGTAACAGTGCTATAGGGGACAGTCAGAGTTTGAGCGGGTGACAAGCTGCGCCGACAGAAGGTGGAGTGATATGATAATATAACAGTAATTAAATACAACTGCGAAAAGATCTCAATTTACAAAATTTAGAACGGAGATAGACTATGACCTTAATTAAGGGGTAAGGAAACTCCACATTCTAATGTGACGCGAATGTAGTTGCGGGCACAGGTAGTTAATATATAGTTATATATTAAACGGGTCCAATCGCGATTTTTTATTAGGTAAAACGTAATTATTTTTGAACTAAAACTTTCGTAAGCACAACACGCTGCCGAAACGTCGAGAAATAAAGTAATTACGTTTTGTAGACTTTAAGTCTGGACCTACTTACGGGTGTTGTTAAATCGGAAGAGGTCGACCAGGTTTCGCTCCGATTCGCGGAGCTTAATCATGGTGAGCAGCAACGGAGCTCGCGTCGTCGGTTACTCGCCTCACACCTGATCGGACTATCAAAACCTGGTCGGACTCTTCCGATATAACAACACCCGTAAGTAGATCCGGACCAAAAAATATTTCTCGACGTTTCGGCAGCGTTACAGTTGCCGTGGTCTCGGGTAGACTGAACTGGCGAGTACAGTAAATAATATAACTATGTATGAGTATCGCGAATCATTAAGAAATACTTGCTGTAAATATAAATGGAAATTACACAGATCTCTATTAACTGAAGAGTAAAGACGGCGGCGGCTACATCTTGAAAACAAAAATCTCTAAATAATGTACTCGTGTTAGCTGTTTTAAATCTAACCAGGTCTTTAGACAACACTTTGTTTGAATTTTAACTTTTAGCTACATTTTGGCTGGGTAGCTCATAAAAAGCTGCAAAAAAGTTATTAGGTCAAAAATAGTGTTTGCCCAAATCGATTTTATCGATCAATAAAATCAGTGACTGGTTAAGGTTGTGTCTTGAAAAGTGACGTCAAAAACTGCACTCTTGAAAGAAAGGTTTCGTACGGTAAGCAAAAAAAAATGTTTTGGAACTGATTTACATAAAATAAACTTATTATTGGAAGAAAATCTGATAGTCCTATTAATAAAGGAAAACGTCTTTAAGCCTGCATGGGATATTTTGTTGTTTTAGTCCGTGTTGAAAATATGGACATGTATATCACGGCTGACAAAATATAGAATTTATATACAAAGTGTTTTTTGCCTGGCAACACTATTTGTTAAAATATAAGTTCTTATGATATTATTTTATACAGCACCTTTTTTGTAATTTTGGAAACTTATTACATCATTTAGTGGTCAATACTTATCATATTCGAGAATATATCTGACATGAATTGGACATTTACTAAACAATCATCGACCAAATCTGCTGAACACCGTGGGTGAGAACAGCCAGGGTTCACAATATGTATATTATGTCAACAAGTCTTCGCTCCTGGCTTATGGTTTGTCTTTCCTGTTCATGTTAAACTAACATATAATACTTAATACACTCTCCACGGCATTCACAGTTGAGAAACTGCAGACCATTGTCTACTACAAGGTACATTGACGGGCAGACAGGTGCGTGGCGTTGGAACTTTTTCAAAGAAAAACTTCGCAGACTGTCTGTAGGGACACAAATGCACGGCTTTTCCGTTTCTCCATTCAAATCGTGGGACAAAGAGTTTCGTGGCTGAGGTGTCACGTCTTTTGAAAAGGTACACCTTTGACTACTGTGTAGACCGTAATGGTTTCAATATTAAGACGGTACCCGGTGCTTACAAGCGCCACCAATGGAAAAAATATATCTTCTTTTATATCGCGTCTTTGGAAACAGTAAACATCATGAATCTCAATAATATTTACCTCAATAGTATCTTTTATTTTTTTCTATATTCTTTCTACTCATTTTAGAACGTACTGACAAGAACCCAGGTCCAAGAATCTAGTACTTTAAAGCATCTTTTGGCAAAAAACGGCCGTTTTTAGCGAAAAACTATTAAATTCCTAAATTATTGATCATAGGTTCTAAAAATATTTATCACAGTAGTAAAGATTTGTGATGTACACTGTTTGAAAAAAAAAACGTATTACAAAACAATTTATGATTTTTATTTCTTTGGTGCGATAGTTAGAACTGCGTAGCGCCTTAAGTTGTTGCGTTTAGTGAAAGTTTGAAATTTACCTTAGATACTTATTATGTCTTGATTTATTTGCATGAGATTGTATTGTGCCTAAAATGTTACGCATTAATATTTTACACACTTTCAAGTTACACTACTACATTAGTGTAATGCTAAGATAGACAGATACAAAACACTTAATTCCCCATAAAAAAGAAAGTTACCCAATATTTCTTATAACTTAGAATCGACTGCAACTCTTCACTACCATCACTACAAGTGATCGTTTCAAATAATACAATATATAAAAATCTCGTGTCACAGTATTTGTATCGAACTCCTCCGAAACTTTTTTTATGATTTTTAAGTTTTTTTTATATTTATTAGATCTGAGAATAGGTCGTAGGCTCAATAACTAAACAGCGTTTGCTGGGTCTAACTGACCTATTCTAGAATTTATGTATTCAAAAGTATGAATTTATATTTATACAGTTATATATTCTATGAATACAACTTGACACAGAAAAAACGCAAGCCCTGAAAACAGTTTGTTCAGCTCAATAATTAAATAATTTCCTATTAAAAACAATTAAAATGACCGAGTTTATTGTTTATTTTTTTAATTACTAGGCGTGCCCATCGCAAATTGGCAAGTGGCAAGCGCTGAAGTAATTGAACACCTCAGATACTCAGGTTTCCTAACTATGTTTTACTTCACGTTAGCGATGGGTATCGCTACTATAACTTAACAAAAATGTGCACAGCTTAGAAAAAAATGTCGTTTTTACGTGCCGGGATTCGAACGTACGACCTTCCGATTAAGGATGCTTTGTCCTATTACCGCTATAAAAACATTTTTTTTAATTAATTAACGTCAAAGCTGTTATTTTCACAATTAATAGATAGTAATATATGTATTAATTGTGAAACTAACAGATTTGACGTAGAGAAGAAGCTAACAATGAAACTCCACATTTACTCTTTACACAACCGGTTTTAACTTGATTAACAGGGCTGTCAAGTTAAAGTTACACTACGCTATGTATACAAATTAGTTCTCATTAACGTTATCTATTTATCTATCTAACGTTTATAGGTATCAAGGTGGAGCAGAACTCAATTTGCGAGAATATCGTGCGAGTAGAGGCGTCTGCTAATGATCCCTGCTTATTTCACGGCCGGTAAAGGGGAGACCAATTCGATTTACATCGATCGCTCGCCTAAAAGCTAAGTAATTGGCTATTAATATTATATTGATCGACTTGCCTTTAATGTGAGTTTCTTTGGAGGTTACGTAGGTTACGTACTCGTATATGTGCGTGTGAGACTCTACAGAAATATAGTCGTAGGAATGAAAAAGTGTGCAACTTGGAACCAATGTAAGTTTGTTAGACTGGTTGGTTTTAAAGAAAATAAAATAAAATACAATGTCGCGATCTCTTTCCATTTGCATTCACGTGCCCTCTGCCGACTTAACTTCATCGTACGGCCTATCGACATTGATAGGATTGAGACTGTCAGAGGGTAGCCTCTGACAGTCTCAACCGCCACTTCGTTACATTTTAGATTTTGCATCTTATTGGACCTTGAAATCGAATTTCAAATTGCAATATTTTATTTTCATCATCATCATCATTTCAGCCTATTGCAGTCCACTGCTGGACATAAGCCTCCCCCAGGGTGCGCCACAAGACCCGATCTCCCGTTTTCGCCATCCAGTCACCACCAGCCACCTTTTTCAGGTCGTCGGTCCATCTGGCCGGAGGGCATCCTACACTACGCTTGCCGAGTCGTGTCGAGTCGATTTTATTTTAATTAGTCCACAAAACTTAATACAAATTGTATGTAGTACAATCGACAAAACAATAAATTTAGACATAAACTGTTTGTGGTCTAAGCTGTAGTCCAAATAAACATAAAACATGTTGTAAACATAGAACTTTGCCAATATGGAAGTGGGAAATGTAGTGCGTAATTAAGAACATTAAGCATAAATAACACATAAGTTACCCCCACCTTCGCCACATCACCTGTTGGTTGGCTAGAATAAAATACGATTTAGTATTAAGCCCGCCAATTGTACAATCTTTACAGGTACAATAAAGAATTTAATAATAATAAGTAAGTAATTTGTAAGAGGCCTGTATCCTGCAGTGGACTGACGCCGGCTGATTATGATGTAGGTAATTTAGATCTAAAGTCGCAGTAACTTAGTAAGGGTAACGCGTTAGACGAAGACCGGTTAGATAACCAACTATTTTGGGATACGACATCTATTCTAAATTTTTTTGACTTAGCTCTGTTATAAAAAGCTAAAAAAAAATGAACGTACAATTAGAAAACTATGCATTCCGCACGACTCATCAACACACATGTACTACGAAATAAAAAATAAGTTGTCTTAAGATTCATGGAGAAAGGGGCATAACTTACAAAGAAAATATTATTTAAAAGGCACATTAAAGCAGCCGTGGCACAGTAACGGAATGTTGCTAAATCTCCTGAGACGTGCTAAAGGAAATGTTCTCTTTATCTTACACCATCCTACTTCCGTAGACGTACTTCCGGAAGCTTCTTTTCGCTCTGCCGCACTACACACCGGAATTGTGGAGGATTTATTTAAGAATACACACACACAAACGTACACTAGCGTTTTTGGAGCTACGCGATTGGATTTCGGACTAATTTATTCAGAAGCTGTTCTTTCGACTTTGTGAGAGTCACGTGAAAAAAAATGAGCGGGGTAAAAAGAGTCCTATGAATTAACAAGACATTTCCTATGTACCCACACATGACAATATAACACAAGATAACAGAAGAAAGTCAAAGATGTAGAATAGATGAAATCGATGTAATGTCGTATCCAGAAATAATTGGTTATCTAACCGGTCTTCGTCCAACGCGTTACCTTTACGAGGGGGGGTCAAAAAGTAGTGAGAAACATATATACTTCGTAAAAAAATACTGGTAAGCATTGCTCAGATACATATTTGTAAATAACAAAATATTTTATAAATATTATTAAATAACAAAATAAATGACTACATTTAAATTGTGGAGGATTTATTTAAGAATACACACACAAACGTACACTAGCGTTTTTGGAGCTACGCGATTGGATTTCGGACTAATTTATTCAGAAGCTGTTCTTCCGACTTTGTTCGTGCGAGATTCACATGAAATGAGCGGAGTAAAAAGAGTCCGGTGAATTAACAAGAAATTTCCTATGTGCTCACACATTGCAATATATCAACAAGATAACAGAAGAAAGTAAAGTGAGCTAATTACGAGCGATAAGACTGCCAATTGTATACGGCAAGACTCAAATATGTCTTAAATAATAATAAACTTAAATAGACGACCTCTGTGGCGCAGCGGGAGTGCATCTGCCTACCATGCGAGAGGTCCCGGGTTCAAACCCCGGCTGGGGACAAAAAAACCCCAGGGTTTGGATGTTTACATATTTGTGATTCCCACAATCATGTGGGTACAGTGATATCGTTCCGATGTTAAACCTAACTGCAAAGTAGGTAGTCGGGGCTGTAAGTAATGCAATTTGCTTAAGTCAGATGTCGCTGCCTGTACGTAATACAGAGAATATTGTAAAGAGTTTCGAAATTTCACTGATGCCGTGAGTCGCCCATTGGTTCAATTGGTAGAGCGCTGGTACGGATAGCCAGAGGTTGCGGGTTCGAATCCCGGCATAGGTGAAATTTTTAGCCTCTAAATAGGTTTTTAAATTTGTTCCTTAGCACGGGTTAGTGCATTAAAAATAAAAATAGTGTAAACTTTATCTAGTGCTTGAATTGCGAATCTGCGGTGGGCACACGTGGTGAAAGAGCCCATAAATCAATTAATTAATCAATCAATTAATCAGAGCGTATTGGTTTACTGCTGGACATGAGCTCCGCAAGGCTGGCCGCTACCTTCTGTTCTAGGTATCTTCATCTAGCCACTGCCAGCCATGTGCCTCACATCGTCTATACAGCAAACTGGTAGGCGTCCTACGCTGCGTTTACCAGTTCGTAGTCTCCACTTCAGAATCTTTGCACCTTATTCAAAATCTGTTTGTCGCTAGGGCTCCGTATTGTCACTCTAAGTGGAAGCATGTGCATTACAGCAGGGCAAACTTGATATTTTTTTATTTTAGTAGCTTAATAAATGGTAGATTGTTAACCAAGGGTCGAAAAAATCAATTCCCGAGGTATTTAGACGGCTATAGTCCGAGTAGGAATTGATTCTTTTACCCGTGTTAAACACTCTACTTTTCATTTCGAATATGAGGAAAATAAAAACTCATTTTTTAATATTAAAATCCTAGCATAATAGAGATCATTACCAATTTTTTTTAATTCCATCACAGATACATATAACAGATTAGTATCCCGCCAATTTATGTCGACATTTTAAATTTTAAATATGGAACTCACCGCGTAATTGTTGCGGCTTATTCCACTCAAAGAAGTTTGGGCTAAGTTCACACTGGCTGTTTAGAAACTCGCATGGCCGCAGCATTTTTTTAATCAGTTTTTTTTACATAAAACTCTTCACAGCTGACAGTAGTTCTATTTTTAAATTTAATTCCGGCCCTTAGGTGGGAAGTAATTTGAATGAGATATTCACTCTCTATGGAGGAAAGCAGCATTTTCCACCCAATAATCAGATCAAAACAACACTACATTCCGAGTATAAGAAATGACAACTACTTTTAATATGTAAGCCTTAGAAATGTTTCTAAGTTTTATAATATTATTTTTAACACAATAGTGAAACTTGGCGAGGTCAATTGGCACGAAGGAATTCATTGCAAATTTTAAATTAAAGATTATGAAGAAACGGATTTCAAGTCATGAGTTGTTTGAATTACACGTTGTAGATCCAAAATACCTTTAAATATGCCTTACTGAAGGTTGGTTTGTACCTTTCATTTTTAAAAACCTATTTAAAAACCTATTCAGAGGCTAAAAATTCCACCTATGCCAGGACTCGAACCCGCGATCTCTGGCTAATCATGCTAGCGCTCCCCAACTGAGCTAATGGGCGACTACCCGGCATCCATGAAATTTCGAACCTCTTTACAATACTCCCTGTATTACGTAGAGGCAGCAACATCTGGCTGAAGTAATTTGCATCATTTGCAGCCCCGAGTACCTACTTTGCAGTTAGGTTATTTTCATTCCTTTCATTTCTGTAGACAAGAAATACCTATCCACACCTATCCACCCAATAATAGTCAGCCTTTCTAGCTCATCTTCACGCACGAGTGACCTTACCATTTAGATGTACCGATAAAACTTATATCATGAATCATGATATGGCCGAATATTCCACAGCAGTGCCTATGTTCAATGCTTAGTCGCAGGTGCGTACCGAAATTACAATATCATCAATCACCAAGTGCAAATTGCATGCGGCCTTTCGTAATGCACCCGCCGCCATTTCCCTCCCACCGGACAGGATTAGTGGTATTAGGCGAATCGAATTCACTGCTAAGCTTTGTGCGGGACTATCTGTTACCGGAAACGGCCTCCTGAACCCGCAGTAAATCGACGCTGCATTAAGCCACGCTGGGTTGAGACATTCCACAAATTTTATTTACGAGCGAATTTATAAATTAGGAATCCCCAACAAGTTTGTTTATGGAAAGTTTGCCAATATTCGTCGGTTTATGATTTCCGACCGAATTGGCAAAACCTCTGCAACAGAGCTTGTTAGTAACAGATAACAAGTGTAACTTACTTTATCGGTTTCTTGGCAGGCCCCCGACCCGCGCGCCCCGCCCCGCCCCGCCCTGTCCCTGGGCTGTGTATCGCTGCCCTGCCACACGAAAATGCTAAACGTCGACCCTAACTTTGCTCATGATCGTTTGCGAACTTTATTTGCTAAGGAAATGGAACGTAAGATACCAGAAAACAGTGGCGCATTAGCCCTCATTAATTTTAATCTAATGGAAGTCTTAAGAAAAACTAGAAGCGAAGTAAATAATTAATTAAGTCAGTTATGGAGCTCTGCAGCTATTTTCTTAGCGCGAAGCGACTTCTTCAATTACAAGAACAATCCCTTATGTAGACTGCAACGGCTTCCCCAATTCGGAGTTCCGAAACTATTCGAGCTACTAAATCCATTTGCCAGTACAGTACTATCTAGACGCCCAACATACATAGCCATGTAAATTCGGTGCCGAGGAGCTTCCTCGTTAATTTGAGCCTTGTCACGGGGTACATCCCTTTCTTAGTATACCGGTTGCCGCTTGCCGGTATGAGGCTCCGCCTGCCTGCGCGCTTTCGCCAAGCGACCGCGATTTGTTTGTTCCTTGGATTAAAGTCACTTACAGGTTTTTACCTTTTGAAGTAAAAAGGGTGCCTGCCTTATCCTTATCACTAAGCATTTTTTTTAATTGTGGTCGCGGATTTCGGCTCTGTTGCAACAACAGCGCGGGCTTGAAAATTTTAACAAATTATAAGTGGTGGCTATAAAAAATTGGAATGGCGCATGAAATAGATACAAATATCGCCCAAAAAGCCTCGTGTTTTTAAAACAATCGATTTAAAAAATATATGAGTAATGATTAAAAATGTTATCTCACCATCTATAAGACAGATAATCATCATTTCACAATTAAGTAACTGATTATAAAATGTCGGTAAAGCTACATTTTTTGGACATATATTAGTAAAAAAAGAAAAATGCTTTACCTTCATTTATTACTGGCTATTTGTTATAATTTTGTTATCCTAAAAATGCTGCGGACAGTTTATTTTATTTAAGTACATAATAATTAATACCGAAATTTCATACTAGCACTAACCATCCGTTACGTTTTACCTTCAGAATTTTTTCATCTTAGGGTTATCTGAAAGAAATTGCTATTAGCGTAAGGCCGACGATTGCATAAATCTTAAAAAAATATTTTACGTGCACAGTAAAAACATTCTTATCTTATGTTAGCTCGCCTAAATTCAACATAAAACTGTGAGTTACAAGCCAAAATAAAACTAATGTATTGTATCTATAATTTTTCACGTACGAAATATATACAGTGTGATAAAAAGTTTTGTGAAGTTATGGTCTATGACTTTTTTAAGCTGTCATCATGATTCTTCGAGTGACCCAAGTGTATTTGGAATGTCCATGTTACTCAAAAATTCTGTCTTATTTACCTATTTAATATTGAAAAAAATGTACATTTTCCTTTAATTCTTGTTTTTTGTTACTTACCAAAAACGATAATATTTTCAAAAACCCCGGAAAAATAGTTTTTAGTAAATTTTTGTAAGATTGGAATTAACTTAAAGTTAAAATTAGGTTTAGCACATACAACAAGTAACATTAAACAAGTAAAATTGTCATCCTTAAATTAATAATATTGTCTAAGTTTTTCAATGAATAGCTTTGTCTATTATTAATCAGTTATAAAAAAAGATTCACGTGCAACATCATATCTCAAAAAATATGACAACTACGTTGATTTTTTTCCGTATATTATTATTACATTGCTACGTCTCTGGTTACTTATTTATTGCAATTTATTGTTTATAATACTTTTATTGCACTCTAGCTGACCCAGCAAATTTCATACCATCTAACAGTTGATTCTTTAATTTAATTTTATTTTTCTCTCCGTAAGAACCATCCTTGCACTTCAAAGAATATTGTGAAAAAAGAATTAGCGAAATCAGTTCAGCTGCTCTCGAGATTTGCGCTTACCAACACATTCATTCATTTTTATAACATAGAATATAAGTAAAAAAAAAAAAAACGGCCATGAGTTTTCCTTCGATGGTGCAAAAAATTGCAGGTTTAATGTTTGCCTGTCTGGTCGAATGTACAGTGCAATTTGCTGAGCATTGAACTATCGATTTGCAGAGGATTGAAGTGTATATTACCACTCTGGGTCACAGCCCTTTTGTTAGAGAGAGTTTAATAGGCATAATGACAAAAGGAGACCGTGAAGTGGAATTTTCACACGCTGAGGCATCAAAACACCTCAGTCACTCAATCAAACAATCAAATCAAACAAAAAAACTGACTCAGATTTCATAACTATGTTTTTATGAAAAAAATCATCAACCCATTATGTCCCAACCGAGAGGCACGGGTCTCTTTCCTGAGAAAGCTATAGGCCAAACTCCTCCACAGGGTCCAAGTCCGGATTGGTAGAGGCTTGCAAGACTAGTGGCTGGTCTTATTGTCGTCTGACAATAAGACCAGCCGCCTAAGGCCTCCCACTTGGCTTAACTACTGCCATCTATCGACGGCAGCCGGCACCAACTGCTAAACGTGCCTTGCAAAAACGGAACCGCTCGGAAAAATGCCTCTAGTGTTAGTCATAGACGGTCACCCATCCATGCACTGAATGCGCCCTGTATTGCTTAACCTTCGTGATCATTTAAAATCACTCAGGCAGCCGGGGCTACGACCTATACTTTCATGTGAAGGGCAATTTTTAATGTCCAGACCAAATATTTTTGAATAAAACAAAGCAACTTGTTTAAGCCAAGCAAGTATTTACTAACATAGTATTGTTTGCATATCACACACCCTTCACTAGTATACACGCGTGTAATTCAGCAGGTCTGTGAGTAAACAAAGAGCGAGCGCTAAATGCGCGCTTAGTCGTGTGTACTCGAGTAAATCTAACAGACATCTTGGCTATTTGTAATTACTATGGTTTATCTCAGCCTTATTGAATAAATGATGGTATTATAGGTACACTGCTTTAGATATGAAGCAACTTAGAAATTGAATAAAGATCAGCTGTTATAAGCCACGCCTTTTAGCACTTTCTCTTACTTTATGGTCTTGTCCTAATTCGTCCAGACCAAATTTATTTATTATAAAGCAATCGCTTTAAAGATCAAAAGAAAATTTTCTTTTTTTTTAGTCCATTCATTATATACGAGTAGGTACATTTGGAAATGCATGTGAACGGAAAAGGCTAAATTTTGTATTTTATGTGAGGAGAGGACGGGCTAGAAAAGCTAAACTTTAAATTGTCCACCTCATTTCCTAGTGCCTCGTATATTTAAAATTTAACGCCTCATAAATTGTTTTTTTCACAGTGCCTTGCACTCCACTATGTACAGCCGATACATCTCAGAATTAATGCAGTAGAAATGAGGTCCTTGACAAAAAGTATGTGAGAAGTATATTACTTCGAATGACAGGATACCTAGCCTGATTGGAGAACGTTGCGGACTGAAATACAATGTAGTGGCTAGAATTGAGAAAGGAATGTTGCGTTGGTTTCGACGTGTGGAGAGGAAGAAGGAAGAAAGATTGACAAAACAAATATATAGCCAACGTGAGTGGAAGGGCTGGTATGGGACGTCCTAGGCGGACATACATCGACCAAATAGGGGATTTATTAGCAAAGAGGAATATAAAAATACCCGGAACCGGCGTGCGTGCATGCAACGACTTTAAACGTTGATAAAGCGAAGGATCGTGGCAAGTGGTAGTCCCTGGTCTTTGCTTACCTCTCTGGGATACAGGCGTGAGATTATGTGTGTATGCTTTTTAACGACTCTGCAAATAAAATTAGTGACATCGAAATAGCAAAATTTTTCACTTGTAGTTGCTTTTTGCTATTTTTTTCTTCTCGTTAGTTGCCTGCATTGTAGTGGGCAAACATGCAACGTCACTAGAGTCGTCATTCAACGGCCATGAACAAAAGAGTAGTGTATCAAAATTTTCGTATTTCAACGGACAACCAAGTTATTGAGGAAAATTCATATCGTGATATAGATATACCCACAGAACATAAAAAAAGAGTAGAAGTCGTAAGTGGGCGGTGCCCGCGTGCCTCACATTAGCAATGTATTGCCTATGCGTAGTCGGTGACAGTTTTGTTGACTTCAGTTGCCGTGCGTTTCTAGTAAAGAAAAAATGGTGAAAACTTGATTAAAATGCCTTGTTATGCTGTGTTAGAGAGCAAAAATAAAAGTTGGGGACCAAAATATACCGATCATGCCGTAATATTTCATCGGTAAGACGTATTTCATTGTATTTTTAATTAAATGTGTAATGACATGAACACGGAAACCAATCCGAAAATGATAAAGTGAAACCACCTTTATTTAGTGGTTAGTAAAGTTAAATTTTCATCGAAGAAAGTGTACCTTCTCTAGAAATTTCTGTCATAATTTGAATTCTACTCAATTACGGATGGGGGCACACATGATAAATATCTATCGATAATTGTCTATGACTTAGTAACATACTTAATGGTACTTAGCTGTTGTAAATTCCAATTCGTCTAAGTAGGTAAAATAATTGTTGTTATTTTATACCTACTTCATAAGTGCCTTTTCACATGCAACCGGTCGCCGTCCGGTCGCCGGGCCGGGTAAAATAGTAATGTATGAGCTCCGGTCGCCGGCTGGTCGTTGTGCATGTGAAAACTGTCATTGGAGCTCATACATGACTACTTTTCATACAAGATATGACATGAGCACATAGATCGCGATATAGATTTTCTTCACCAGTTTATCAGTGACTGAAATATCTAAGAAACTATCGAAGTAATTTTCATCTTACCCCTTTGACAACAGAAAACCGAGGCAATGTTACAACTACCCTCTCGGAATCAAAACAATTTGGAAGTGAGTTTTCGTTTAGTTTTCTAAGGAACCGGATACGAAATTAAAATGGATGGCAGCGACGGGAAGGCAAAATTGGTTCAAAACGACTATGAACACAATATATTCAAAGTATTTTCATGAACACTTCATAAACACTAAAAATGGCGGAAGGTGGCACTTATGTGATGCAGAAATACCAGAAAAAATGTGCTTCACTTCCAGGATAGACTCTTGCGTATAAATGAAATATATTAGTACCATCGTCAATAAAATTTGTATAACGTATGAAACATGGCGTACAGATAGACAAAGATCTGAATTGAGTCGTAGAATACATTATATTTACCGTGTTATAATAATTTCTAACGGCCGCCAAGCAGCGGGTTAAAGCTGGTTTTAAATAAGAAATAACATTTTAAAATATGAAATCTACCACATTGGTTTATTTGTGCGTCTATGTACCCTATTAGTGTTAAATCTTTTTTAATACAGTTGCTCAAAAAGTGACGTATTACACGGACGTATAGCATGCGGGATGTGGGCTATTACACACTCGTGCTTTTTTTTACCTTTCCCGCACTCGTGTGTTTTCTTTCTCAACTGTCAAAATAATGTCTATTAAAAAGAAAAACCAACCATGAAGATTTTACTAAAAAAAATTATAGAAGTTTTTATGAGCTACTAATTTGTTTCAATATCAGATTTAATGATTTGATTGAATGAGTTAAGTTACGTTTCATTTCATTTCATCTCATTAAATTTCATTTTCATTTCATATCAATAAAAAAAATCTTCTGAAGACTTGGCTGTATGGGCATAGTTCCCTCTGCCTTCTAGAATGGGTGAAGAAAAAAAATCTCTGCTTATATTTTTTTACGGTTGGCGCCATTTTCTAAATATTTTTCTTTATTAAATTGCTTATTTTTTTCGCAACTGTTTTAAAAATAGTCGTTCAGTATACGTGCGGAACCGTCATTGCAACTTATCGGAACTCTTTGCAATGACAGCCTTTCCGCACTTGTAATGAAATATACTATAATTGCACAAAAGATAATGTAGTAATGCAAAATGAAATAGCTAAAAATACTTCGAAGTACCAGTATTCATATTCGGCCGTTAATGTGTAAACTGTTTGTATGAGTATAATTTGTCGATAGGTTCTCCCTATCGACAAACTAGAACTCGCGTTGTCCCATCCCAAACTGAGAATGTACTTGTTTTTCAATTTTGAACTTTCTATCTTAGTAGGTAAAAGTTCTTTTCGGTCTGACGCGGCGGTAGTTCCATCTAGTGTAGAGTAGCGTTACTACAAAATGTCAACCCTATTTTCATCATTGTCATTTGACTTTGATCATTGTTAACATTACAAAAAGGTGCATATTTTAATTGAAACTTTTATGATGTACACCTTTTCGGCATTGACTTTATTTACCAATGGCAGCTTGGCATTCGTAGTGTGCGTTTGGTTTGTAAGTATCAGTTTGGTTACACTAGTTTTCGTACTAATGTGTCATGTCGCTACTTCTACTCTTTTTTTATGTTCTGTGGATATACCTAATCTTGGTTGCCAGTTAGAAAGTAAGCTTTTGTAAGCCCTTTGACCCCCGTGTAATATCCACAATTTACCCTTCTCGGTTCACATACATTTTTAACTCCTATTTTCCGATGAAATAACTGAAAAATTTTCAAAACCAGCGCGACTGGTTTTACGATAAATCAAGGTAATCAATATAGTTATATAGACCTACTGTATAATGAAGAGAGATATACATTTTTATCTACTTATGATATATAATTACATAAACTTACGCCACATTATTTCACCACTTGATACGATCCCGAAAAACTTCTTGTGCTTCATCGATATTAATTCGAGTTTGCATGCAGACAAGCTGGTTGCGGGTACTTTTTATATTGACCCTTGTTAAAACATCTATTATTTGAAATTGAAATTGAAAAATGGTTTACTTATCGCAAAATAATACAAAAACAACTTAAAATAGACCAAGACTCACTGCCTGTACGTAATACAGAGAGTATTGTAAAGAGGGTCGAAATTTCACTGATGCCGGTGAGTCGCCCATTGGCTCAGTTGGAAAGAGCGCTGGCACGGATAGCCAGAGGTCGCGGGTTCGAATCCCGGCATGGGTGGAATTTTTAGCCTCTAAATAGGTTTATAAAATTGTCCTTAGCACGGGTTAGTGCTTTAAAAATAAAAATTGTATAATTATGTGGGTACAGCGATATCATTCCGATGTAAAAACCTAACTGGAAAGTAGGTACTCGGGGCTGTAAGTGATGCAATTTACTTCAGCCAGATGTCGCTGCCTGTACGTAATACCGAGAATAGTGTAAAGAGGTTCGAAATTTCACTGATACCGGTGAGTCGCCCATTAGCTCAGTTGGAAGAGCGCTGGCACGGATAGCCAGAGGTGGCGGGTTCGAATCTCGGCATGGGTGGAATTTTTAGCCTCTAAATAGTTTTTTTTTTAAATATATTAAGTTAATGATTTAGTTAATTGAGTGAATAGATACGCTATGCGATAATAAGGATATGCTAAGCTAATTGCTGCGTGTGCAAACATTAGCGCAGCGATGATTTTCAGCACATCCCGAGTATTTGATATCAATCGACACGTTGGTAGCTGGACATTCAACTAGCCAATATTAGAAATAAAAAAAAATACTTTATACAGATTAGCTCTAAAATAGCGCACATGACATATAGCGCAAATTAAGCACAATTAAGCAAGTGGGCACTATGATTATTAAGAGTTATAATAAGACTGTACGTAACATATAGGTGGCACCACTGGAATCGGAAAATCCCTGGGGAGAGGAAAAATACAAATTTGTGACAGGCACCCAAGGGGTTGAAAAGACAGTTGTCATGTCGGATATTTACATAAGGTGCAGATTTTGGGGGTTATTGACCTGTTTGTCCAGGAGTAACTTTTTTAATGCGTTTTTAAACGTAATTGGCGTCATATAGTTTCGATTTGCTGGATGTATGTCCGCAAAGGTTGTCCCTTGCTGGCAATTTCACTCTGATTTGCTCGATATGTTTTCCTGTTATGAATTTTTAGGGTTCCGTACTACAAAAGGAAAAACGGGACACTTATAGAATTACTTTGTTGTCCGTTTGGTAGTCTGTCAAGACTCTTAACTCGGAAACTCATGGAGGTATTGAGTTGAAACCGTATACTAAGCTGTAGAGTCCTTTGAAGTTATCGAAAAATCAAATTTCTAAGTTAACACAAAATAGTTACGGCGGTTTATTCATCACATATATTTAGACTTTATACGTTTTTTTACTTTCATAGGGTACTTTAATAGGGTACTTTCATAGCCCACGGGTATGAAATTTAGCAAGTAATATGGATTTACATTTCAAATACAGGAAAAATGAGGAAAAAAAAGGTATATTATCAATAAATTTTTCTTTGAAGTTCGGGAAAGTGATTCCTAACATATTCATAATATGTAAGTACCTACCTATAAATTTGTACGTAACTCTCGGTGCGCCAGTCAATTCAATTCAATTCAATTTACTTTAACGTAAAGAATTTACATTCTGTTTGCTGAATGTCAAAGTACAATGTAACATAAAAGTGAAAGCCGCTGCCTTCGGGCCGTAGTGTAGTGGAGAAAAAGGCAGGGGGAAAAAACTCCACTCTGACCATCTTTTCTCAAGTCCTCTTAAATCTAATACATTACATACCACCTACGAGTACGACTTGCACTTGGCCGTTTTTTTAATTTGTAAATTAAGTGTCAAATAGTAAAACTAAAGTTAATTAATGTGGTGTTATGTCTCATAAATAATTTATCTATCTATCTATCTATGTAATAGTATCTTTAGTTATCTTTAGTAATCGATTACTTTAGTAAAAACGCTACCTATTGTATCTACTGTACTTCTACGTATTCATTCATTCGTTCGTTTGTGTTCGTTCGTTTGTTACACCTTATTGCACAATAAAAACTATATTAGTGTTTAATTCCCAAAAGTGATTTCTGGCCTACTTACAATAAAGAATACTCTATCTACCTTTAAAAACCAAATGTTATGGAGGCTATACATAAAGAGAAAAAGAGACAGAATTATTTGCCTTTCAAAGCGATCAAGATGTTCTTGAGGTAAGGCCCGGACCACGTGGCCAGTGCATGTTTTCTTGCCGAAAAACGCGTGTTTGTATTCTGTATTATCTTATCAGCGAGGATTACGGCAATCCAGATAAATAGTCACGGGCAAAGAGCGCAAACTTGTTATCGCCTTAGGATCTGTTTGTAAGTGAATCCGTGAATGACTGCACCTCACTAACCACCGGTTTCTCGTAGAATGCTAGTTTACTGTGGTAATGTTAATAACTCTCCTACACCATAAGATAAGAATATTCTTTATTGTACACCAAGAAAAAACATACAAAATAATTATGAAGATACAGTACAATTGGTGGCCTTATTGCTTAGAGCAATTGCTCTTAGCAATAAGGCCACCAGTTACAGTACCAACCATAATCACTTGTCCTGGTCCCAAACAAAGATTTTACCATAGCAAAGGGTACTTGTTACCTAGTAACCTCTTGGACTCTGTGAGACGACCTCTGTGGCGTAGTGGTAGCGCATCTACCTACCATGCAAGAGGTCCCGGGTTCGAATCCCGGCAGGGAACAAAAAAAAACCAGGTGTTGGATGTTTACATGTTTGGGATGTCGTTGTTTCTGGTTCCCACGACACAGGGTATCCTAGTGTGGGGCCAGAAGCAATGTATGTGCCTGTATATAAATGTTATGTTATGTTACTCAGGCGAGGACATTACATTCATGGAAATACACCCATACCCATACTCGTACCAACGTGGCGCGCATGGTCGCCTTCAGCGCCCATGCAAAGATTTACTCCTCGAAATCCCAGAGCATAATACGGCAGGCTATTCGAGTTCTTTTTCCGTGACAGCGGTGCGTCTGTGGAACGAGCTACCGCTATACATTCACCGTGCTTAATTATTATCTTTGTATATATATATGTTCATAATTATTGTACTTATTAGTACATAGTTTAATTTTAAAAACATAATTACAATAAAATATCACCTCGCTGTGTGATACTATCCCCCACCTTCTCCACGTCACCTTTGGTTGGTTGGTTGGCTCGAATAAAATACTATTTAGTAGTAAGCCCGGCAATTCTACAATCTTTATCGGTACAATAAAGAATTTAATGATAATAATAATAATGGTGTGAGCATTTGTACTTGTACAATTATATAGAGACCCCCAGTGGGTATCGAATTGGTGACTGTGCCATGGTTATCAGCCGAGATACCGCTAGACCTACGAGGCAGACCACAGTTGTCAGTTGTTCTTGAGCAACTGACAGCTCTTGATGGATTGTTAGTATACGAGAAACTGAAGGTAAGGGACTGAGCGTACTGAAGTAAATGCAGACACTTATCTGCTCGTTTCCCTGTAATAAGAATTCTTCTTGCATTAAGCACGCCCTTGTACATTTACTCATGTAATTAGTGCAATAAAGAATTTACAAAAAAAAAATTCAATAGCACGATCTCTATGTTCGTACCTGTTGTATGAAAGTTATAAATTTAATTTTTGTTATTCATAAAAAAATACTGCAGCAAGCTCCAAGATTGCTTAAACTATGACATCAACCCTTCGTAAGTCTCTTCTGCTGGGGCACTGATCTCTCCCTGTATCGTTTTAAGGTTGGGCCATACCGGGTCTTGGCACCACGGGAGCCAAGACCAGGTTGGTGGAGGATTGTAAGACAGTAGCGGGCCTTGTCAGAAGATATCAAGCCGCCAATAAGTCCTATAGCTTATCAACTGCCAACGGCGTAACGTGCCTTGCAAACCATGAAAGCGCTCGGCAAAACAGCCACTAGCGGTAGTCACATGATGTCTTGATGGATTTCTCGGGATGGTTACCCATCCAGTGCCTGATCGTGCCTGTTGTTGCTTCACCTTAGTGGTTAATTCCAATCACTGGATTCCACTAGGCTAAGAGGGCATCTCTTCAATTCTCTTAAACAAATAAAAAATATATTTTGGTTTTTTTGCCTTGTTGAAGTGATTTAATAATAATAACTTCCACACAACCCAATTACTTATCTAACATGTGTAGTATGATGGCGCGTCACACGTTTTTTGGCGCTTAACTGTCAGAATTTGACAATTATTCTACTGACAAGTCGCGACTCTTGACGTTAAAAGACGCGAATCGTACTAGCTGGGCTGGTTCCAAACATTGATACCTAGTTCTATGGTAAGCAGACAAGGACATCAAAAACGTGGAAATACATACAAAGTGAGGACATTAGATTGTACAAAAGTTCGGCGGCCCCCAATGGGATTCTAAAACACAACCTCCGCGTGGTAGTCAGACAACATACCGCCCGACCAACGAGGTAGGCGTGATCGTTGCAAAGACGAACCGTTTCATAAGACCGTTTTGTGTTCCGCGACGATAGGACTGTTTTACTTTTCATTCTAAAGCAGTGCCAGCGACTCTAAAGCAGTGCCAGCGTTTGTTCGTCGCGAGACCAGTCCTTAGATTGTTTGACGCCGATATGTCCTTTAGTGCTATATTAATAGAGCCTAGAACGTAATGAGATCATTGCGACGTCGTCGTCGGCTCCTTGCTCGTTCCGTTCGTTTTGGTCTGTGATACAATAAAGTAATCTTTATGTCTATGAATATACAGTCGAAGATCGTGTAAAACAACTTATTTTTTCCGATGTTTCGTGATTTCGTCTCGTTCGCACTCGTTTGACCGTCCTCTGCGCCTTGCTCGTTCGCATACAATGAAACCAGCTGCGAACGAGGACCGTTTCGAAGACCTGCTTTCGTTCCAGAAAAAACGGTTGCGTTTCGCCGTCGAAAAATCGGATAACGAACCACTCCTACAACGAGGCAATCTGTGATACTGAAGAAAAGATTTTCACGTTTTTCGTAACCTCAAAAAATGGATCACAATCTCTCCTATCACTTCTCTATGTCTCATAAATTTGCATATTATGTTGATCAATTGGCAGAATCGTCACGAAATTAATCAATTAATTTCATGACGATTGGGCCAGGGCACCGAATACAATTGATGATACCGATAGAGTATTTACCCACCACTGATGGTCTGGTTGTAAACTACAATGCAACAGAAGAACGACTTTTTAAATGAAAACAAAGAGTTAATTCAAAAATTTAAATGCATAAAACACCTCAATTTAGAGTTTTTCACTTTTAAAACGTTTTGTTCTAGGATAATTTTAAATTTTCTTGGAACTTAAGCTCTTGTGTGCACTACACGACAATATTATTAAAAATTCTTTATTGCACTATTAAAAGAAATTATATGGTACAAACGCGAACTTAATGCAAGCAGTATTGTTAATTTAAATCCGAATTAACTTGTTTTGTTTTTGTCACTTGACCGTGTTTTACTCTGATTCGCAGGGCTTAATCATAGAGCTTAAAGACGGAGCTCGCGTCTTCGCTTGCTCGTCTCCGACCCGAGCAGAGGTGTGGGGTGCGGGGGGGCGATAACTATTGCGGGGGACTCCTGCGCACACCAGTCGCGAAGCTCGATGCCTCCTCGTCCTCAATGTCACTAGGCATAAAGGGGCGGATAGCTCACGACATCTTCGTTCTTGGAAAATATTTCCGCATTGTCACTTTCACTGTACTGCTCTTAAACCGACTTCCTAGTCAACCAGACCAGACCAAGTCAGACCAGTAGAGCCTAACTACCGTCTCTATTGAATTTGGGGTTAACTCAACTCATTTCAATAGCCTCACGCACTTTCCATGGCACAACCTGTCATCAACTTGTCTTGGCACAACTTGTTTTTCGATTACTCTTGCCTTATCGAAGTGGATAAAATGACGAGTGTCTTGGGTCAATTCGTGTTCTGGTACCGTCAAGCCATTGATTTTTCGGTATTTTGCTAAATTTTGTTACATTATTTGCAGTGTTAAAAAATCATTCAAATCAAGAACACAAACATGAGTATGTGTCACAGATATAGTATCTGTGGTATGTGTTCTATGGAATTCACTTGATTGAATTGAAATACATTTTATAGAATTGACTGACAATGACTATAGGACAAGTAGATTCCGTAGGCTTGGTAGAGAGCATAAAGCGCTAATTTAATAAAATTATGCATTTAAAACTCGACTGCCTCGTCGGTCTAGCAATTTCACGCCAGAATACCAGATAATGGCAGATGTCGTGGGTTCGACTACCACTGCGCCGTGCATTTGCACAAATAGATCTGTCAATCTGGGTGATTCCTTGTTTGTAACATCTTTGTCTGGTAACCATAGCAAGGGTTCCTATCCTAGTTCGGGAGCAATACAAGTAATTGTGTTGTGTGGAAGTTACTTAATGTATATACTGTAATCCTTATGTTTCGAAAAATAAACAAATAAAAAACTCATAGAGTAAAAATTGTATGCGTAACACGAAATCCAACGCAGAAGCGTCAAGAGTTGAGCTTAGTGCATAATTATTTTTTTAACCATGTATAGTTTTTATTACATAAAAATACCAAGCTAGAGGACTTACATTGCCTTTCGTAAACATATGTTTTTATTACATCGACACCTCAAATATTTGATACGTATGCGCGTGTGGCCATAAAAAGATAATGGTATCAGATACTCATAATAGACACTTAACTTTAGGTAGGGGTACTAGAAACTCTTTTTCATTGCTACTTTAAATACGGCAACAACACGGAAATCTCGAATCAAGTAAGTAAACATAACTTAGCTACTGTAAACAGTATATTATTTGAACATAATAAAATAAAAAATCCTGTTTTCAGATGGATTTCTTAAAGTTCTGTACCCGAAGGGTGCCAAACAAAACCCTATTACTCTGCTTCCGCTGGCTGTATGTCTGTCCGTCCATCTTTCCATCCGTCATTAAAAGAGCTCTTTGAAACCGTATTAGGTAACTGTTTGTAATTTTCACAAAATATGTATCATATCAAAACAGAACATGCACCGAGTTAAAGTAGCACAGAGAGCTATGGAGCGTTCCATGTTGGGCCTTAGACTCGTAGATCGGGTTCCAAATATCGTTATTCGACGTAAAACGAAGGTTAACGATGTAGGGGACTGGATCTCGAGACTAAAGTGGAGGTGGGAGGGGCACTTGGCAAGGCGGGAAGACGGCAGGTGGACCAGAGCAGTCACAGAGTGGCGGCCGAGAGCAGGAAAGCGGTCGGTGGGCAGACCAGCGTCCCGATGGTCAGACGATGTGGCAGAGTCAGTGGAGGGTCCTTGGATGAGGATGGCGAGAGACCGTGAGGCTTGGCATAATGGGGAAAAGGCCTATATCCAGCAGTGGGCAGCGGTGGGCTGATGATGATGATGATGTATCATAATGACAACCGATATATTAGTGAATAATATTAAAAGTAAAAAAATAAGGGGGGTCTTCATTATGACAATTAATGTTTATTTTTGCCGTCTTTTTTTTGTTTATGCTCGGTCGTAAAATAGTCACATATACAGGCAGTGCGTGATTAAAGAAATTATTATGTATACATTAACGACATACACTGATATATATTAACGACAAATAATGAAAAACAGCCAAAAGCGTGTCGGACACACTACATACTTTACTAACTGCACTATCAATTAAAATGAATATTATTTGTACTGCCAGGCGCGAGATAGCGTAGCCTGCACTTTATGATTTTTTGTGGACTTTACGATTTTAAGTAAATATCCTAATAATGCAAATTATTTCAGCCAGATGTCTCTGCCTGTACGTAATACAGAGAATATTGTAAAGAGGTTCGAAATTTCACTGTTGCCGGTGAGTCGCCCATTAGCTCAGTTGAAAAGAGCGCTGGAACGGATAACCAGAGGTCACGGGTTCGAATCCCGGCATGGGTGGAGTTTTTAGCCTCTAAATAGGTTTTTAAAATATCCTAATAGTTTGAAGTCTTCACACCATTTAATTAACGATACAGGTAAATCACTCAGTAAGTGTGTTTAGTGTAAATGGCAACGGTAACGACACAACATCTAGTGTCATACATTTACTAAGGCCTTGGAAAGGCTTTGTGTGAAAGAAATTTCATGATGTTGCTTTCCTCAAATATTTTTAGTAGTAAAAAAAATGTTATTTATTCCATGGGCGTTTTCGGTTTTTTTTAATAAAACTTTCATCCTTACATGAATACGAAAATCTATGAATCGCGACGACAGAATAAGAACGCAATGCAAGTGTGAGGTAAGCGTGAGCGTTTTGCGCAGTAAGCACTGATTCAACCTTCTGTGTTTTCTGTGAGTGGTCCGGTGTAGTGGCGAATATAATGTTTATTGATAGTCGTGCGACGGTGATATTCGGACGCGCTTTTTTATAGTTTCTTCTACGACGAAACATTTGCCGATTGACGAATGCAAAAATTTTGATTTTATTTATTTTATTTATTGTGCTTTGTAGAGTGACTTACAAATCGAATGGAGTTTTGGGAATGTTAATCTACAGAGTTGGTAAGGAATCAAGAGTTTTTTTTTCGTTTAATTGTAACGTCATTTTTATCAAACTCATTATGTGAGTACAGAGTACGTACTATCCGTAAAATTATCATCTCTGCAAGCTTCTTCAGCAAACAGCTCTTACCTAATTTTTTTCTGGTAAAGCTGAAAGCATCTTTAAGAACGTAATATGTATAATAAACTGTGTATATCGACGGTTAAAAGGATATAGGGCATAAGCGACATTTTGGTCTAAACTGAGTTTTGAATGCCATCTCACTTGAAAAAAAAACTGCGTCGAATGCGCTTACTCCCACGGCCCTACAATGACTTTTATGTCGCTTGTCTCCAAGCAAGAAACTGAGTTTTTAGATGTCGTTTTGGTGTTACCGACCTATTTTTAGGTCGTTTTTGCCTTAACGGCACTTGTATCCCTGTAAAAATGGCATCAACTTTGGCCTCTAGTCGGTAATGTCTTTTTACTTCCTACTGGTGTGAAGCTTCTGGGCGCTTACTGTTCTTTACCAGAAGCAACTATTTTTAAAGTTGGAACTAATGTCTCTTTACCTTTGTCGTCAAAAACATTAAGCGTTGGTTATACCTTACTACCATTTGCAAGTTTACAATACAGCTGTCGCTTATAGGCAACTACTTAAACCTAATTAATATTGAATTGTCGGTTATACCCTATTACCATTCACAAGTTTGCCATACAGTTGTCGCTTATAGGCAATTACTAAAACCTATTTACTATTTAACTGTCGGTTATACCCTACTACCATTTACAACATAATACAACTCTGTTACTTACGCCGTATTACTTTACAAGGATATTTTATGAATTGGTGCGTATGCCAATTTATATTACATAATCAGGTCTCTGTTGTTCTCAAGTACCTATTTAGCGAGTCGTTTATCCCAAAATCAGTCGGTCATTTCACGCCTGTGTCCCAGAGAGGTAGACAGAGACTAAGGCTTGCCACGATCTTTGCACACCTCTTTCGCTTCATCTACATTCATAAGTCGTTGCATGCACGCTCTCCAGTTGTGGGTACTTTTTATCCGGTCCTTTGCCAAGACGTCCCCAATTTGGTCTACTTATGTACGCCTATGGCGTCCCCTACCGAATGTTCCACTCTCTTTATCTCACTATGAAGAAGGAGATAGTGAGATAAAGAGACCTCTTTATCTCACTATCTCCTTCTTCTTCGTCGTTTCCTCATGGCTGAAGGACGTGACTAAGGGCAGATTCTGCCACCAGCTCTCTCTATTGGATTATATTACGCGCCAGATGTATGGCTGCTTGTAGGGTCCTTACCGAAGCTTTAGTTATTATATCTGACCAACGCGTTGGTGGTCGTTCTCTGCTTCATTTCCCGTTCTTCTTCTTCTTCTTCAGGATGCATTGGGTGCAGATTGTGGAGAGCCTCGTCTTTATTTGAAGTTCTTCTAGAATAAATACGTTTATGCGGCGTTCGGTCCAAGAGAGAGTATTCACCGCCAGCACCACATTTCAAACGCATCTATTCTTTTCAGAATACGGGCTTTTAATGTCCAGGTTTCCGAAGCATACAGAAATATTGAGAACATAAGGGTCCGCATTAGTTTTATCTTTGTCTTGCGGTTGATGCTTCTGTTTTTCCATATCTTCTCAAGTCTTTTCACTGCTGACTTAGCCATCTGGGATCTTCTGACAAATTCTTGCTCGCAGTCTCCGTCATTGCTTATTTGCGAGCCTAAGTATACAAATTTGTGTACAACATCAAGGTCTCGCAGCTCGTTGGTTCGTTGCAAGGTGCCCGATCTATCAATAAACATCAACTTGGTCTTACTTCTGTTGATATGAAGTCCGTATTCTTTACTTATACTATCCACTCTCGCTAGAAGCTCAGCCAGCTCTGTTTCCGAGGCGTCTATGACGGTGGTGTCATCGGCAAAGCGAAGGTTGTTCAGAAGATGCCCACCTATCCGAATGCCCCCCTCTAAATAATCCAAAACCCTTCTCATTATATGTTCCCCGATCAGGTTGAACAGTTGGGGAGATAGTATGCATCCCTGGCGCACTCCTCGTTCTGCTTTAAAGCAGTGCGAAAGACTGTTCTCAATTCGTACTTAAGATTGACCGTTGGAGTACAGTTGCTGCACAAGAAAGGTAAGGTGGTCCGGTATACCCATCTCCTTCATAACCCTGAACATGGCCTTCCAGCTGATACAGTCAAAGGCTTTTGCATAATCGATGAAACACAAGGCTATAGTGATGTTATGTTCCCTGCATTTTTCGATCAGCTGTCGAATGTTCAACATTTGTTCCCTCGTTCCTCTTCATTTTACAAATCCAGCCTGTTCCTTCGGTATTTGGCTATTGATGTAGGGTGCAAGCCGGTGGTTTAGGACGTGTAAGAGGATTTTTCGCGTGAGAGATCATAGAGATGGTTCTGTAATTCTCACATTTACGGGTCTCTACCCGTTACCTACCTCTACCCTGTCTTGTGTATAGGCACTACGATTGATTCGGTCCAATTTGCTGGCCATTGACCCGTTCTCCAGACTTTTTGACACACGGTATGTACGATTGCTATGCCTTCACTTCCTATATTTCTTAGATTAGATCTTCCTAGATTTGCGCGGTTAGGCCATCGCTGCCACATGCCTTGTATTTCAGTTTGAGAAGTGGTGCCTCTACTTCCTCGAAAAGGATGTCTGGTTCCTTTTCCGAATAATGCATTTCCATAGTTCTTTCATCGCTGATTTTGCCGTATAGCTTCCGACAGTAGCTCCTCCATCTTTCGAGTACCTCATCTATATCCAATAAGGGCGTCCCCTTTTCATTTTCAATGGTCCAGTGCTTTGGTTTAAATTCCTTTGCGAGCAGGTTTACCTTTTGTAACATATCTCGGGAGTGCGCCCTTTCCAAACATTTTACTATATCGGAGCATATACTGTCGATATAGGCCTCTCGATCTTTCCCGCAAAGTTTTTGGACAACGCTATGTAGCTCCGCATAGTGGCTTCGTTCTTCGGCTGATTTTAAGTCCTGTTCCTTTAAGGATTTCCTCTGCTTAGCCATTTGTTGTTTGTTGAGGGTACCTATTTTTGACTAACTTCTTCAGACGGATTTTAAACGAACTTAGCAGTCAGAAGCTAAGTTCACTGCCGCAGTCTGCACCTGGCCTCGTCTTTGCTGCTGATATAGATGAGCTCCATCTTTGGTTTACTAGAACGAAGTCAATTTGGTTCCTGTGAAGACCATTAGGTGACGTCCACGTGTAGAGTCGTCTTGGGTGTTATTGAAACCAGGTGTTCATGACCGAAAGGTCGTTCTCCATGCAAAAGTCCAAAAGCATGTTGCCACGGTTGTTTCTGACTCCCAGTCCAAACCTGCCGACAATCTTTCTGAGATGGTAATCATCCTCAGTTTTTCCTATTTTAGAATTAAAATCGCTAAGTATTAATAATGGCTCTTTCTTATGAACATCTTGGACTGCTTTGTTTAGATTTCCTCTTCACTGGATGCAGATGTCGGTGCATAGATGGCGAGTAGGTTATGTATGGATGTATGTGATGGATGTATGGATGGATGTATGTGTGGGTATGGCTGTGCTTCTAATCTGATTTTCAATATCCTGTCATTGATGGAATCGTATCCCATTACCTTGTCTTTGTGCGTCGACGTATCCGGACACTATGGACAATTTTCCAGATGGAGTAGTGTAGTGTCCCGAGTCTTTTATATGCGTTTCACTTGCAGCAAGAATATCCACATTATACCTGTTTATTTCCTTCTCCACGACTTCGGCTGTTCCTGGTTTGGAGAGACCACGAACGTTCCAAGTGGCTATGGTGAGAGCGTGGTGAATGTCCCGAATTTGTCTCTTTTTGTTACGGAGTAGAGTTTGATCAGCAGTAACCCAATTTCCGCAAGGGGCTTGCTGTGTCACCTTCTTGCGGCCGATAGCATTTTTCACACCAGGTGACCCGCAACCATCCTGGCGCCGGGCGTCAACCGGATGGTCCGACAAATCCTTACTATTGTTCATCCTGCTCATAGTTTTCTTGGGAGTATTAGTAGCGGTAGTATCCCCATCCTTTTGGCTCCATCGTTTTCAGAAGTTATTTAGTCCTCTAGGCCTGTGGGGCCTTCTTTGAAATGAAATGAAATGAAAAGGTTTTATTCAAAGTAGCACAGAAACTGCGGCTTAATGAACGTTACAGTTCAAACTAGGTGTCCATTTCAAAATCTAGATCATTTAGGAGAAAAAATGGACAAAAAACTCCTAACTTAGTCTTTTCTCTTCTGGCAAGCCAGTTGTCGGGTTATCATAACTGCCGCCCGATACTCGGCGTTAATACTCGTTTAGCATTACCCGGGTTTCAGAGGGCAATTTCTGCGGACGCGAGTAACATCACTATCTCCAAATAGTATCTAATGTAGGTTACTAATCTAGTACATAAAAACGCTTATGATAACACTAACATCATCTAACGTATGCAGTTACTTTAGGTCTCATTTCATAGGAGAATCATGTTGGTTGTGAATCTATTATTTTTAGGACGTGACGTTTAATCCGCGTTACCGATTGCCCAGATAGTTTCACATGTTGGATGTTCTTGTTTTCCTCTTGGCCTACAAATCTTGACGTGTGGAAGTACCATGTTACCTTTTTTTCAAACCACTTTTGGTGTCACTAAAGTCTGACATCCTCTCCATGTTTTGACTAAGCACTGTTTCTTGTGCTCCATTACCTTTTGTCACAATGGTGTGAAACGTCATATATCCCTCTTTACCTATTTTAGTTATTCAACAGCCATGTGACTTATGCCCTATTACCTCTTGGTATACGGAAATCAAATGTAGCTTAGTCGTATATACTCTTCGTTTTTTTATATGAAGATATGACTTATGCCGAATTACCTTATATAAAAGATATGTTCGATTGAGTTAAGCGACATTCAACTACATAGAGCATCGTCGAATCAAATAAAATAAAATGTCAATTAATGCTCGTATTTTTTTCGAGCTTAGAGCTGTTTCCATCTTTACGTTATGACAATAAATAAAAAAGATATGATTTATTTTCTGAAATTTTAAACTTTAAATTGCGCTCCTGAACAATTTGGTTTTTGTCGCTTATGCCCTATATCCTTTTAACCGTCGATATAGTATTCTATCTATTAATGTGATAGAGTGCAGTTTAAGAACAGTTTAGTGTTACCAGCGTAGTCCCAGTATCAAATAAACTGCGGTGAAGTCGCCAAGTGACAAAATTAATCAGTTTATCCCATTCTTATTTAATCCAACAGCCAGTTAAAATTGTAGTGTACCTTGAGTGTAAAGTATCTTATTAGGCCCAAAATAGGTTAGTCTTCAATTATGTAACAGGAAAAAGAACATTAAATACGGGCTTTACAAGTACCTGAACATCACTATTGACACGAATCACTCTAATTTATTAATAACATAACATTTACATACAGGCACATACATAGCTTCTGGCCCCACACTAGGATACCCTGTGTAGTGGTAACCAGAAACAACGACATCGCAAACATGTAAACGTCCAAGACCTGGGGTTTTTTTTTTGTTCCCAGCCGGGATTCGAACCCGGGGTTTGATTCGAATTCTTTATCTAAAAATCATTTTATAAATATATGGGTAGTAAAAATAATGCAGCCTATATACTCTCTCGGAGAGAGAGTATGGACTCTCTCAGAGAGAGAGAATATGTTCCTAATAATCACCCCGCGTGTCCAACGTGGATTGCCAATTTTAAGATCTGAGGTACGTGAATACCTCAGGCACTCAGTTTTTTCCACGATTTTTCCCTTCACTGTCAGCAAGTGGTATTGCTACTATACCTTCACAAATTAACTTAGAAAACAAGTCATTGGTAAATGTCGGTATTCGAACCCACCATCTTCCGAATGAGTAGCCTTTATAAATATATTAAATAACTATTATGAGGTCATGGACCTAGAGGCAATACAGTAAAACAGCGTAGCAATTAAAGCTACCTGTGTGATTAAAAACCTATTTAGAGGCTAAAAATTTCACCCATGCCGGGATTCGAACCCGCAACCTCTGGCTATCCGTGCCAGAGGTTGCGGGTTCAAATCCCGGCATGGGTGAAATTTTTAGACTCTAAATAGGTTTTTAAATTTGTCCTTAGCACGGGTTAGTGCATTAAAAATAAAAATAGTATAACTACCTGTATGTGTTTGTAAAAAATATTTAGTCATTTAAGTTTAACATATACTCTCTAAAAGTCTGCAATAAAAAATGTTAATCAAATTATTTAATTTATCTATCTAGCTAACTAGTTATCTACGCTAGATAAAGAAAGCTAACAATCAGATGTTGTAGGTACAGTAAATAAGATTTTACTTAATAAATTTATTCAGTGGTAACTCTTACTAACACTAGATAGCGAAGAGACCTCTCAGACGCTCTAGCGCCGGAGACATAAGAGTATTTTTTAATGAAATAGGCTACACCCTACCAGCCTCCTAGTTTAGTCGCCTGAATCCATCGGAAGGACAGTCAGTAAGTGCGAAGTCAACTAATCGTCTGGTTTTGTCTTTCTCTTCCACCAGGGTGTTCGATATTGAACGTATAAATACAACACGTATCAGTAAAGAATATACGATTATACGTATTCAGATTGCCAGTGTAAAGGTCATTGTGTTATCATATGTACGAGGCATTGACGATTACTGTAGGGATGTTAAACAATACGAAGTATTTCGGGTTTTTCTTTAGACCAATTTTCGCCTGTGAGTCTTACTCAGATTGTTTTTTTTTTAATATCAGGGTTTCTTTGTTTTCAAAGTTACATTTATGAAGTTTTAGAATCAATACCACTCGATAACGCGAGGAAACCTGAGTGTCTGAGGTGTTCACATAATTATTTAAGCTCTTGAATTTATCAATCCGTGAAGGGCAAGACTGGTAGTTAATCCTCTACTCTCTAGAGAGAAAAAGAGTATGAGATTAGGAGAGCCTATAGACGCTTCTGTACTATCTATAATCGTATATTGGCTGCTTAAAACACAGGGTTTATATAATTTTATAGGATTTGCTCTACCAATGTCGTAGTGGCCTTTAGTAAACCTTGTTCTTTACAGAATAAGGTCTATTGAATATACCACTTCAATCAATATCTACTAAACAACAATAACAGAGAAACTATATATTTTTATTTAGAAAAAATCTTGTTCTTAAAAAATAAAACCTGGAAACTCTAGAAGGGATTCGTTCAGTATCTATCAACCCCATATATTTAGAGACTTCAAAAAGCAACATTTTTGAAATTTCATTGCCATCTTATTAGCTTTTTTTATTTTTCAGAATTTGACTAACTTAATTTGTATGGAAACCAAACAATTGTAATGGATAGTTTGAAACAATTGCTTTCTTAAGGTGTTTCATTTATCACTAGGTACTGAAGAAACGGGTATCCGGTTTTGCGTCATTTCAATAACACTTGCTTTATGTAATACCAACTTGTATCTCTGGGATTGCTCTCTATACACCACTCAGAAAAACGCGGTACACTGATAATGATCTAATTATGTTAGTAATTCCAAATAATGTGTCAAAACGTGTAACACAATGCGTCAGACTGATGAGCACATAAGAATGACTGACGTACTGTATTTGCGTCAGTGTAATTATTTGGTGTAAGTGTAAGACTCGTTACTATATAAAATCCACCAAAGCAAAGGGTTTCGTACCACGACAAAACATAATATGTACAAAAAATGCATATTTCGTTTATATTTTATTCAGTTCAGCATCCTTAGCGAGAGACGTACTTAGGTAGATGTAACAAAGCTAGAAAATCGAGAGGAATAATTGAAATGTTAGAGGATTTTTAATTAGAAAACTATTAGACGCGGTAGGCTATTCCATGAGTTCAAATGTCAATGTCAATCACTATCTGTTCCCGTCGGTCTCTTGGTTAATAAGGAGGCTCCTCAAGGTACAATTCCCGTACAAACGTAGTTTACAAGTACAAACGTCATGCTATTGCAATGAAACTTTGAGAGGACACAAAATCAAGTTTTGATCGTGCTTCAAATTGAAAATAAACTTACCAAAGAGGGGTTATAATTTGTACATTATCAATTTAATAGTTCCTTGAAGGCCCACCTTGAGAGTGCGCCTCAAGAAGCAATCCCCATACAAAATCAGTTTGGTTTTAATTTACAGACGACATGCCAGACTGCAATCAAACTTTGCCAATATGTAATAGTGCACACAAATCGCAGTTTGATCGTGCTTATAAATGTGTTGGAAATCATTGAAATAAACTTAACTAAAAAAATATTACAGCCTTGAGATTAGGTTCTACGGAAAGTCTCAAAGAATTCTGTTTTAATTCTGTTCTCCTCAATAAAACTCAACCACGTTTTTATTGGAATTACACCTCGAGGCGCATTCTTAACTACTGGAAGGATACTGCACTCCTCGTCGATCTTATCGATCACTGGCTATCCTTCATCCTCATATAATCCATCACTGAACACTAATTTCTAACAAACAATCAATAACACGTGCTCGCTAATACGCTTTGTCCAAATATTTTTCCAAATTCTTATATGCGTACCACTCTGTGTGAGAGTCGTCAATATTCTCCCTATTCACCTTCTTCTTCCCTATTCATAAAAAAGGCTTAGAAGTGCTTAGAACAAAGGACTGTACAAAAATTATCCAGCTAAGTAAGCGATTAAAACCACGTGCTTAGAAATACCCAGACGTTTGGAAGAAAACGTGTCCGCTAACAAGATTTGCCTAACCTTTACCAAACTCATTGCACTCCGCGTGGCTGCGTCGTCAAGGTAGTCTCTAATTACCTACCTACACATACATCGTTTGTGTTTATGTAAATCAGTGCTTAAAGCCGTACGACGACGAAAATGACTAATGCTAATTGTTCCAGTTAAATATTTTATAAGAAAATAAAATGTCTTTTTTATCAAAATGAGGTAATACATGTTTTGGGATCTCTTTACAAAGAGCATTTAAGTTGTTATCTATGGAGACATTATTAAGTGACAAGCAATGATATCCAGTTTTAAAAATCGTTTCTACTATAGAGTTGAAACGGTCTTTAAAAATGCTCAAAAACAATTTTGATATAGATCAAGACAGTTGCAGGGGATTTTTATTAATCAGGCGTGTATCATTCCGTTTTTGCCTCACTTTTTTGCATTCCCATTAAAGCACATGTCCATTGAAATATATAATACATATATTTCAATTTGACGGCCTCGGTGACGCAGCGGTTTGGCACGCTGATTGTAAAACCGAAGGTCTCGGGTTCGATGCCCGGCCGGGTCAAACTAGGAAACAATATTTTCTAGTTGGTCTCTGGTCTTGTATGTTATCTATGTATTTATTGTATTTTTTTCCGTAGTTAAGTCTTTATTGCATGCTTTCAAAATAACATAGACAATAATAAAAAAAAATATTTACAAAAAGGAGACGGATACACTTTCATACATTCTTGGGCCCGGGTGTAAAAAGGTTAAAGAGATGTCAACTTATATATTAGCAAACCATCTCGGAAAATTCTGCGGATTTTGGCAATCTGAGAGCAGAGTTGTAAGAGATTGTAAAAGTGAGGCTATGCAACAAGCTGACCATTAAACTTATACCAAACTTATCCGTGTCCGTACAAGTTAAGGAAGATCGTAAGTCTGTAGAAAGAAAGCACTGGTTGGAGAATTATAATAACAAAAAAACAGGAAACACACTCAAAACTCAATAAACGATACGAGAAAACGAGTGATCATAGATTGAGTCAGGGAGCTGTCACGCCTGTCACCCTGTCACTGTTAGGTGTTAGCACAGACACAGATTAAAAATTCAGTTGACAAACACGGGTTACTACATGCAAACTAATCAATTAAAGTAATCGGCATCCTATTTTATTAGGGTCATAAACAAATTTTTAAGATTTCTCGTCTTCCAGATTGTGAATTGAGCTAATTTTTTATAAAAATATATCGATTTTTTTAAACCATACCTATCTCAACTATTTACAATCGGGCCCAGAAATCCCCGTCTCCTTTCGTCCACAAAGTCAGAGAAACTTATACAAAAATTAAATAAAAAAAACTGTTTATTGTATTAAATATGTCGTCGAGTTAACACCTATAACACAAGTTATTTAGTTGTACTTAGTATAGGGCTAACGAGTCTGTGTAATAGGTCCATTAATATTTATTTATGTATAAAAGTCCTATACACGTCCCACTGTAGGGCACAGGCCTTCTCTCAGAGAGAGATAGAGTATGGGCTTAATTACCACGCGTGCCTACTGCGGGCTGGCAATTTCCAGCGCGGAGATATTTGAACACCTCAGCACTCAGGTCTCCTCATGAGGGTTTCCTTCACCATTAGTGAGTGGTATTGCTACTATAACTTCACAATGTCCATTGCTTAGCAAACAAAATCATTGGTATATGCTTGCACTGGGAATCGAACCTCGGTCCTCCGCTTCCGAGTTCATGGTTCTACCCACAGGGCTACCGCCGCTTTGAAATAATCTTTGATATACCTACATGCTTTTATATTTAAAATTATTTTGTATATTAACAAAATAATTTTAAATATAAAGTCGCATACAACTCAATATTAGTTAAGATAGTTTTTTTATTCGACCAAAGTAATCAATTAACGTTTCGATCGATCGCTCGATATCAACCCTTGTATGTCCCCCTGCTGGGGCACGGGCCTCTTATCAAAGACAAAGACAAATTTTGTTTATTGCCAGATATAAAAGGAACATAAAATAAAATTAAAACTAATGTGTACATCTAAATACAAAGGTAAGGCAACATACACTTTTCAGAAAAACACATTTTAAATTGACAGGCTCTGGCAAAAGGTGCCACGCTCAGCGTTGTGCCTCTTATTAATATTTAATAATCACGAAATATCTAAAAGGGCTATTAAATACGAAATCTTTATTTTCGTTAGCTGCCTAATTAACAGTGCATCTCGAGTCACTTTATAATATGTAATACCAGCTCTTTAACATAACATACTCGTAACATTTACATACAGGCACATACATTGCTTCTAGCCCCACATTAGGATACCCTGTGTACCAGAAACAACGACATCACAAACATGTAAACGTCCAAGACCTGGGGTTTTTTTGTCCCCAGCCAGGGTTCGAACCAATGACCTCTTCTATGGTAGGCAGATGCGGTACCGCTGCGCCACAGATGTCGTCTGTGGCGCTAATAATAATAAACTTAACCAAAAGTGTAACAATAATAAACTTAAAAATAGTATAATAATAATTAAAACTGTTTTTATACGGATTTATGCTCGTTTATTACATTATTTACAATTTTCCAACGTTTCGGCACTTTTTCAGGTGCCGTGGTCCCGGATGACTGAGGTGACAGGTGTCTTTTAGAAATCATTAACGGTTAGTTTACTACCCTCGGCAAAAATTACAAAAGTTAATTATGAAGCTACGTTCCAAAATAGACAAACCAATTATTTTTTATATAAAGTCAACAATATTGATTATTAGTAATTGAAGTTAAAATTAAATTTATAAACTAATTACTTTATATGAACTTAAAGATACTGATTATTAATTTAAATTAAATATATATTTATTCTACAGTCACACTTCTAGCAAGGGGGTCTCATGCACTTAAGCACTGGTTCCCATGCTACCGGTATGTTCCAACCACGATCTCTATTTAAATTTGGATGCCGGCGGATCTCTATTGCCTCACTTATCATTCTAGGGAAGAAGCGGTCTTCTCGGGCTAGAACTTTAACTTTATCGAAATGTATAAAGTGGTTGGTACCGCTAAGTGTATGCTCGCTGACTGCAGATCGTGTTAACCTTAGAAAATACAGTATAATAATAATAAACTTAACCAAAAGTTTGTGTGTGTGTCTGTTTGTATGTTTGTACGCGTAGAGAGAGAAAGAGTTGATCAGTATGTGTAGATGTTATTTTACTAGCTGTATTACTTTTTCAATATTATAGTTCTTTCGTTGCAATAATAATAACCACACATATGGCCGGTCTCTGAACCCGAGATAACTGAACTAGATCACTGCGCATACTATCGGCTAGTTAAAAACAGTGCAGTTAATTAAACTCCATAAACAACAACACAATTGATAAACAAGAAAAGCACATTCACACCTTCAAGGTGGTTCAAAATATAAAAAGATAATGCCTGATTACAGTTACCTGAACCCTTAGTTTAATTAGTTGAAGATCAAATAAATAAAGTGTTATGTTTGTGCGGCAAATAAGTAAAAGTGGCTTTATGTGAGGCCAAAAACACTCCTTTGTGGCTATTGCACAAAAAGTAGAAAAAATACCTTCGTTTAATTAGTTGAAGATCAACTAAATAAAGTGTTATGTTTGTGCGGAAAATAAGTAAAAGTGGCTTTATGTGAGGCCAAAAACACTCCTTTGTGGCTATTGCACAAAAAGTAGAAAAAATACATTCGTTTAATTAGTTGAAGATCAAACAAATAAAGTGTTATGTTTGTGCGGCAAATAAGTAAAAGTGGCTTTATGTGAGGCCAAAAACACTCCTTTGTGGCTATTGCACAAAAAGTAGAAAAAATACCTTCGTTTAATTAGTTGAAGATCAACTAAATAAAGTGTTATGTTTGTGCGGCAAATAAGTAAAAGTGGCTTTATGTGAGGCCAAAAACACTCCTTTGTGGCTATTGCACAAAAAGTAGAAAAAATACATTCGTTTAATTAGTTGAAGATCAAACAAATAAAGTGTTATGTTTGTGCGGCAAATAAGTAAAAGTGGCTTTATGTGAGGCCAAAAACACTCCTTTGTGGCTATTGCACAAAAAGTAGAAAAAATACCTTCGTTTAATTAGTTGAAGATCAACTAAATAAAGTGTTATGTTTGTGCGGCAAATAAGTAAAAATGGCTTTATGTGAGGCCAAAAACACTCCTTTGTGGCTATTGCACAAAAAGTAGAAAAAATACCTTCGTTTAATTAGTTGAAGATCAACTAAATAAAGTGTTATGTTTGTGCGGCAAATAAGTAAAAGTGGCTTTATGTGAGGCCAAAAACACTCCTTTGTGGCTATTGCACAAAAAGTAGAAAAAATACCTTCGTTTAATTAGTTGAAGATCAACTAAATAAAGTGTTATGTTTGTGCGGCAAATAAGTAAAAGTGGCTTTATGTGAGGCCAAAAACACTCCTTTTTGGCTATTGCACAAAAAGTAGAAAAAATACATTCGTTTAATTAGTTGAAGATCAAACAAATAAAGTGTTATGTTTGTGCGGCAAATAAGTAAAAGTGGCTTTATGTGAGGCCAAAAACACTCCTTTGTGGCTATTGCACAAAAAGAAGAAAAAATACATTCGTTTAATTAGTTGAAGATCAAACAAATAAAGTGTTATGTTTGTGCGGCAAATAAGTAAAAGTGGCTCTATAAGAGACGCTCTATTTTAATGAGCAATTAGACCCGTTTAATATAATAAATATTATTTTCACAGCTTAAGTTATAACGTTAATGTAGCTCTTCAGTAGCGCCACATCAAATAGATCTTCATTTAATTAAACTGTCATTAAATCGTTCTTTTTTAACTTTAACGTAAAAGTTGTTACTTATGTTACTTACGCACTTGTGTTATAAATTTAAAGTATAGAGTAGTGTAATCTGTTCAATTGTTTTATGTTATCAACACTTGTATGTCCTCACTGCTGGAGCGAGGGTTTTTTCTGGTTAGCAGGAAGGTTAGGCCATACTTGGCTTCGCCAAGTCCGGGTTGGTGGAGGATTGTAAGACAGTGGCGGGCCTTACTGTCAGAAGTTAGCAAGCCGCTCATAAGTCCTCTGACATGGCTTAACGACTCCCATTACATGGCAGCCGTAACCAATTGCTTAACGTGCCTGACGAAGCACCGAAGCGCTCGGAAGAAATGCCACTAGCGGTAGTCACGGGACGGTCGCCCATTCTGCACCTGGTCGCGCCTGCTGTTGCTTAACTCAAGTGATTGATTCCAGCCACTCGGTCCGACTAGGCCACGAGTGCTTCATTCGATTATTTTTTTAACGCAGCTGTATAATGTATCTATCATAAGCTAAGAGTTAGAGTAAACAAAGTGCCATTGACCTACACGACTTATCTTAAACCCTTTGTCACTCAGTGGTAACAGGTCAACAGATTGTTTTTATTAAGAAACTGTTTTTTAGCCACACCCGCCGACACAATATCACCTTTAACCTAAACAGTCTCACGAAAACAAGCAACTAAGTTTCACTTTTGTTTCAGTTAAGATGTTTGCCACGTGAAATCTTAACGGAGTGAAAGTCTTGAAACATGACGGCAGAGAAAGATGCCCTTTCTTCGCCACCGGCGCCAAAAATACAGAAAAGAGTAAAATTGGTGCCTCCAGATGGAGGGTGGGGGTGGATGGTACTCATCGGTACCGCACTTTCTAATGTAAGTACCTTTAAATGCTTAATTTCTCTAACTTTCATTAACGTCGTGTTTGTACTCGGTTTTGGTTTTGAATTTGATTTTAGGGTTCCTTACTTCAAAAGAAAAAACAGAACCCTTACAGGATCACTTTGTTGTCTGACCGCTCGTCTGAGCGACCGCCCGTTCGTCCGTCTGTGCATCTGTCTGTCAAGACCTTTAGTCTAGAAACGAGAGAATATTTTGAGTTGAAATAAAACCGTATAGTACTTAAATCTACAGCCCCTTGAAGTTTGAAAAATAAAATTTCTATATTAACGCAAAAAAGTTACGGCCGCACAGGTAACGTAAATTTCAACATTAGAAGAAGTCGAAAATCATAGGGTACTTCCCGTTGACCTAGAACATGGCAATTATTATCTTTGTTTACTACAAATACAGGATAAAATCAAACTAAACATTTGTAATGAAGTCATAAAAGACGGTCTTTTAAGTTCAAGAAAAGCTCGAAAAAAACTGCGAGACTCAATGCCTAAACTACACTGAAGTATCACACTTTTAAAAGCACAAGATAAGACTTTCGAAATAAAAAGGACTCGAAAAAGAGTTTAATTTTGTGTACTAAATCTCCATAGCAGGTAACCTTCTTTTAAGGCATGGCTGAAAAGAAAAAAAAAAAATTTTTTTGGGATAAACGAATTTAAAAAAGTAGTACTTATTTTTGCAGGTCAGTGTGTTTAAAATCACTACCTATAACCTACCTACATATTTGTACGGAAACCTCGGTGCTCGAGTCCGACCCGCACTTGGCCGGTATTTTTTAAGACAAGATATTAATTGAGGATTGGATATTAATCCGACGTAATTGGTTTCTGTAATACAATTAACATAATCGTCAAGAAAATCGTTATCGATAATTTCAATTATGTAATATACTACCTACTCGTATCAACACTACACGTTTGGAAATATCGATACGTGACTTTATTTGTCCTTAGCGAGTTCTACATTCCAAATTTTTATGAAATGTTAGTAATTATGTGCCCATAGGATATGTTCCACTGTAGGGCACAGGCCTTCTCTCAGGGAGAAAGTCCAGAAGTTTTGCGTGCCCGCCGCGGATTGGCAATTTCAAGCGCTAAAGTATTTAGACGTCTCAGGCTAGCAGGTTTCTTCGCGATGTTTTCCTTCACAGTTACCGTAAGGTATCGCTAAAATAACTTGACATCGTTATCGTTATCAACCCTTATATGCCCCCACTGCTGTGGCACGGGTCTCTTCCTGCATCGCAGGCAGATTAGGCCATACTCCACCACGGGGGCCAAGTCCGGGTTGGTGGATGGTTGTAAGACAGTGGCAGGTCTCACTGTCAGAAGTTATCAAGCCGCCCATGCGGCCTCTGACATGGTTTAACGACTGCCATTATATGACAGCCGGCACCAACGCTTAACGTGCCTTGCGAAGCACGGAAGCGCTCGGAAAAATGCCACTAGCGGTATTCACGGGACTAACTAACTTGACATAATACTTAGAAAACATTCGTGGAATATCGTTTAATGATAGTTATTACACCAATATTTCACAAAGTACACGACGTACAATGTTTTGTTTTCTGTAGTAGAGTGGTTTATCTCTTGCGGAATTAATGAAGGAGAAATCAATAGCCTTTTTCGGCGTGTTATACCAATAATTCGAGCGTGTTTTGACAGTGTTATCTTTTATTGATAAGATTTATTTCATCATAATATCAAGGCCAAGGCAAATATTTACTCGCGATCTACATATTTCGTGCTCTGCCTACGGCCATTGCCTATAATATAACTGTCCGCGTATTAGCTTTACTGTCAGCAAGTTTTTCACTTTTACCTACGATATACTATTTATGAACACATTTACAGAACTACTATGAAGTACAGGGGCCAAGTTTTACAGTTTTCAAAGACAATTGTTTTGTGATTTAATTACCAGTGAACAGTTTTTTATTTTATTTTGTAATAAAAACATTAATACCTTGCTAAATTTTATAATTCTAGGTTAACGCAAACGACTGGCTAAGATTTTTTTTATTATGTATAAGTCTGATACCGGTCTGGTCATTTTTCACTTGACTTTATTTTTAATGTGAAAGTTCTATCCATATACTTAGGTAAAAGTAATATTCAAAACATAAATATAAAATCCGTCTTTTGACGGGCGAAATTCTTTTTGGGAAAATTATAAATCAAAAATTGTTTAATAGGAGACATAATCATAAAGAGTATATTCAATATTAATAACTATTCATCTGAATTATCTATACTATTTTTATTTTTAATGCACTAACCAGTGCTAAGGATAATTCTAAAAACCTATTTAGAGGCTAAAAATTCCACCCATGCCGGGATTCAAACCCGCGACCTCTGGCTATCCGTGCCAGCGCTCTATCCAACTGAGCTAGTGGGCGACTCACCGGCATCAGTGAAATTTCGAACCTCTTTACACTATTCTCTGTATTACGTACAGGCAGCGACATCTGGCTAGTAAATAAAAATAGTATAATCATGTGGGTACAGCGATATCATTCCGATGTAAAAACCTAACTGCAAAGTAGGTAGTCGGGGCTGTAAGTGATGCAATCTACTTCAGTCAGATGTCGCTGCCTGTACGTAATACAGAGAATAGTGTAAAGAGGTTCGAAATTTCACTGATGCCGGTGAGTCGCCCATTAGCTTAGTTGGATAGAGCGCTGGCACGTATAGCCAGAGGTCGCGGGTTCGAATCCCGGCATGGGTGGAATTTTTAGCCACTAAATAGGTTTTTAAAATCTGAATTATCTGCTAAATGTGAACGAGCGTTACTCAATAACATACCCGCAATTGTTATCGCTAGATTATAGGCTATTTTTCATAAGTATCAGTACATTGTGTGTTATCAATGCCTGATACCTATTTTTAAGTGTATTCATTCACGTATGGGAAAGAATACATTTAACACTGTTAAAAAAAACTTTTTTAGCCTCTAAATAGGTTTTTAAATTTGTTCCTTAGCACTGGTTAGTGCATTAAAAAAAATAAAAATAGTATAATCATGTGGGTACAGTGATATCGTTCCGATGTTAAAACCTAACTGCAAAGTAGGTAGTCGGGGCTGTAAGTAATGCAATTCGCTTAAGTCAGATGTCGCTGCCTGTACGTAATACAGAGAATAGTGTAAAGAGGTTCGAAATTTCACTGATGCCGTGAGTCGCCCATTGGCTCAATTGGTAGAGCGCTGGCACGGATAGCCAGAGGTTGCGGGTTCGAATCCCGGCATGGGTGAATTTTTTAGCCTCTAAATAGGTTTTTACATTTGTTCCTTAGCACGGGTTAGTGCATTAAAAAAAAAAATAGTATAATCATGTGGGTACAGTGATATCGTTCCGATGTTAAACCTAACTGCAAAGTAGGTAGTCGGGGCTGTAAGTAATGCAATTTGCTTAAGTCAGATGTCGCTGCCTGTACGTAATACAGAGAATAGTGTAAAGAGGTTCGAAATTTCACTGATGCCGTGAGTCGCCCATTGGCTCAATTGGTAGAGCGCTGGTCCGGATAGCCAGAGGTTGCGTGTTCGAATACCGGCATGGGTGAAAATTTTTAGCCTCTAAATAGGTTTTTAAACTGTTAAAAAAATTTAGAACATACATAGAAAATTTGGGACCACAGCATGATTTGCACTAAGGCTCTGGCAGTTGATATGTTTTTAGGATTCCTCACCTTAAAAAGAAAATACAAGATATGAGGAGTTCAGATTCATTTACAAGCTAGGCAGTAGAGATTCGTTGAGAGGTTTTTTTAAAGAAACTGACATCCTGACGTTGCCAGTCAGTATATCTATGAAAACATTATGTTCGTCATGAAAAATATTAGTAACATTAAAACGTAGCCAACACAATGTAAATACTAGAAATAAACATAAGCTTTTGTTCCTACTGTCTAGGCTGGCAAAGGTTAATACGTGCTTCATGGGGCATTGTTTACGCTTCTACAATAAGATCGCTGAAGAATATTAAGCTTGCCTGAAACGCGGTTCAAAAAATATGTTACGCACACTTTGTACCAAGAGGGCTACTATAACATAAATGATTATTTAGATGACGTCTGGAATTAAAGCCAGTACAATGCATGAGTTCTATGTTTTTATAATTATTATCATTATAGACTTTGACCAAGTTTGGAGTTTTTTGGTCCATTTTTTCTCCAAAATGATCTAGATTTTGAAATGGGCACTTAGTTTGAATAGTAACGTTTACTAAGCCGCAGTATCTACATTACTTTAAATAAAACCTTTTCATTTCATTTCATATCGCATCTTTAATTTTTGTAGCATATTAAGAGTTGCAATAATAATAACTAATAACATCCACACGATACAATTAACATTTAATTTAATTAAAACTAGTGTTACATTCTCTTTGAGGTCCAATTGAAACATACAATCGTTAATTTATTACGTCCCGTTATACTCGTAGTTATGTCATAAAAAGTATTTGACATTGCATTTGTAGTAAATATTTTAAAAACCTATTTAGGGGCTAAAAATTCCACCCATGCCGGGACTCTTTTTAAAATGGTCATTAGCACGGGTTAGTGCTATAAAAAGAATAAAATTAAGTTAGTAATAGTTTCCTTTAAACTTGAGGGTTTTGAGGGCGCAATTTCTACTCACACTTTGGCCGGTTTTGTATAAATCGACCTTCGTTACTTCGTACACTGCTGCTCCTCCAAAGAAAACCACCAGCGCGGTCCAAAAATGTAGGATTCTACTAATCAAAACGAATATTTATTTCTGCAAGGTAAAGTTTGAAAACGAGAAAAAACAATGTAGTAGTTCCATACTTTTTTAATATTTCGTATATGGATCAAATGGTAGTTTATATAAATCAGAATATAAACATGATATTATGAAGTTATCACCATATCAAAAAAAGTGGTATAGTAACGATAGAATAGAGAATTTTCGTAGACAATGTAAGTAACCTGATTTTTAAGCTTATCCCGAATAGCCCGTAAAACTTTTCCTTACAGATCTTCAATCAGTCAATGCTGTCGCTATTCTCGCTGCTCTATGGAGACGCGTTAGAAGCGATGGGCTACAATACGCAAGGGGCGGCTGTCGTTCTAAGCACAATGCTATTTGTCACCAACTTCGGGGGGCCAATGGCTGGTGTGTTACTCAAGTTAACATCGCCGCGGTTTGCGGCCGTTACCGGTGCTGTCTTGTGTACCTCGGGGATTCTGTTGAGTGGCTTCTCTACCAATATTCTGCATTTAATAGTTAGCTACGGTATTTTACTAGGTAAGGATCATAGATAACTTAAAGAAAGATACATTTAAATGTAATGTCCACCGATTGACAACGACAATTGAAATTAAAGTAAAAGTAAAGGTATCGGTAAAAACTGGTACATATGAATATTATTTTATGTTTAAGTAAATTAGTTGCTTACGTGATAAAACTGTTTCATTATCTTCTTGAAGAATTGAACAGAGTTATATTTTAAAAACTTAATTAAAGGCTAAAGTGAGTCTGTTATATTTTTATAGTTTTTGGTAAGGAATCTGTGGAAACAGATTCTGTCACTGTCATCAATAAAATTACAGTTGCTATGGGCTCATCACCATTTCAATTTATTTTCAGGTATGGGTCTGGGTTTTATCCAGAACTCGTCATTTGTCGCTATTAACAGCTACTTTAAGGTGAGGAAGAGCCGGGCGGTAGGGCTGGCAAACGTGGGCACCGGTGTGGGCCAGACCCTAATGCCTCATGTAGTACGATACCTTCTGGAGAATTACGGCTTCCAAGGCGCCTGCCTCATACTTTCCGGGCTGAGTCTACACGGGGTAAGTTACATTAAACTACTTAGTAACTACATAGTTTAACTGGGATATGATTTGAGCGAAACAAAGTCCCATAGGTGTACTTAGAATTAGAGAATTCCACTTGCAGATTTTCGTAAATTGCGCAAATTATTAGTCACCATTAATATCTGGTGACTATATTAATCGGGAGGGTGGTTGAAAACGTATAGTTCCCAAAGAAAACGCTCTATCAGGCTCAGAATTACAAAACAATATAGGAGATTATCTCGTATCAATGGTCAGTTTAACATATTTTAGCATAACATTTATGCATGTTTCACGTCTTCCGACAAATAGGATGCGGAATAAATTTAACATAAAATCTACAAACCCTGCAGGAGAACCTAAACACATAAAAAAATCGAAATAAAAGTTATCTCTACAAAAAGTTATCAGTTACAATCTCTGGCGATTTCCGAAACAGAACTTTCCTTTTCTAAACATTCCTATTTTTTTAGATTGGCGGCACCTTACTAATACAACCGGTGGAATGGCACATGAAAAAAATAGAAGAGGACGTAGTCATAGATGAAAATATGCATCTCTTGGAACAGAGAAACAAAGATATTGTTATCAGTAAAGATTCAAAGACAAATGGCGTGGTAATTCACAATGGTGGGAGGCGGGCAACTGAACCTTCTCTAGAGAATGGCGACAAAGAAGTGCAAGTGTTTTTCAGTCAGAAAAATCTCTTAGCGTCCAAGAATGGGGCGCAGCCAAATGGCAATGGCGCTGTGACAAATGGTGAGAAGAAATCATTCACAAGAAAAAGTACGTATATCTGTCACCACATATACACTTATGTACAAGACATAAACTATAAATAAAGATTGATAAAATCAAATATAACATACACGGCAGTAACAAAAAGTAAGGGAGCGGGATGTTATGTCCATACGGCTGTAAAACGGCCTCAGGCTTTTTATTGCCAGGAACAGGCCTCAGCGCCTGTTTTTGGTTCAGATTATGTTAAGATAGAAGTTTTTTAAAGTCATTATCAGGTATAGATTCTGGCGGTCCCACACTTGGATAATCTTGTATCGTGAACTCTCGTAACCGATTTCTGGTAGCAGAGCGCCACTGTGGTAGTTAGGGTATTGCTAGAACAGATAAAGACACCGACGTCACTTTTGATAGGTTCTCGGCTCAAAACCAGCATTTGACGAAATTATCTAGGTTACGTACAGCTGTGAAATTATAGTAGCAATACCAATGATGAGAAAGAAGAGAATGCGCTTGGAATTATTGTGAATCCGTGGTGGACATAATCTCTCTCCCTCTCTCTCTTCGAGAGAAGGCAGTACATAGACTGCCATATCAATCCTTATTATTAGTGTATTTTATCTACTAGATATTCCTTACTTACGTAACTAGACATGGCAACAAAATGTATGGAACATATTTTTCGCGTTTTATAAGTTTTTCTCACATTAAAAGTTGTTTTTATTACAAATAGAACCCTTTTTCCTTGTTCTTTGAAAAGTAAAGCATTTTGTTTGCCATTGTATACGAAAAAATATTTGTTTCTATATAGATACAAATTGTCAATATCGAACAACATACAGTTTAGTGAACTGAGAATGCAATTTAGACTCTTCATGGAATCTTTACCAAAAGGTACCAAACATTGATAAATTAAGAAAAACAATGTATTTTTATTGCTTTATCTGCTTGTACGCCTTTCAATGCGTCACAAATCTTGACTTGTTTTTCATATTTTTTATCTATTGGTCTCGATTTAAACCCCTTTTGAAGGAAACATTTGTTTTACAGGTAATACTAAAAAAGTGCGGAGTCCACCTGCAAATAAGACTATTTGGAGAAAAATGTACGATTTGTTCGATATATCGCTGCTGTCAAGTCCACGTTTTATCAACGTTATCTTAGGCACGGCTCTCTGTGTTTCGTCCGTCCAAAATTTTAGTTTGGTTTTCCCATTCTACTTGCAAGTGAGTATTTTTAGGATTTACTCACACTCTCAGTTCGCAATTTACTTACATAATTAATATTTAGTCGTTAAGAGTAAATTTGAAGACACAGATCTAGGTAAACTAAAACAAAAATTAGCTCCATACCTTTATAAATCATACGTAACTTTCTCACACTTTATTTAGGAGTGACATAGAAAATTAATAGATAATCAGTCAGTCTTTATCTTCTTCTTCAGGCTATATTAGTCCACTGCTAGACATAGCCCTCCTCTAATGAGCGCCATAGCGCAAGGTTGTGCCATCATTGGGGGATAATGCCCATAATCCCCACGCTGGGCATGCGGGTTGGGGATCGCAGATTGGTGGAATTGTACTGCAGGGGGCGCTGCTGCCCACCCCCCGGTTTGTGTCTCTTAGTCACCTTTTACGATACCCGCGGGAAGAATTTGGGTTGGTGCTATTCTCTAGGGCGACACCACACAGCAGAGATAGAGAAAAGTCAGTCTACATAGATAGAGAAAACTTTATTGTACATAAAAGGAAATTACACAGATATAGTCCAATAAAGTGCATGAGTAACATGATCAATTCACCGCCATTCGAATGAGAATAATAATAAGAAAGTAAGATTTTTTTTCTCTTTTAGAAATTGAATGCAAACAATTCACTAGCGTAAAAACATCGATTCGATGTCGATGTCTTGTCTCTTTAAAAACTGAGACTAGTAACCGGATTACCTTATTTGACTATTTAGATAGATAGGGAACACTTTATTGTATATAAAAATGGAAATAACACAGATATTTCTTAACCTAAGAGCACAAACGGCGGCCTTATCACTAAAAGTGATCTCTTCCAGACAACCTTTGTATTTATCCGTTATATTTATCGCAAAACATCAAAGCCAAATCAGATTCTTCTGACAAAAAGTGAATTAAGTTGATCCTGTTACAGATAATGTGTAGTGCTCACGAAAGTATTATTTCAAAAAGATTTGAGCCCTTTTTAAATAGTTGTAATAAAAGAACTGTCTAAGATCAATCTTAACACTATGCTTTTATAACATTATTTTCATTTACAGAAAGTGGCGATGATGGATAAGCATCACACTGCAATGTGCATGTCAGCTGTGGCGCTGGCAGATATTTGTGGGCGATTAGTCCTGCCAGTTTTCCAGGACAAGTATCGAATCAGAGCCAGATGGATGCTCATCTTCACGAGCATATGGTTAATAGTGGTCAGACAAGGTAAGGGGCCATCAACAACTATTTATTGACATCAGCCTACCTTTGCCCACTGCTAGGAGTTCCATAGGACTCGCCGCGCCAGCCGTGAGATCAAATGCAATATTAAGAAATACAATTTGGAACACTGAATTTTGAAATCTCTTGCTCTCGAACTAGGAAGACCTGTGCGTAGAGAGCCAGTCTCTTCCCTTAATTAATTGTTATAACTCAATGCGAATCAGTACTAAACAGTGTACCTATAAGTTTTAAAGAAAGCAAAAATAGTGTGGCTTGAGTTAATCCATTTCAAAGGAACGATAATCATTACTATTTTTGTGGTAGTAGTATTTCACTGAAGATATTTTATGTAGGTTTATTTCTCCACCAACCGGGAAGCGACCCAACCCGTGAAGGAGTATGGCCTCCGGTAAGAGACCTGTGCCCCTCAGTGGGGACATAATAGGTTGGTGATGAATGAATATGCTATTACTATGCTTTGTCACTACAACATGGTTTTACATGGCATACATTAATACCCGCAACAGCTGTTAATAGGTACCCAAAGTACCATAAGCGAGAGCGCGGGCCAGCGACCAGGGATGAGTAAGAGCTCAATCTCCATGCGAGTCGACCAAGGGTTGGAGAAATCCCCAAACGATCTGCGATTTGATAATCTCAGATACACAGATTAACTCACGATGTTTTTCTTTACCGTCAGCGTGTGGTATTGCTGATGTGCCAACGTACCTTAGAAAACAAAGTCACTTATATCTGAATTTAGATGTGAGGTAAAACGCACGTACTACCGATCCATTACCGTCCTCTTTAATATTATCAATATTTTTGAGCTAAGCATAATTTCTTGCTCATTTAATAGTATGTGAAGCAAGCACAATAATTGCGTCTTTTCGTAGATGTATACTCGTATTGTATAATCTACGCTTTTAATATTTTATGAGTTTAATTACATACGTCTGCAAGATTATAATTTTAACCTTCGTCGGATTTTTAGTATCAGCGGGCGCTCTTAGCAACTGAATAGAAAAATAACTTACTACAAATATTTTTATTGAAGTGATCTTACACGTTGTCAACAAATATAATTTTCAATTGGTAATGACATTCAAACGTGAATGTTTCACTGAGAATTTTAACCATTATTTCGAAGAAAGTATTTTAATGGGATAAATAATTGTAAACTTAATTTTTGATGTTCCGTTTTTTATAAAATGTAATGAAATAAAGTCTGAAATCAATTCAAACTTCGGAATGCAGATTATCAATTGGTGTGGTCATATTATGTATTTTTGTTTATCACTTTATCTCTTATTCTCCTCATCACCAGCTGTGATTTTCACAAAACACGTTATCTAAAGGCGGATTCCCAAACACATACCTACTAAAAAAAACAAATTGTTAAAAATAATAAACACTACAAAAAATAATCTTAACGCACCTGGTTTGCTCTGGCGTAAAAACAACAATATGTAGAACCGGTAATACAAAACGTGTAAAACTTGGTATGGTTATTTATTTATAGTGTAGTAATGATTTCTTGCTCACATTAGGCTTAACAAGAAATTATAATAATAACCACAGAACACGCTGGTCCTAGTACTACACTCTAGAACACCTTGTGGTAAGGACCTTACAGAAATTGAAAAACACATCTGTTGCCACTAAATTTGTACAAATAAAACGACCACGACCTCTGGTTTGTTAGATAAGCGTATTATCGCTAGATCAGCGTGGGAGTAAAATGAATCTAAGGCAGTCCTGAAAGAAATGAACCCAGTTTTGTGATGTAATATTTATGCTAGTCCCTAGATGCGTAAGTCCGACTTTCAGCGCTCGGCTAGGTTTTTTTAATTTTTGGTCTTACAAACATTCATTGATGGACTGCAACCATATATTATTTATAAAACATCCAAGTTTTTGTTCCGAGCAGTTCATTAAAAACAGCTCGAGTGGATATCTACAAATCTTCCTTACTTTAATTGGAATACAAAAAACGGAACAAATCGTGTACAAATTTTGTACAAATCGACGAAGTTAATCGAGACTATATTGGCAGTTTTCACACCTGATGAAGATTACAAAATATAAGATATAATTCGAAATGAACTTAAAAAGCAATAGAACTTAACGGTTAATTTCCTTTTATCATATATTTAAAACAATAGCGAAGTGTTTAGACAATAAATAAATGTGTTGCATTAAAAGTGAAAACACTTGTATGTCACTAGATAGGTCTCTTGATTTCAAGGAAAATGTAGGTGTTTAAAGCATTTCTTCTTTCTTTACAGTATTGGCTTACCAGACCGAGCTGCTCATTTTGATCGTTATGTCATGTCTCTACGGAATTGGAAGGTCTACGACCATAGTCTCAAGAAACATTGCCATTTCCGAAAACTGTCGTATTGAACAGGTACCCGCTGCTGTTGGGCTTGGGATGCTTTCTCAAGGTCTGATTGTGCCACCAGCATACTACTTCTTGGGTTGGATAAGGGACTATACGGACAGTTACATTATTTGCATCACGATGCAAAATGTGCTCCTCGTTTTGTTCCTAGTGATGTGGTTGCCAGATATGTATCTAGTGTGGCGTATGGAGAAGAAACAGAAAGCAAAGGCGGCAGAAGAACTAAGCTTGTCGTAGAAACATCAAATTCAATAGAAATTTCAAGGATACACAAACCTCACAGAGGAGATAGTGATAAAGAATGCTTCTTTGTATGAGACAGATTATTTGCTTTGAATGATAAATGGTGTAAGGTACAAATTGGGTTGATAATTATGTGATGCAGGTTTACTCGGTACAATTTTATTGTATAGCGATCGGGTTTGGTCTACAAACACTTGCAAATGCTGTAAGAGATTTATCTTTTATGAAAAATATTTTCAGAGTGTCTGAAACACACTCGCAAAGGAATAACAATGTTACGATTTTAGATTTTAGATGGCTGTGACATATATTTTCTTAGAGATTTTAAATGTAAGTTGAGAATAACTGAAGCATTTATTATGCCTTTATGTACTGATAAATAACTTAAATGTGTCTCGGCGCTGTGAGTAAATAATTGTTATTGTTACAATGGTAGCTAGGACTATAAAAACTTAATTTATTTGTTTGCCCCAGTTAAATTATGGTGTAATAGTAAGTAGTTAAGGTAAGTAGTCAATTGTTGATTAAATGTAAATACCAAGATGAATTTATGTAAATATAGCCAAAAAATAACAAACACTGACTTTTTATTCAAACCCCTTTTTTACACTTTATCTTACAAAAAAACCCCTATTGCTGAGTCATGATCTCTTCCTGCATAGCAGAAAGGTTTTGCAATACTCCACCATGGGGGCCAAGCCTGAGTTGGTAAAGGATTGTAAGACAGTGGCTGTCAGAGGCCTTTCTGTCAGAAGTTATCAGACCCCCCCCCATAAGGCCTCTGACATGGCTTAACGACTGCCATTACTTGACAGCCGGCCCCAATGGCTTAGCATCCCTTGCGAAGCATGGAAGCGCTCGGGAAAAATGCCCCTAGCGGTAGTCACGGGATGGCCACCCATCCAGCACCTGACCGCGTCTGTTGTCGCTTAACCCAAAAAATAAATGTTTCCTTGTGATTCGGCAGATACTGTCACATAACACGTTCGTGGCTGTGTTTGTTCCAAAATTAGAACTAAAACCAGTTGATTAGCTGTCGACGTACGTGCGATAACGAACCGAGTTAAAAGAGCTCATTTTTCATTCGGAAATCTTGGTACAAAATGCTTAGGCAGTTTGCAGGCGCGTCCGGCCACTCGGTATGCGCGTCGGTGGTCGTCTGCTGCGGACGAGTCCGCCCGTAGAGCCTGAAGCCTTGGCTCGCATTGCATTAAACATGAGATTTCCGAAAAAGATCCTTCGCTAAAGCTGCATTTAGACTTAAAAAAGACTTAGTTATATAATTATTAAACAGGTCTAATTGCGGTTTTTTATTAGGTAAAACGTCTTCTTCTTCTTCAGACTATATTATGTAGTCCTCTGCTGGACATACCCCTCCCCTAATGAGCGCCATAGCAGCCTGTCTTCAGCTTGCCGCATCCATTATCTGCCTGCAGTTTTTCGCAGATCGTCATCCCACCTGGTCGGAGGGCGTCCTACATTACGTTAAAGGTAAAACGTAAACTAAATTGCAACGTTGCCGAAATGTCTTTACGTTTACCTGATGAATAAGATTGGACCCGTTTAATACATGTGTGCATAGCGAGTCATTAAGAAATAAAAAAAGGCTTTCCTAGTGAAACCATCGTTAGTAAACGCTGTCAAGTATGTAATTTTTTATCGTTTTAAACTACTTATTCCTACTGGCAATAGATGTGTCATACAGCAGAATTGACTTCAAGTTAGAATGTTTTTGTTATGAACACAGATTAGGTTCAAAATTTCACTGATGCTGGTGAGTCGCCCGTTAGCTCAGTTGGAAGAGCGCTGGCACGGATAGCCAGAGGTCGCGGGTTCTAATCCCGCTATGGGTGGAATTTTTAGCCTTCAAATAGGTTTTTAAATTGTCCTTAACACGGGTTAGTGCTTTAATCGCTTAGTGACTATTTAGAACAATTTTGTTCGGGGTGATAATTAGTTTTCTTTCAAGGGTAATGCTAAAAATAACACACCTGCGCATTAGTTAAAATAAACGATAGAACGATGAAACTGTCGTCACTTTATGACGAGAGTTTCCAAAATAAAACAGATTTAATAAAAACGTGTTTGTCGAATTTGTGCACTTAAATTATTTACAAAAAGGTGCAGCTGACACTAACATAATGTAATTTACTGGTGACTGCTATAAAAACGTGAAGGTCGACCGTTGTCAGATTTAGTTAGTAAAATGTTCCTTATTGCCTATACAAGTGTTTAATGAGGATTAAGTGAAGATGATATGAGCTCGCTTGGTGTAAATGTGGTTTTAAGTATCACACAGTTTATTGTAAGAGACCAAGTGTGTATTGTATGACAGAGATGCAACGTACTTCGGTTGTGAATGGGAAGCGTGGCTCCTGTTACGTCTGGCATACTGTTTTGCTTTCATAATCTAGTAAAGTTAGTAGATATACTTTTCATAAATTTAGTTTGTGGGTTAGGCAGGTAAAAAAATTACGAACATTTTAAATAGGTACTATTTTCTTTTACTATACTTAGGTTTAATAAAAGAATCTTGTTACCAAAATAATTGATTTAAGTATAATTTTTTCTTAATAATAATAATATTTATTTCCAGAACAAGTCCAACCCTACTTAAGCACAAACACACATAATATTATAGTAACTTGAAGTAAATTCCATTCAACATTAGGAGTTCACAGGTAGAACAGCCAGGTCGCATGAAGAGAACTTTCTGGCCATTCTCAGGGCATAAAGGGTAAGAAAAAATATATCTTAAACATCCAAAATTTACTACCGGTCAAAACTTCACACCAAATTTATCAAAAATACTACGTCATTTTATCACAGTCAATAAAAGTACAAACTTAAAACATCCACATAACATGTCCGTATTAACGAATTTGTAATTTTTCTATGTTTTACCCACACAGTGTACGAGTAATCTAACTCTTAAATATAGTATTACTTAACTAAAACCCTGAATGTAAGGTGTACAAATGCGTTTTTTCTAAGGCCGCATATTATGTATGGTTTATGTTGGCGTAAGTACCTAACAATAGTATCAAATTAATACTATTTCATGTTTCATGCCACAAATTTCCATATAGTTTTAAATACTGGTGAAATGTTAGGTAGTTAGATTAAGGAATAATTAATATTTACTCTTTAAATGTTAGTTGCCTATCTATGTTGATGATTAAATAAAGGAATTTGAAATGATTGATGAACAAAACATGTCGTGTCCTGGTCCCTGTCTAGGATACTTTGTGCTATAGTAACATGGCAAGGACATAAAAAAAATTGAAATACACCCATACTGAGGCTACTTGTAAAAATTTACGGTGGCCCCAAGTGGAAGTCAAACTCACGACCTCAGACATGGTGATCAGACGTGATATCGCTAAAGCAACGTGAAATGTAAAAGTATCGTACATGAAAAGTATAATAGCATCTTTAAGTAATATTGACGGCCTCGGTGGCGTAGCGGTTTGGCGCGCTGACTGTAAAACCGAAGGTCTCGGGTTCGATCCCCGGCCGGGTCAAACTAGAAAACGAATATTTCTAGTTTTTCTCGGGTATCGGATGTTATCTATGGATAAATCTATCGTCGAGTTAGCACCTATAACACAAGTCATTTTGTTGTACTTAGTATAGGTCTAACGAGATCTGTGTAGTATGTGCATGAATATTTATTTATGTGACACTTGGGCTTATTTTCCATAGAGCTGTATAAAATATTTTGTATAGAAGGTGGCGGTATTACCTACAGAGAGTTATTTCTAAAACGCACCATTCTTAGAGCCGTTGCCCATGACGACTTTTGTACGCGCTGCTAAGCGCGTTTTGCTACAATTTCGAGTAGCGACGAAAGCGCTCTATTCTGTTAGCTTTTAGAAGATACCTCGGGCTCTAGAGTAGGATTTGGTTTTCGCCAATTTTCGCCGGTTTTAGTACTGATATCGAGTTCTGACTTCGAAATTAAGTGTCATATTAGTTCCGATTTCGAAATGAAGTGTCATATTAGTTCCGATATTTCTATTACACGAATATATCCGATTCTATCCGATAGTAGCCGAAGTATATTCTAAAAACTAGCAGACTATATACCGTTGCATGTTTTTCGAGATAGATTATCCTAATTTGGGCCAGGACAAGTGACTGTGTTATGTCTAAAATATTATTTTCTCATTTTTTTGTCTCAGACTCACGAATTTTATGTAATGTCTTATATCCCCATAAGCCCTGGCGTCCTACATATAGGACATCCTATTATATATAACTTTTTTAATTTACACACCTTAGACTTTAAGTAAGAGATCTAGGAAACTTACTGTTCAAGGTAATTTTTTTTATATTTCAGCTTCAAAAAAATACATCTGTCCAAAAACGTTTTTTTAACATTATTTCAAATTTAAAAAGCCTTTGTCCAAAAATGACATTTTTTAGTCTACGTAAGCATAAGGGGATTCCGAGTAATTTTATTACCTCCGGGGGGTTCGGAGGTTATACAGCACCAGAACAAAGCCGGTGAATATACATAATTTTTCTTAGAACACAGAAACTCAACCAAAAAACTTCTAAAAGCCGTAGAACAAATGTTGTTCTAAATGACAAACGAACAGATGAAAGAAATTGAGCATTTCTATAATTCTGAATTCTGCAATCCTGCAAAAAAACCTTAAACTTGTAAAGAACAGACAGCTCTTTTGCACTGAATACGATCGAATGCTTAGAGAGCAATTCGGATGTTCCAGCCACCTTAAAGCACAAGTGACAAGGACACGACGCTGAGGCACGACACAAGGCCCAACAAGGGCTATCATAAAAAAAAACACGTAAAATATCAACTCTTAATTCCACAATATGTTAAATTTTTGCTTCAGGAAGAAAAATTTGTTTAACATAAAAGGCAAAAACGGTATTGTAGAGCCAATTAAAAAGCTCAAAATGTTATAATCGGTTCAGATTTTCTGAAATATGCACAAGTATAAAGCGCGCAATGAGAGGGGATAGTGCTCAGCCGGCGTACGGGAAACAAAACCCAGCTTCGCAACTCCAAGTACTAATAAAGAAGGTACAGTCGATATATCTCGACGACTCGACGACAACGTGTGTAAAATTGTGGGTGGTTTCAAAGCTATAGCAAAATGCACTTGCCGCACAACTGTTATCGAATACGCTTGTTATTTTTTTTTGTGTTTTGAAGGGATTTCCTAACAATATCTCGACGATACTGACCATTAGTAGCCAGCCAGAGCGGTACGTGTATGCCGCGGGTCCGCACGCCATTGTTCTGATACATGGAGAGGCGAAACTAACTGATCGAGAATTTTTCAAAACAAGCCTTCTGAATTATTTTTTATGACGTATACTAAAAGTAATACTCAAAATGGGGTATATTATACTTAAAAGTAATACTCAAAATATGATATTCTTAATGATAGCTAGAGGTGGACTGTATGAGACGATTATAAATACTGATGGAAACACGAATTAGATGATAGAAATTTAATAAATAAAAAAATAAAAGAACCCGACTGCAGTGATAAATCAACTGAAAGGGAAAAAATAAGATAATTTTATTTTCAAATGCTAATGTCGAATCAGAAGAGTTCATGCTGCTTTACTTGAGGGACCAAATAATATAACTTTATAAGCATTATTTGCTCAAACTGTTGCATTTATTATTTTATATAAAATGATGAAGTCGGGACCCATTAGAGGACTTTAAACAAACAGTAATGGGTCCCGACTGCAACATTTTATATAAAATAATAAATGCAACAGTTTGAGCAAATAATGCTTATAAAGTTATATTATTTGGTCCCTCAAGTAAAGCAGCATGAACTCTTCTGATTCGACATTAGCATTTGAAAATAAAATTATCTTATTTTTTCCCTTTCAGTTGATTTATCACTGCAGTCGGGTTCTTTTATTTTTTTAAATATTTTTTTTATTTTTGACCTTTTAGTGACTCAGTAAAACGATAAAATTTAAAGGTCCATCTGTTCTGCTTACATGCTTTAAATCGTTATATTATTTTATTTCCTACATGAATTTTAGTTTATTGCTTTATTTTCTTTTGTTCGACAATGGACATGTCTCGGCAAATCATAAATATTTTTACTGATATACTTGTTTGATATAGTCATAGGTACCACCTGCCTGCATTAAAAAATTATGTCGTACGATATTTTTTAGCTAGTATAATGAATATGGTCTAATGGTGTTAAACTATCTAGAATATTTGCAAAGGAAACGACAGACTTTTTTCTTTATTATCCTTACATAAATTGTCTGTTTTTTATGTAGCCTAAAAACGCTCCACTGCACCTAGTTATTTAATGTTAACGATTGTAGGTGGGGACTGGAATAGTCACGAATTATCTCTTCGACCTGAACGGCGCTCAGCTTTCGACATCTCCAGAGTAGAATTCTTCGTGCTTGCATTGCTGGGCCCAGTCTTCGGTCTCGCTAATTACTTAGAATAAGGACTTGTAAATGGGAACATAAATGGTCTGAGCCTTCAGCCGCGGCCTGTACAAAGGCGCGACAGGTTTCCTCCTAACAGCAACTTTAAGTTACTGTCGCGGCCTTCGGCCGCGCTAATAGTCTCTCCATTTGGCATCAGCGTAAATAGAGCTCAGCATTTGGAATCGCCGTGGGAGTATTCCTCTAGCCCGCTTCACAGCCTTCGGCCGTGCCGCGACCTGTATTGAGCTCGGCCTTCAACCTTGTCGCGGCAAGTTTCCTCGCACCCGCATGATGGGGCTCGGCCTTCGGCCTGGCGCAGTTATTTAGAGTTGTGGCATGGGCGTAGAGACATACAAAATCTTGGTTTTCTGAATGCCAAAATATTACCGGTATTAAAATGAAACTATAACAAATTCATCTTGAGGTGGCCCCCTAAAGCATTGAAAAATTTTACTGAATATTTAGGTGTAGATAAGCAATCTTTGGTCTCACAAGTGAACAGGAAACCTAACACAAAATCATAATCTTATTTTCGGAGGAAACGAGATAAAATTCGTTAAGATGAATAGAGCTAGATTTTTTTAAAATTTCGTGGGTCCTACATTACGAGGTCACGGAGGATCCGTCTTCGGTTACCAGTGAGAGCGTTCAAATATTTTTTTATCATTTATTATATCTTCTTTGAACCCAGCTTGTCTGACTATGACCGCACAGGGGAAAAGGAGTTACATGCTACACTTTATATATTTTGTTCAGTTAGTTTTGGTCTAAGTGTCAGTAGGAAATTAATATCAGTGTTAAGAAATTAATATTTTTTTCTCAAACATGCTCGGAAATGTTTGTGTTATTACCATGAAATAAAGCCACAAAGTTTCTCTTTTATGGCTCCCGCCTAACTTTACTGGCCTAAGCCAGTAAAGTAAGTATGAAAATCCATTACCGTCCGCTGCTCTAACTTTTTTAAATTTACTTACTAAAATTAAACTGACCAAGGAAAAATTACATAGGTACAGCCAACCACCTACTAAGTTATGTAAGCATACTTGCAAAATTAAAAAAAAAAACAATCTATGGTATTGATTTTTGTGCGGTTAAACATGGTGCTCAAATATGTTAGTGTATTTAAAAAATAAATAAAAAAGGCGGCAAACTAAACTATTATTTCTTAATTACCTGGTAATTATTTTAATATTAATATTTCCTCGCATTGTTTGAGAAAAGCATTATACAATCCTCGGCCGGAACAGGGATTGCAGGACTCGTTCTAGACGGCCGAGTCGTAGACAAGGCCGTCTATCCCAAACTCGTCCAGCAATCCCTTACTTCTCGGCCTCTGCAGTAATGTATTATTTATTACCCTATGAGGTTGATATTTCTTAAATTAATGAGATAAACGAATGGCGTAGAAAGAAATAAACACTTTATAGGCATTATTTCTATCAGCACTTATACCGTTTCTATAGAGGGTTTGTTTACATGTAGAGCAAAGCTGATATTATGTAAATTTATACATGTACTAGAATAAATATATGCCAGCGCCATCAAGTGGCTAAAAAGAAGAGAAACGTTGTTTCATCACGACAGCACGTACGTAGGTACTTAGGGATCTATTTATTGAAGCAATATGAAACTTACTAAGGATTGCGGATTAGTAACTGTACTACTCGCACCACAACCACAGTGCAAAGCGAGGTATATTACCTACGTCACTAGTCGACAGTCGTGCCAATTATTAGTGGACAGTCAGTATTGGTCGAAGTGATTGGTTGAGTGCTCAAATACTATCCAATTTTGTTTAATATTATGTAGGGCCTTCAGACAAAACCATACCGCAATTTAGAACACCAACAGCGCCATCTGTGGTTAGGTAGAGGAACTAATGCTACAGTACTTTAATTACTTAGAAGTAAATATTATTTGTGTTGCGTTTGTTCTCTATTAATGCTGATTTTATGTAATCAACGACACCCGCAAAATTCTCTTTTAAATAATTTGCACGTGTTAGGCGTAGTTAAACAAAATTATATTTTTTAATTAAGTGAATGATCTAGAAGGATCAAACCACTTTATAGGAATTATTTCTTTCCGCATTTGTACCGATTCTATAAATGGTTTGTTTACATGTAGACCAAAGCCGAAATTATGTATACACATGTATTAGAATAAATAAAATATAGCAGCGCCATCAAGTGGCTAAAAGTGGTACTTTAATTGCTTAGAAGTAAATGTTATTTTTTGTTCCGATGGTTCTCTATTAATGCTGATTTTATGTAACCTACGTCATCCGCAAAATTCTGTTTTAAATATTTCACACCTGTTAGGGGTAGTTCAATAAAATAAGTTTTCGAATTCAATAAACTAAATATAACAGCGCCATCTAGTGGCTCCTAGCTGTACTTTAACGAAGCTTCTTAACGAATTTTATTTTTCGTCACGGTTCTGATCGCATAATTATGATTTTATATAGCCTATTTCACCCGCGCAAGGATGCCGAATCGAATGACACCTTGTTTAACAAAATCTGACCATTGGTTAAGGAGTTATGAGGGAACATAGAATCGGACATACTTACATACATACATACATACATACATACATACATACATACATACATACATACATACATACATACATACATACATACATACATACATACATACATACATACATACATACATACATACATACATACATACATACATACATACATACATACATACATACATACATACATACATACATACATACATACATACATACATACATACATACATACATACATACATACATACATACATACATACATACGCACTAAACACATTACCCTCCTTTTGGGCTTCGCTGCAGTCGGGTAAAAATAGAGCACAATTTCAAGACAGATTTTAGTGAACCTGACAACCAATGTCAACTTTAAACCAGAAAGACAAATTAATAAGTAAAATTACAATAACAAATAAAAACCGACTTCTGCACCCCGAGTCACCAAAACGTTCCAGACATTCATTTTGGGCACTGACTCCAAGATATCCTTCTACAATACCTAGATATATACGAATTTCTAATTTATAGCTCACTTTCGTTTAAATGATTTCTGCGTTTTAGTGCCTCGGGGTGCAGAAGTTGGTTTTTATTTTAAAATTTTTGTTTCACGATTTTTAGTGAATAACAAATGTGGTATTACTAACTACGCGTGCCTACAGTATATTTTTTTATTAAGGGACTAATAACCACGACAATAAAATTGTGTGTTTTGACTTACACTATGGATTTATATTTGCAACGGTACCTACCTTACATCTACGTGTTATTGGGCTACTCATCATCCGACACTTAATTTTCCTAGTGTAGCAAGTGATAATTAAACTATACATTTAAACTTTTATTCCGGGTTTCTAGGTGCAACGGTACCCTAGATCTGGGTGTCCTTGAGCTGGTCATCATCAGACCTCCAAATCTTCGGCTGTAGAAAGTGACAGTGAAATGAAATACTTTAAAAAAATCTATTTAGAGGCTAGAAATTTCACCCATGCCGGGACGACTACCAGCATCAGTGAAATTTCGAGCCTCTTTACAATACTCTTTGTATTACGTACAGCTCAGTTGGGAGAGCGCTGGCACGGTTAGCCAGAGGTCGCGGGTTCGATACTCGGGGCTGCAAGTGATGGAAATTACTTCAGCCAGGTGTCGTTGCCTGTACGTAATACAGCGAGTATTGTAAAGAGGTTCGAAATTTCACTGATGTCGGTAGTCGCCCATTAGCTCAGTTGGGAGAGTGCTGGCACGGTTAGCCAGAGAGCGGGTTCGAGTCCCGACTTGGGTGTAGTTTTTAGCCTTTAAATATTAAAAAAAAAAAATGTATTAGCACGGATTAGTGCATTAAAAAGAATATAATTAAATACTAGGTGAAAAAGCATATTTCTAACTAAAATAAAAGCTTAAAACCTCTTGTGAACGTCATTCGAGCTGATCATCTTGGGCATCTGGCTCTTAATAATCCTAGTGATAATGAAACCATAGATTTCAAAATAAATTTCGGGTTTCTAGGTGCAACGGTGCCCTAGATCTGGGTGTTCTTGAGCTGTTCATTATCAGACTTCCAAATGTTCGGCTGTAGAAAGTGGCAGTGAAATTAAATACTTAACTAAAAACGGCATATTTTTATCTACAATAGAAGCTTAGAACCTCTCAAGGCCGACATTTGAGCTGATGATCTTGGGCATCTGACTCTTAATATTTCTAGTGTAGCAAGTGATAATGAAACTATACATTCCAACTTTAATTCCGGGCTTCGGCAACGGTACCTACCTTACATCTACGTGTTATTGGGCTACTCATCATCCAACACTTAATTTTTCTAGTGTAGCAAGTGATAATTAAACTATACATTTAAACTTTTATTCCGGGTTTCTAGGTGCAACGGTGCCCTAGATCTGGGTGTTCTTGAGTTGGTCATCATCAGACGTCCAAATCTTTGGCTGTAGAAAATGACAGTGAAATTAATTACTTTAGTGAAAACGGCATATTTATATCTGGAATAGAAGCTTAGAACCTCTCAAGACCGACATTCGAGCTGATAATCTTCGAAACAATGTCCACCAGACACCAGAGAAAGAGTTACTGAATGAAAGTATTTGATGAACAAAGTGTTTGTAACATCAAAACTTAACTTTTAAATTACTTTAAAATTTTAAATTTCCATCTTTGAAAGTCTTCATCAGAACATTACCATATTACCCTGGGCTATATCTTATGAAACATATGCATATTACTAATGGATAGGCCTCATTAGGCCTTATTTGCTGCTGTCCATTGAAGGGTTCAGTTCTCCAGCTCTGAAAGTCTTAATCAGATCTTCAGCAAATTAAAATGGGACCAATGGGACGCTATACTTAATCAAAAAAAAAATTTTTCATTGAAATCGGTTAAGATTTGACGAATTTATGCGAAAACATAGTCAAACAAAATTTAAAAAAGTAATATACGCGTCGAATTGATAACCTCCTCCTTTTTTGAAGTTGGTTAAAAGAAAAAATTGTAACATACGCGTCGAATTGATAACCTCCTCTTTTTTTGAAGTTGGTTAAAAAGGTCACATTGCAGCCAGTCGCGAACACTTAATAACTAATTAAATGAAGGAGTCTGTACCAGGCGGACATACTTCGGCCAAATATGGAAAAGGAAATATGGCAACGGCAAAATAAAAAGTACCCGAAATCGGCGTAAGGTGACGAATACTAGTAGTAATTTCGAGTATGGTTATATTTTTCGAGTGTATAATAAAGTATTGTCTACTCTATAAAACTCTATTAAACTATACTTACTTTTAAAATTGGAAAATTTCTAACTTAATTTCTGTGAACGTAGTTAAGTAAATGCACTTTCGCTATAATATCCTTTGTGTGCAGCTGAATATAAATTGCAATATTAGATGCAACTGTTTTCGCCAAATTAATTACTTTACGTGCATCGCCGTCGCCAAACTGCTGCATATGTTTACTAATAAAGAGAATTTTAATTAAGGGGCCGTTTTCACTTGAAACGAAATTTAAAAGTTTTACATTTTAGTCCAACCAATTGCAATACCGTAAACAAACTCAAGTGGCCTTCGAACCGAGTGATTGAAATCAATCACTTGTGTTAAGCAACAGAAGGCGTGGTCAGGCGCAGGATGGGTGACCGTCCTGTGACTACCGCCAGTGGCATTTTTCCGAACGCCTCTGTGCTTCGCAAGGCACGTTAAGCTGTTGGTGCTGGCTGTCATGTAATGGCAGTCGTTAAGTCATATCAGACGCCTTGAGGGCGGCTTGATAACTTCTGACAGTAATACCCGCCACTGTCTTACAATCCTCCACCAACCCGGACTTGGCTCTTGTGGTGGAGTATGGTCTAACTTTCCTGCGATGCAGAGAGAGACCCGTGCCTCAGCAGTGGGGACATACAAGACACACAGGGGTAAGCTAAGACCAGTCTCTGCTTGACCCATTGGGATACAAACCTTAGGGTTTGCTATTTAAGTCTTGTCACGTTCCTGACAAGACTTAAGTAGCAAACCCTGCTTAATCAACCATCATTAGCTAGTGCACACACTAATCAACTTTTTAGTTTTTTTTGCTTAATCAACCATCATTAGCTAGTGCACACACGCTAGTTTTAGATACTGTTTATCGCGCGTTTCACTAGTACATTCACTATTTAATCCAAGTATGTCAACCTGGGACATTTCTTATAGACAATTGTATCCACAATCACAATCATCCTTTTAATTTTCATACTGACCCTGCTTTTCTTTAACCCATTTTCATTTAGGTAGTGCTTGTTCTTAGATTTTCAGCATTATTTCTGTCTCCCGCCGCTGATTCACAAAACCCTCACTGTCGGACTTTAAACTTTAAAAATGAATGAAACAGCCACTCCGAATTACTAATAAAATAGTTCTCGAGTTGTTTGAAATGTTTAAAAGGGATCTTATTTAATGAATTAAATTATGTCTTAATTTCCACAGTATCCTTCCTTTGTGGATATAGCGGCAACTGATCCGCTTTGTATCTGAACTATTAAAACTAAGTATAAATAGTTTTAGCTGTGGACGCAGTAGTTAGACCTGAGTTCTGACTTGGAAGGCGACTTGACTTAGTTTCATAATTACATTACGCGCATTTGTGAAGTTGTGGTACCTAGCAGTACTAATTGACGAAAAGCTAATTGACGAAATTGAATCTCTGAGATTTAATAGAATATATCTATGACAGGGAAAGAAATTACCCAATTGTAATTTCATACTGCCTAATTGGAAGTGTGATTACTATGTCGCAGGTCGGGGTCCGATGCGATTTAAGTTTCCAAATCAAGTGTAAACTTGTTCTTGGCGATAAATGGTTATTCACTAATTTATTAATTTCCACCGGGGAGCGCCGTACATACAAATGGCCTTAGTCTGGATGTATTTGTATGATTGTGACGTTCTTGCCTGCTTACCATTGCTCAGGTCATCCTTGTTTAGTAATTGTGCAACGTGGAAGCTTTTTTCCTTTGTGGCGGAAATCTCTCTCTCTCACTGGTAGAAGGCTTATCTTCCGCGGTGAGATGTATACAGACAGTATATGTATGCAGTAGTACAAAACGTTCGTTTGGAATACCACCCGTCCCTACAAGCAAATTTTGTTATGGGATCGACTCAGGAATTTCCACGAAAATATCAGCTGTTTCTTTCATTCGCAAATAGGTATCAAATTTTTGTATGGAACAATTAAAATTGGTTATCTTAAGAAATGTTGAGTGTCAACGTTAATTTGGTTACTCTTACACTTTCGTCTCTGATTAGTAAATAAATAACTTCCACACACTCATTAGTGCTTGTCCCACTAGGATACCCTGTACAATGGTAATCAGGCAAGGACGTCACAAAGATGAAAATACAACCAGACTGAGGCCACTTGTACAAATGTACGGCGAACCCTAAAGGGAATCAAAACCACTACTTCTTGGTACCCAAGTGCCTTAGCGGCTAGACCAACGAGGTAGTCATCGAGGAATCGAACCCACGACCTCCGGCATACTAATCAAAAGTGATACCGCTAGACGAGTAGAATAACCTGTAATATGGTAACCAGGCAAAGACATGCATGTTTGTCCTTGCTAGTTGGCTCTTAGTTTGGGACCTGGGGGTGAGTCTATAAACGGCACAGTTGTTCAATAGAGACATATTAGTCCGGTCGTCGTCAGGCTATACTAGTCCACTGCTGGACAAAGCCCTACCCTAAAGAGCGCCACGTTGTGCTATCGTAGGGGGTAACAAGCAATCGGATTGCAACGGTATAACCCGTGCTACTTAACTGGCTCCTTGCGCGATTCCATCTTCTGGGCGGGAGATGCAAAGCTTCAATGGGGTCCTCATATAAAAAAATTGCAAATAGGCTTAGCTCAGCAGCATATGCAGTTAAAAGAATTAGGGAACTAACTGACGTCGCAACTGCTAGGCTTATTTATTTTAGTTACTTCCATAGTGTTATGTCCTATGGCATACTACTGTGGAGAAGGGCTGCAGATATTGAGACCATCTTTGTCTTGCAGAAGAGAGCGATCAGATTCATTTATAAGCTAGGCAGTAGAGATTCGTTAAGACATTTCTTTAAAGAAACTAACATCCTGACAGTTGCCGGTCAGTATATCTATGAAAACATTATGTACGTCAGGAAAAATAAAACTTTGGGTAGCCAACACAAAGTAAATACTAGAAATAAGAATTAACTTTCGTTCCCACTATTTAGGCTGGCAAAGGTTAATACATCCTTCACGGGGCATTGTATACGCTTCTAAAATAAAATCCCTGAAGATATATGAAGCTTGCCTGGATCGCGGTTCAAAAAATATGTTAAGCACGCTTTGTACCAAAAGGGCTACTATAACAGGATTATCTATATAACAATGAGGTCTGGAATTAAAGCCAGTACAATGTATGATTTCTATGTTTTATAATAATTATGTAAACGATGTAAATTAAGGACTTTGAAAAGACTAAGTTTGGAGTTTTTTGTCCATTTTTTCACCAAAATGATCTAGATGTTGAAATGGACACCTAGTTTGAGTTGTAACGTTCATTAAGCCCAGCTTCTGCGCTACTTTGAATAAAACCTTTTCATTTCATTTCATGTCTATATAATTTTCGCGAGTTTTATACCTGTAATGATATTAATTTGTAGACTACCAAATTGAGGGAAATCACATCAATTGTCGCGCTTATATCATTCTATTGAAAAACTATGTAAGTATTGGACTCTAGGGCCAGAACAAGTGATTGTGTGGTGTGGATGTCATTAAAGTATAAAAGATTTTTACTATCAACTAGCTGACTCAGTAAACTTTGTACCGCCTAACAGTCGATTCTTTAATTTTTTTATTTTTCTTTCCGTAAGAACCATTGTCGTACTTCAAGGAATATTCTAAAAAAAGAATGATCGAAATTGGTTCATCTGCTCTTGAGATTTGCGCTAGATAGCTGACCCAGCGAACCTCGTACCGCCTAACAATCGATTCTTTATTTTTTTCCTCCCGTAAGAACCATTCTTGTACTTCAAGGAATATTCTAAAAAAAGACTTAGCGAAATCGGTTCAGCTGCTGTCGAGATTTGCGCTTACCAACACATTCAGCGATTCATTTTTATACTATAGATAAAACAGCACATAAACTAGCAGATAATTAACAAATATAATTATCATTTTAAAATATAAATTAACTGCTTTGTCACGTTGATACACAACAACATGCACACTAATATTACCTGCGTGTAAGATAATTTCTTTCGAAAATGGGACAGAAGACTAGAACGAAACGAAAAAATATACAATTCTTACGTTGAAGGAAATATAAAAGGAAATAGCCTTGAGCTCCGCGAAGTAGTATTATTATTATAATCCTCTTAAATTCGTTTGGACCATGGTAACACTCCGTATGTAAGGTTATAAATTTTCTTTTACTAAATATACTTTCAAGGAGCAATTTTGCAGCAAAAATGAAACAGCTATTCACTTAAAACGTCCACTAGTAAGGTTTAAAGTAGGTAACATCTTAACGTGCCCAGGAAAATAAAAGCACAGTCAAAAAAACATCAAAATCTCATTAGTTCCCATTTCATGCCGTGACGACACTACGGAAGCTGTATAACTAATGTACGGCAATAAACAGAGACGAGAAAAATGTCGTATTTCTTTTTATAACATCCCCTGCTCCATTTTCTGTTTTAAAAGTATCTGTGAGTGCAGCCGCGGCAATGTGCAATGTTAACTCTACAGTTTTGTTTTCCAGGCCTTAGGTTCACAAATGCCTAGATAGGTATACCACTTATAATGAAATACTGGAAACTGTTTCTTCAGTCGATAAGAATACCTCTGGTCTTTTAAGCAAAAGTTTAAGATGTACTATTTAATTTTGGTAAGTTTTTTTTTCTTTTGCAAAAAGACTTCTTAGTAATAGTCATTCATTTTTTTTAACCTAAACCTAGGACATAAATCTATTTTTGCGTGAAACGGCCGTTGTTGGTAAAAACGTTATATATCAAGAAATATACCCGATAGACTATCAAAACAAAGGTCTCGTGTTAAATTCTCACTAGAGACCGCCTTACTTGATTTGTACAAAAGATCAGTCTGTCCTTGCCCGATTACTATACCTAGAACAGGGTAACTGGGCACCAGGGTCCTAGTTTGGCACCACACCTAGAGATTGTTGTGTATAAGTTTTTGCCTATTTATTACTGTCTGAGGCGGCAAACTTTGTTTCCTTATATTTAGCCTACGACCTACTTAATAAACACAAATAAAAAATCATAAAAATAAGTGAAACCGGAGGAGTTTGGTAACAAACACACGTGTGACACGAGATTTTTGTGTATCCAATAATTAATATTCATATAGCACGGAGAAGGCATGATATACTACAACTATGTCACAGAGAGGTTTATTAAAAAAATGTTACAGGTTTGATAGAAAACGATAAAATTATGCGCAAAACCAGAATTGTGTCGCGCCGTATTTTTAAACAATCGAGTTTTAAGGTCTAAATTACCTTGATCATCATCAACATAATTATTATTGTGTCGTTTTGTTTACTTAATCGCACGAAAACATGACGACCTCTGTGGCGCAGCGGTAGCGCATCTGCCTTACATGCAAGAGTTCCGGGTTCGAACCCCGGCTGGGAACAAAAAAGAACCCCTGGTCTTGGATGTTTACATGTTTGTGATGTCGTTGTTTCTGGTTCCCACAAGACAGGGTATCTAGTGTGGGGTGGGGACAGAAACAATGTATGTACCTATACGGGCATAACATAACATTAATTTGCATCCGCAAATGTTATGTTATGTTAACATCATTATTTGCTAGCCACGAAGTATTATCCAATCTTTCTTTTCCAAAAGCCATGACTTGCACATATTATTACTTACCTCGGATTTGTAATATATCTTGCTCTTCATACGAGAATGTAGAACAATAACTCAACCAGAATGCAAGCCATTGAAGTAACTAAGGAGTTATAAAACTACAAAAACCCCGATTGAAGAAAAAAGTAACGAGAAACAGGCAAGACTATTGTGTCTTGTTGCTTAACCCGCCTGATCGAACATTGGATGCAATATTTAAGGTGCTTGGTGTTGCTAACTAACGCCGCCAATAGATATCTTTTCTGATAATATGTGTTTATTTAAAAGTGAACATGAGAAATCTTAACAACTGTGACAACTATACTATTTTTATTTTTAATGCACTAACCGGTGCAAAGGACAATTTTAAAAACATATTTAGAGGCTAAAAATTCCACCCATGCCGGGATTCGAACCCGTGACCTCTGGCTATCCCGGGTTATCTGGCTAGCGGGTTCGAATCCCGGCATGGGTGGAATTTTTAGCGTCTAAATATGTTTTTAAAATTGTCCTTAGCACCGGTTAGTGCATTAAAAATTAAAATAGTATAATCATGTGGGTACAGCGATATCATTCCGATGTAAAACTCTAACTGCAAAGTAGGTAGTCGGGGTTGTAAGTGATGCAATCTACTTCAGTCAGATGTTGCTGCCTGTACGTAATACAGAGAATAGTGTAAAGAGGTTCGAAATTTCACTGATGCCGGTGAGTCGCCCATTAGCTCAGTTGGATAGAGCGCTGGCACGGATAGCCAGAGGTCGCGGGTTCGAATTCCAGCATGGGTGGAATTTTTAGCCACTAAATAGGTTTTTAAAACTGTGACAACTATTTTTAGAACCTAGAATCAACAACCAAGAACTTTAATCACTTTCCACCAAAAATGGCCGTTTTTAGCGGAAATCGATTAAAGTTCTAATCTATTGATAATAGGTGGACTGTGAGTTCTAAAAAAATTATCAGAGTTGTTAAGATTTGTCATGTTCACTTTTAGATAAAAACGTATTATGAAACAAGTAATGTTTTTTTTTCGTTGGTGGCGCTAGTTAGAGTCCGGAAATGCCTTAAGTAAGTAGCCCATTACTTAAGAACATAGCTTAGAACCCATACAAATACTATACTATAAAATATATTTCTTGTCTTCAGAACACGATGCGCTTGAAAATGAATAACGCTCCAAGCATTGGTATCTTATATTATGTGGTAGGAGACAGAAGTCTAAACTAGGTTTTGCTTTGCTGTGGATCTCCTGGCTTCCACTTCTCAAAAACCCAGGATTGCACAAATAAACTACACTCTTAAAGTGTAGTTTATGTGTGCAATCCCTTATGTTAACAAAGATGAAAGTGTACCCTACAGTAGATTACTAAGTCAAATTAAGCAGTGTAAGTTGATATCTTCTTAAATACATTAAACCGTCGGTAAAGCCGTTGGTGCTGGCTATGAATGATAGTCATCAAAGCATGTCAGAGGCCTTAAGGGTGGCTTGATAACATCTGACAGCAAGGCCCGCCACTGTCTTACAATCCTCCACCAACCCGGACTTGGCTTCCGTGGTGAAGTATGGCCTAACCTTCCTGCGACGCAGGAAAAGACCCGTGCCCCAGCAGTGGAGATATACAAGGGTTGATAATGATAACGAACATTAACCCGGTCACATTTCATAAAACCTTATTTTCTTGAAAATGAGTAAAAGTAAGAATACATTTACAAATTATGCTTACACATACAAATTGATTGCTTATATTCACCAGTTTTCACAAATGTTAGACCTATTTTACTTGCATTTTAGTACTACGATTTCTTTCAGTTAAATCCAATCTAAAGTAAAGGTAGCTGCAAGAATTGTTTATTATTTATTAGTCCCACATAAAACAAAGCATTTTATAAAGTATGATTAAATGAAAATAAACGAACAATTTTTCTAAAGATCCCTTAACGGGTTTTTGCGAAAACAACGACGTAATTGTTCCTGACTTAATTGTCTGTTTAGACTGCTAATATTCAATAAAAACACAATAGGCTATTCCAAAAAGTAAAGTCAAGTAAAAGTTCAGAGTTCGAACGAAAAGGTCGAAAAAGGTCAAACAACATGTGTGTTTCGTATTTACGAGTATTACCAGCTTTACATTCAAGACTGTCATCATCTTTAGTCTTTTCATCAACTTAACCGAATTTACATTTATGCTATTGATACAGTACTACAACTATTTTGACACATGATTTTACAAATTAACAATACCTCTCACTCAATGCTAACCCTTAATCTCCACTTACAAACATTTTATCTCAACACAACAAGGAACATAACATATATACCCGTCTCAATTTCTCCTTCAGCAATCTTTCCGATTTAAGATTGCCTGGAAGAAATTGCTATCAGCAATAAGGCCGCCAATTGTACCTCTTCTTTTGTAACTGTTGTCTCTGTAATTATGTACAATAAAGAATATTCTTATCTTATCTTAACATAGGTAATTGAACATGTAAGACCGAAAACCAACTCGACATTGTTGGATACATATTAAAATTTTACTTAATTTTTCTGTATTTAAAACTAGTTTTGACCGTTTAAAAGTTTTACTGTAACATATACACACCACACACACTCACATACACACACACTAGTATTACGTGTCTCAAACATTTCCCCGTTTTATCGCGTAGTCCGGCTAGACTCTAGGATAGAGGGCGGTGTCCAGCTGTCCGGGCAGATTTGTGCTAGCGTCGCGTCCTCCAAGACTTTTCACAACAAGTTAGCATGAGCTGAGATGTGGACAACGCCGAGCTTGATCGGGAGGAAAATTTGTTTAGTTAAAAGCTTAGGTACTGATAAATGTCCACTAATTCGAAGTTACGTGCTATGTTGAACTGGATGGATGAACTTAAACTCTCCAGTCTCTCAGAAACAAGATCGAGACTGTTAGTAAAAATTTGTGCTGTCTTTTCTTCCATTGTTTTATTTATTGCATTTTATAATGTGTTACTTTTAATATGGGTTTTGATTTATCTGAAATAAATATTATTATTATTATTTTGTTCTTAGTCTCGTTGATGGACTGCATCAGAAATAAGGAAGTTCGCCATTACCTACGATGAATGACTTTTTTGATATTGATATCAACCCTTTGTATGTCCCCGCTGCCGAGTCTCTTCGGGAGAAGGTTCAGGAGATTGTAGGACAATGGCGGCCCTTACTGTCAGAAGTTATCAAGCCGCACATTAGCCCTCTGGCAAGGCTTAAGGACTGCCATTACATGAAAGTTAACGTTCCTTGCACAGCACGGAAGCGCTCAGAAAAAATGCCACTAGCGGTAGTCACGGGATGGTCACCCATCCAGTACCTGACCGCGCATGTTGTTGCTTAACGCGAGTGAGTGATTACAATCACTTGGTCTCACTAGGCCACGAGCGCTTCATGAACGACTTACCCTGTAAAATTAACCATTTGAAGTTGTAGAAGGCTGGTCACATCTGCGCCGATAAATTATAAGATAAAATGTTCTCGAGGGAGATCACGTACTGGCAATCGCAGCGTAGGACGCTGGTTATTACAAGTAGCTGGACTAGGATGGCCGAAGACAGAAAGAGGTGTAGGTGAGGTGAGGCTGCCTTAGGATTATATCCGCAGCAGAAAAATATGGACTGAAGTGTAGTCACATGTGATGAAATTCTTATATTATTAAAGAAGGAAAGTATTTTAATCTTTGCACCTACTCACCATCGTGCATAAATATATTTGGTTTGATTAGATACAAGGAAAAAACATATTAGATCTATACCTTCCAAATGAATCTATATCCGAATCCAGAAGTAACAAGCATAAGTTGCTCACCGTTACGGTCACTAGTTACTACACCCATAATCTGTGTCATAGGAAGGCGTTTCTTCTCTTCCTAATGTAGTCATCGTTACAATACCTATTACAATACTTAATTGCTTACACATAACCGAACGCCTCGCAAGGCACGTTAGTTCCAGCTGTCATGTAAGCCATGTCAGAGGCCTTATGGACGGTTTGATAACTTCTGACAGTAAGGCCCGCCACTGTCTTACAATCCTTCACCAACCCGGACTTCGCCCCCGTGGTGGAGTAAGGCCTAATTTTCCTGAGATGCAGGAAGAGACCCGTCCCCCAGCAGTGGGGACATACAAGGGTTGATAACGAATCGTACGTCTACATACCGAATGAGCGGACAGAAAAAGCTTGCTATTGGCCAAAATTAACAGTACAAAAGGACACACAAAAAGCAGAAACATACAATGTTTTTTACCCGACTTTTTATGACGTACACTAAAACGACGTATCTCTAAAAATAGCCGAGAAGTTTACCAAGTCAGACGACAGAAGGTCGTTGTTTTGATTGCGGGGGGCCGGAAATTCGGAACATTAAAAGAATTCCACGAGGATTAATCACCTGAAGGGCCTTTGTAGGGCATTGTCTAATCGGGACACATTCTTTCAACCGAAAAGGAAACCTTCTTAATAGAATTAATTTAAAGCCCCAGCCGCGTAAAAGTACCTACTTGGAAGAGAACAATGTTAATTATTTTCGGATTTTAAATTTATATATTTTACAGTTTTGATTTTAGTTGCTACTAATCTGTGTTTGGATAGACTTATTTTAAAGAACTCTTATATTAATGATCATGTTAAAACAGGTCGCAGCTGCCAAGCCTGTTTTTTTTTATTTCATGTTCATAATTATACTTTGACCAACGGTCTTGGCCTAGTTGAACCGAGTGATTCATATGAGTTAAGCAATAAAAGGCGCGCTCAGGTGCAGGATGGGTCACCATCCCGTGACAACTGCTAGTGGCATTTTCTTCCCGAGCGCTTCCGTGCTTCACAAGGCACGTTAAGCCGTTGGTGCCGGCTGTTATGTAATGGCACTCGTCAAGCCATGTCAGAGGCCTTATGGGCGGTTTGATAACTTTTAAGGCCCGGAACTGTCTTACAAGGGTTGATATTGACTCGAGGACTTTGACTTATTCCCACCTTTTGATGTTTACTTAATTTTTTTATTAGGAATTTGAAGTAATTGATGATATTTAACAGGAATTTGATCGCTCAGTAACTGCAAGTGCGTTTCAGCCCTTATACCCTCAGTGGTGCATGTCTACACAACATTTGAAGTGAGCGTATACCCTTAAAGGCGGAGGGCAATATTTATATGAGAAAGTAGGCAGAAATTACACAATGTGTATCAGTGTTCTTATCTTCCCGAAAAGTTTTACTCATCACACGGCCTTTAAGCACCAAAACTAACTACGTTTACTATGAGGACCACTTCAAAAGAAGATAAAAAATCAGTTATTATAAAGTTATAACAAAAGCGTAAAATATATAGGGCAGCTAAAATTTTCATTATTAATTAAATTTAAACTTAAATTTACCATTAGGAAAAAGTGTGGTTTTTCTTTCTTAAAGAATTTCTTATAGAAGCGTCCATAAAATAAAATGGCCACTTTTCTATGCAGTACCCAATTGGCTCGACTTTGAATATAATGAAAACACTAACAACCCAGCAAAAATCACCCACTTTACACAAAAAATATAAATCTCATGTAACACTACAAGAAATTTATATTTTTTGTGTAAAGTGGGTGGGTATTGCTGGATTGTTAGTATTTTGCATTATCAAATGGATAATACTAACAAGTTCATTTGTTGTGAAAACTGACAGTTCTCATTAAAAGCTAAACCTCTAACTTTACAACACACCTTGTAGCATTTCGGAGGTAAATCTGATTGAAAAGTTTAAACAAATTGCAAAATCGCACACCAAAACTCTTTCTTCTAGAACTAAACATACATAAGGTTTTGATGAACCTGGCAAAATAGTGGTGCTTGCGCTGAATGTAAATGGAAGAGGTTCACTCACCTGGTAATATGTAACGTTTTTCAGGCGAGGTCGGCCGCAGTACTCTAATGCGGTTCTTAACCTGGGGTCCGCGGACCACCGGTGGTCCCTGAAGGCATTTTAAGTGGTCCGCGAAACCATTGTTGCAAAATAATAATTAAATGAGTATTATTTGCAAAATTATGCCCGTTTTATTCATAAATATATCAAACAATCTTCATTTATTTACATTCAGGTACCATATATAACCAATAAACCAACTGGGTAGTTGAAAGACATATTTTTAAATGGTCCCCTAAGACTTAAAGATTAAGAGCCACTGCTCTAATGGAAGTGAGCCGGTTCTAGCAGCGTAAAACTTGTAAAATGCGAATGTGAGTGGACAGGGAGTAAATTTAATCACCTATGATGATACCAGTAAAATCAGATGAATCCGCAACACCTAAAATAGACATTGTAGGATCTACGAGTGTAACCCGGTTTGTCACTACAGCGCCTTATGCGGCAGAAACTTAAACAGGTTATTGAAAATCTAAAAAACGTTCATTGAGTAAGGTATTAATTATATATTATTATTATTATATCGGAGAGGGAGGGACTACCCCCAATAATGTTTACGTATCGGCTCCGTATTTAAATATTTAAATTAAATTTCAACCATTCTCATAGAGCTTAAAATACAAACAGTGATTAAAACAAACTAATAACGTACAGCGTGAACAGTTAATCGTTATAGAAAACCAGTGTTAAACAAAAATAACTCGAAAACACTCAACGGACAAACAACAAAAATATTTTACTGAACTCGTGGAAGTGAACGTAATTTTGTGCATTTATTTTAAGTGGATGAACAAATAAATGAATACTAGTGTGTTATTTTTGGCTAAAAGTGATTAAAATAACGTAATTAAGTAATATAACCTCAAAACTTATAGCTTTCAAGTCGTTACATTAGTTCACTCGGTACAGCGCCATCTATTGTAATACAACAGAACTACATCAACACCTACGTCCTGTGGATCCATATTGCTCTGTGCAACTTCTTCATATATTACTAGAGGCCGCTACCTGTACCAAAACAATGGAACAACTACAAAAAATTATAATTGAAATGAAACATGACTTGGAAACCCGGCTTACAGCAATGGAAAACTCTCTTGTTAAAACAGAAAAAACCATCACAACAAATATTAATAATAATATGAATGAAAAATTTGGCAAAATAAGCGGCGAATTAGACTTCTTGCGCGTCCAAACAGAAGAACAAGAGAAAAGAATAGACGAATTAGAGAAAAGAGGAGTTCAGAGGAATTTGGTATTTTTTGGGATAGAGGAAGAAAGCGAATCGTACCTCCAGCTCTAAGCAAAAGTTCTCGGGATCATCAGAAACACATTAAAAATAGACATTCAAGAAATGGAAATTGAAGCGGTCCGGAGAATAGGTAAAAAAGGAGATAAATCAAGGCCTGTTTCCATCACTTTTACTACATTAGGAATGAAAGTCAAAATTCTAAAAAGCAAAATCATGCTACAGGATTCTAAAATATATTTAAAGCACGAGTTCCCGGCAAAAATATTAAAAATTAGAGCACAACTAAAAGTGCAACAACAACAAGAAATCGAAAAGGGAAACAATTCGTTTATGCGCTATGACAAGCTTATTGTAGCAGAAAAGCACGAAAAAACTGCAAATAAACGTGCGCTATCATCGTCTCCTCCAACTCTACATTTGCACGAAAAACAATATGGAAGCCAGACTAAGACAGCGAATAAAAAACCTAGAGGAAATAACGACATCACTTCCTATATGAAACAACCAGAAAAAAACAACTAACCTTACAAACAATCGTCAGACGCATGCATGAAATACCGAAGCCCCCTCCGACCAAAAAATATTAAACGTATCAAAGAACTCAACAATATCTCCCAATACGGCTGGTCCCCGCGGGACGATGAGACCAAAACCCTCCAACCAATCCGCACAAAAATGCACGTCACAAAAATGCACGACACAAACATGCACGAGGCAACCTTTATCTCACAAGGAGCTTAGAGTATGTACCTGGAATGTACGATCACTAGTAAGCGAAATAAGAATGATAGAGCTGCAACATAGCCTAACCAAATTTAACTGGGATATAATTGGCCTGTCGGAAGTGAAAAAAGAAGGAAAAGAAACACTAGAAACCGAAAATTACATAATGATTTACTACGGCGAAAAGAGTGGAACAAACGGTGTTGGTTTTCTTGTAAAGAAAGAGCTCAAATCTAATATAATAGACATACAAACATTCTCAGATAGAGTCATCCGTTTAGATATGTGCTTAAACAATAAAAAAATACATTTGGTACAATGCTATGCTCCAACAGAAAAGTCAACTACAGAAGATTTAGATATATTCTACAAACATCTACGATTGGCATTAGAGAATACCACTAAAAATACAATAGTTCTGGGAGACTTCAATGCGAAAACAGGAAAGCCATCAGATGATGATAAACAAGTAATGGGCCCATGGGGCTATGGTAATAGAAATAGCAGAGGAAAGACACTAATAGAGTTTTGTTTTGAAAACCAGCTTTACATTGCAAACTCTCACTTTAAGAAAAACTCTAAACAGAAATGGACCTGGATCTCTCCGGATGGAAATGTACGTAATGAAATAGACTTCATTCTGGTTAAAAACATAAAGGACATTTCAAACGTGCAAGTAATTAATACGACTTTTCCTACGGATCACAGATTAGTTAGAGCAAGTCTCCCACAATATCACAATAAAACCCAATCACGGCAAAAATATAAAGGCCAAACCGGCGCATTAAACCCTCTGGAGAAAGAGTCCCTAAACAACTTAATTGCAAACGAAATAACTAACATAGAGTTTGACAACATGGAACGAGGATATGGGAGGCTAACCCAAAACATAAAAGATGCTGTCAACAAACTACCAACAAAAGAAAACAAGGACAAACCAATATTATCAACACGTGTAGAGAAACTTATAAATGAGAGAAATAGATTAAAACACAAAGAAAATAGAACCCGATCTGAAAGAAACCAACTTAATGCCCTCTACAAGCTTATCAAAAAAGAAATAAAACGCGACTGGAAAAGATATAAATACTCGATAATAGAAGAAGAACTAGAGAAGAGAGCCTCTGTTAAAAAAGCACAAAATAGATTGAATACATCTAAACCTTGGATCACGGCACTCAAGTATAAAAACAAAACAATATCCAATAGAAAACACTTGATCAAAGCGGCCACTGAATTCTACAAGGAACTCTATGAAAACGAAAAACTTTGTTATACTTATATTGATCATGATTTAAGTGACAGCGCCCCGATGTTTCTAGAGAGCGAAATCTATAGTGCTATCCAATATCTTAAATCGACAAAAAGCCCTGGAGATGACGGAATCACAAATGATGTACTGAAGGCAATTAACGAGCCTCTCTCACCAGTATTAACAAGACTATTTAATCATATACTACAACTAAGAGCTATACCAAAAGAGTGGGGGACTTCTATTATCAGCCTACTCTACAAGAAAGGAGATCCAATGAACCTAGCGAATTATAGACCAATAAGCTTACAGCAGACGTTATACAAGGTTTTTGCAACTGTACTATTAAAAAGAGTATCAAGCCTTCTAGATAGCAACCAACCTAGAGAACAAGCTGGCTTCAGAAAGAAATATTCTACAATTGATCATATTTTTGCACTTTCACAAGTTATTGAAAAATACACAGAACATGGGAAGAGCCTCTACATTGCCTTCGTAGATTATTCCAAGGCCTTTGATTCCATATACCATGAGCCCTTGTGGCTGGCACTGAAAAACCAGGGATGTGATATTAGATATATAGAGATACTACAAGAAATTTACAAAAACAGCAAAGCCACTATCAAATTAGAGAGCAAAGGAGAGCCGTTTGATATCCAAAGAGGAGTGAAACAGGGGGATCCGATCTCCCTAAATCTGTTTACTGCCCTTTTAGAACACATATTCAGACAATTAAGCTGGGAAAAAATGGGAATTAACGTAAATGGTGAAAGCCTGAATAACCTACGATTCGCCGACGATATAGTCCTGATAGCAAATAATCATAAAGACCTAGAATATATGCTCAACACTTTAGACATAGAGAGCCAAAAATGTGGACTTCAAATGAACATGCAGAAAACCTTTGCTATGACAAATAGTGAGAAAATACAAATCTCAACCGAAACACATAACATAGACTATGTAGATGAGTACATATACTTAGGGAAGAGAATATCATTTACTGATCAAACAACTGGTGAAATTGAACGAAGAATTAAGAAAGCATGGAGCAAGTATTGGTCTCTGAAAGAGATTTTCAAGTCCAAAATCCCAATAGCACTAAAAAGAAAAGCAATGGACACAGTTGTTCTCCCAACGCTGCTCTATGGATGCCAAACGTGGACCTTTACCAAAGATCGTGTGCAAAAATTAAATGTATTCCAAAGAGCCTGTGAAAGAAGTATGCTAGGTATTAAGCGGCATGAAAGGAAAAGAAATGTAGATATCAGGAAAAAGACAAACATACTAGATGCCGTAGAGCAAGCATGCCGACTTAAATGGCGATGGGCTGGACATATCGCAAGAACTTCGGACAACAGGTGGAGTGAAAGGACTCTACACTGGTACCCACGCGATTCAAAGAGACCTCGGGGACGACCGAGACGTCGCTGGTGTGACGACATTGTCGAAGTAGCTGGAGCCACGTGGACCCGCCGAGCTCAAAACAGAGAAGAATGGAAGGAGTTGGAGGAGGCCTTTGCCCAAAAATGGGTACCCCACATAACCAACTAAATAAAAATAAATTACAAGATACTCAATCGAATCGATGAATTAAACGAGAACTTTTAATATTAGATATTGCAACGAAATAAAATTATTTAATACTTATTTATCTTATGCTTAATTAATTATTTTAAATGAATGTATACTATTGATGGAAAAAAAACTATTGTTTAGTGTTATAATTATAATGCATGAATATATTTAATGTCTAATTTATACTGTGTGAGGAAATAAAGGCTTATTATTATTATTATTATTATTATTATATCGATACTTTAACTTATTTTTTTTTTCTTGCATTTGTTCAAAAAATAAATAAAACTGGCCAAGTGGGTGTTAGGCCACCCGCAGTGTAGGGTTTCATAGAACGAGATTTTTTTTCTCTGCCGTACAGAAGTCTAAGGTAATAACTTTTTCAAAATAATGTGCAATGGATTCTGTTCAAAGTTTTCTTTTTATTAGTTGGATGATCATTAGTTGGAGTACTCTCTATCTTGTAAAGTTTACTGTGCTACTGCGCTGAATTTTTTCACGGTTGCAAAATCAACCGGCCTCATGCAGAAGATACTTAAAAGGGTTATTGAAGTTACGCAAAACCTAAAAACTGTTCGATATCATCTCTATGTCCTCACTGCTGGGGCACGGGTCTCTTCCTGCGTCGCTGGAAGGTTAGACCATATTCACTACGGGGGCCAAGTGTGGGTTGGTGGAGGATTGTAAAACAGTGACGGGCCTTACTGTCAGTTATCAAGCTGCCCACAAGCCGCAAAAACTCTTCATTGAATACATATTGATAGCTTAACAACTTAAGAAATGTTTTTGGTTGGATGCCTTCTACTCGTTAACTTGTAAAATTTACTGTGATATTGCGCTGGTTTTTTTCAAATTTCTAGGGTTAGGCTTACGCCCTCTAACAAAAAAAATTCACTTTACAGCTTCATGTTTCGCAAACGGAACCTTAATGGAAAAAGGTTTTCTTTCACCCAAAATATTTTTAATTGATATGGTGTTACCGAGAAAAAAAACAGCTTTTTTTTCACATTTTAATTTGGTTTTTTTATGAGTTTTGTAGACGTAATAAATATCTATATCTCCGTGAAATTTCAGTTTTCTAGTACTTATTGTTACTTTGTTAAGCCGTGAACAGACATTCGAAGTGACACAGTGAAACTGTAAGGATTCCCTGTTATCTACGGAACCCTAAAAATGCACTGAGTATTCAAAACTTTTACTTGTATTTACTGGAAACAGTTTAAATGTTGCGTTTTTTCAAAACTACGATGTAGAATTGCGCACTGAATACTATAGGGCTTTAAATACATAGTAATCGTTTCACAACACATCTGGTTCGATGGAAGAAGATCTATAAGAGTTAGCTTACCTAAGTACGTTTGTGTTACTTTACCTTTAAATAACATAAAACCTGATTCTTTCTTGTAGACTTTTAGTCCGGATTTACTTACGGGTGTTGTTATATCGGAATAATTAAGTCTACAATGTGTTGTGCTTACGAAAGTTTTTGATTCTTTCTTTACGTACAACAAAGTATAGAGTAACAGGTCACCAAAGATATCAACCAGACCTGAAGATATAGGATCAACTCACAAATTATCGCATTAATTAACAAAAACTTATCCAGAACATAGCAAGTGAGCAAACGAAAAGGGGCCATCGTCTTATATAGATAAAGTTTAAAATGAAGGCCCATTTAATTCCCTTTAGGAGCTGTGAAAAGTTTCTTCGCGGAGCGCTCGCGGCTGGTACACCGGTGCAAATTTAAAGTATGTATTACCAGTGCCACAAACCTTTAGCTGGCGAGCATGAGAATTCCATTACAGCGGGAGTGACGTGCGACCCCCTCTACGCTAACGGGTTAAGGTTACAGCTACTGGAGTTAGAAAAATACTTTGATCAATATGCCAAAAGGAAATACTAGCATCTTTTTTCTTTAGGGATCAAACTTTTTTTTTCGTCATATACGTTGAAGTCTGGGAGGTTTGAAAGCCACGGTTATGTAGTCAGTAATAAAAAATTGCATCTTTTTACACTATCACTTTTAAGTAACGAAGTAAATAAAAAAAATTGGGTTGAGTAATCTTGTTTGAAGAAAACTTGCTTGAAAAACAACCCGCGTTCATGAGGCACGCATAAATTGCACGCATAAGTTGCTCTCTGGCTGTGGTTTCTAATGTTCGTAATAAATACGAGATCGTGTCGTGACGTTTTTGGAAAGAGCCTTAATTATAAAAATAAACTAGTATATTTTATAGCTATTTTAAAGGTGTGTTCATTTTACTATGGATTCCAAACCACCTAAAATTCATGGTCTTAAATTGCCTGAGGCAATGTATTGGTACCTTTAAAAATAACTTAAAGAAATATCAAAAAAATATACTAGGTCAGTTACATAGTAAATATAAGTTGCCCTTCTTACAATTTTGGAAAGTTCTTATATATTGTCAACAAGTTGTCTTAAAACTCATTATATGGATTGTAAATACATTTCATTCTTCATGATACCGTAACTATATTCAATATTCACAAGAAAGCCAGTGCCGATCGCAAAACTTAAATAAAAAACTGTTCTGCTAACGTAAACCTAACTAATAGAAATTTCTATACTATTTAGACCAAGTCGACTTTGTTCCGTAAAGTTCCCGAAAGACCCATATTTCGGTAGTTTCCCTCCGACTCGGCAAGCCATAAACAAACATAACACTAACAAAGTTACCATCAAAACAATGCTGTGTTAGTTGCACTTAAAAATTCAGTTTGCGTTGTGGTTAATTCAACGTCTGCATGTAGTCACGCTGGATGGGATAAGCGAATTATACTGACAACCTGCACGTCGGTGGCAGGACGCGGCAACGGCCATGTTTTGTGTTGCCAGACTCCGAATAGACCGTGTGTATACACCTTTATGTCACTGTCAACTGTAAATGCGATGTGCGCTGCGGTACGCCGATGCAGAAGAACTATATAATCTGAGAAAAAACTCAGAACGAAGTAGTTGTGAAACATAAATTCTAATTGGGATGTTTCAGAAACTGCGCATTTTTTACGTAATAATAATAAAATTTGTTAGTTACTTAGGTACTCTATTCTAATCGCTATTTATCTATGTATAATGTAAAAAGGAATCGCCGAATGTGTTGATAAGCGCAAATCTCGAGAGCAGCTGAACCGATTTCTGAGCTGAACAGAGAAAAATAAAAAAAAATATATTTAAAAAAATAAAAGAACCCGACTGCAGTGATAAATCAACTGAAAGGGAAAAAATAAGATAATTTTATTTTCAAATGCTAATGTCGAATCAGAAGAGTTCATGCTGCTTTACTTGAGGGACCAAATAATATAACTTTATAAGCGTTATTTGCTCAAACTGTTGCATTTATTATTTTATATAAAATGTTGCAGTCGGGACCCATTAAATATATTTTTTTATTTTTGACCTTTTAGTGACTCAGTAAAACGATAAAATTTAAAGGTCCATCCTGTTCTGCTTACATGCTTTAAATCGTTATATTATTTTATTTCTTATATGAATTTTAGTTTATTGCTTTATTTTCTTTTGTTCGACAATGGACATGTCTCGGCAAATCATAAATATTTTTACTGATATACTTGTTTGATTTAGTCATAGGTACCACCTGCCTGCATTAAAAATTTATGTCGTATGATATTTTTTAGCTAGTATAATGAATATGGTCTAGTGGTGTTAAACTATCTAGAATATTTGCAAAAGAAACGACAGATTTTTTTCTTTATTATCCTTACATAAATTGTCTGTTTTTTATGTAGCCTAAAAACGCTCCACTGCACCTAGTTATTTAATGTTAACGATTGTAGGTGGGGACTGGAATAGTCACGAATTATGTCCTCGACCTGAACGGCGCTCAGCTTTCGACATCTCCAGAGTAGAATTCTTCGTGCTTGCATTGCTGGGCCCAGTCTTCGGTCTCGCTAATTACTTAGAATAAGGACTTGTAAATGGGAACATAAATGGTCTGAGCCTTCAGCCGCGGCCTGTACAAAGGCGTGACAGGTTTCCTCCTAACAGCAACTTTAAGTAACTGTCGCGGCCTTCGGCCGCGCTAATAGTCTCTCCATTTGGCATCAGCGTAAATAGAGCTCAGCATTTGGAATCGCCGTGGGAGTATTCCTGTAGCCCGCTTCACAGCCTTCGGCCGTGCCGCGACCTGTATTGAGCTCGGTCTTCAACCTCGTCGCGGCAAGTTTCCTCGCACCCGCATGATGGGGCTCGGCCTTCGGCCTGGCGTAACTACGCTCTCACTGGTAACCGAAGATGGATCCTCCGTGACCTCGTATCGTTAGGACCCATGAAATTTTAAAAAATTCTAGCTCTATTCATCTTAACGAATTTTATCTCGTTTCCTCCGAAAATAAGATGATGATTTTGTGTTAGGTTTCCTGTTCACTTGTGAGACCAAAGATAGCTTATCTACACCTTAATATTCAGTAAAAATTTTCAATGCTTTAGGGGGCCACCTCAAGATGAATTTGTTATAGTTTAATTTTAATACCGGTAATATTTTGGCATTCAGAAAACCAAGATTTTGTGTGTCTCCACGCCGATGCTACAACTCTAAATAACTATTTAGAGTTGTAGCATCGGCGTGGAGACACACAAAATCTTGGTTTTCTGAATGCCAAAATATTACCGGTATTAAAATTAAACTATAACAAATTCATCTTGAGGTGGCCCCCTAAAGCATTGAAAATTTTTACTGAATATTAAGGTGTAGATAAGCTATCTTTGGTCTCACAAGTGAACAGGAAACCTAACACAAAATCATCATCTTATTTTCGGAGGAAACGAGATAAAATTCGTTAAGATGAATAGAGCTAGAATTTTTTAAAATTTCATGGGTCCTAACGATACGAGGTCACGGAGGATCCATCTTCGGTTACCAGTGAGAGCGTTCAAATATTTTTTTATCATTTATTGTTTCTTCTTTGAACCCAGCTTGTCTGACTATAACCGCACAGGGGAAAAGGAGTTACATGCTACACTTTATATATTTTGTTCAGTTACTTTTGGTCTAAGTGTCAGTAGGAAATTAATATCAGTGTTAAAAAATAATTATTTTTACCCCCTATGAGGTTGATATTTCTTAAATTAATGAGATTACACTTTATAGGCATTATTTCTTTCAGCACATAATACCGTTTCTATAGACGGTTTGTTTACATGGACAGGACAGGACAGGGTTTCAGCAGACAAGAAGAGAAACGTTGTTTTAGCACGACAGCACGTACTTAGGGATCTATTTATTGTAGCAATATGAAACTAAGGATTACAGTAACTGTACTGCTCGCACCACAGCGCAAAGCGAGGTATATTACCTATGTCACTAGTCGTGCCAATTATAAGTGAACAGTCAGTGTTGGTCGAAGTGATTCGCAAGCGCTCAAATACTATCCAATTTTGTTTAATATTATGTAGGGCCTTCGGACAAACCATACCGCAATTTAGAACACAAACAGCGCCATCTGTGGTTGGGTAGAGGAACTAATGCTACAGTACTTTAATTACTTAGAAGTGAATATTATTTGTGTTGCGTTTGTTCTCTATTAATGCTGATTTTATGTAATCAACGACACCCGCAAAATTCTCTTTTAAATACTTTGCACGTGTTAGGCGTAGTTAAACCAAATTATATTTTTTAATTAAATGAATGATCTAGAAGGATCAAACCACTTTATAGGAATTATTTCTTTCCGCATTTGTACCGATTCTATAAATGGTTTGTTTACATGTAGACCAAAGCCGAAATTATGTATACACATGTATTAGAATAAATAAAATATAGCAGCGCCATCAAGTGGCTAAAAGTGGTACTTTAATTGCTTAGAAGTAAATGTTATTTTTTGTTCCGTTGGTTCTCTATTAATACTGATTTTATGTAACCTACGTCATCCGCAAAATTCTGTTTTAAATATTTCACACCGGACTAGTTCAATAAAATTAGTATTCGAATTCAATAAACTGAATATAACAGCGCCATCTAGTAGCTCCTAGCTGTACTTTAACGAAGCTTCTTAACGAATTTTATTTTTCGTCACGGTTCTGATCGCATAATTATGATTTTATATAGCCTATGACACCCGCGCAAGGATGCCGAATCGAATGACACCTTGTTTAACAAAATCTGACCATTGGTTAAGGAGTTATGAGGGAACATAGAATCGGACATACTTACATACATACATACATACATACGAACTAAACACATTACCCTCCTTTTGGGCTTCGCTGCAGTCGGGTAAATGGGATGGGATAAATGGGATAAATGGTTTGTTTACATGTAGACCAAAGCCGAAATTATGTATACACATGTATTAGAATAAATAAAATATAGCAGCGCCATCAAGTGGCTAAAAGTGGTACTTTAATTGCTTAGAAGTAAATGTTATTTTTTGTTCCGTTGGTTCTCTATTAATACTGATTTTATGTAACCTACGTCATCCGCAAAATTCTGTTTTAAATATTTCACACCTGTTAGGGGTAGTTCAATAAAATTAGTATTCGAATTCAATAAACTGAATATAACAGCGCCATCTAGTAGCTCCTAGCTGTACTTTAACGAAGCTTCTTAACGAATTTTATTTTTCGTCACGGTTCTGATCGCATAATTATGATTTTATATAGCCTATGACACCCGCGCAAGGATGCCGAATCGAATGACACCTTGTTTAACAAAATCTGACCATTGGTTAAGGAGTTATGAGGGAACATAGAATCGGACATACTTACATACATACATACATACATACATACATACATACGAACTAAACACATTACCCTCCTTTTGGGCTTCGCTGCAGTCGGGTAAAAAACTAAAGAATCAACTGTTAGGCGGTACAAAGTTCCCTGGGTCAGCTAGTATACTCTATTTCTCTATTTATCTTTTATATACGATATTAAAGTGTACTGCTAATGGATCCAATGAGAATCAGCCGTATTGTTTGGAAACTGGGTACCTATTCCATTTTGCCTAAGTAATCCATTTCAATTCAAATAATTTTCTAATTTTTTAAAACAAAATCTTTACTTAATGAAAGTTTAAATAGTTTCACAATAGAGATTATTTTGGTAAGAAGGTAAAAACAACTTTACATTCATAATTAAAAAAAAGTCTGTACTGAATAAACAGAGTTATCAACTTAAAAAATATTATTACTAAATGTGTTGAGCGCTAGATATAACACAAGCGTTTTCTTGAAAGATACATTTTTGAAATCACGTCGGAGGTAGGTAAATGTAAGACTCATTTAACTAAATTAGGCTTACGTTTTATCTAATTGTAGTTGTATTCCCATGCTGTATGCATAATTAGGTTAAAGTATTTATTCCATAGGTCTAGCTGCCAGAAGTAAACAGTTTTTTTTTATAATATTGGAAACAATTTTTTTTATATAACCTAACAAAACTAGAAACATGCAACTCCATATGATTCTGTGCCGATAACTTATATCTAATTTTTTTTTGGACAACACTTTTTGACTTCATTTTGTCATGTATTCCAATCTTTAACGACCAAGATTGTTACGTTTAGACACACCTTATAAGATTTGCGCGTAAATTGACTTCATTCTACTCCTATCATCTTTTTCTATGGAAATTAGGTACGTACTGTAAAGTTGACAGATTAGAAAATATGGCCAATTAATTACTTTGCGAATTTGTCGAAAACGGGTCATTGCCAGATCACTCTCAATATTTTAGATATGACTCATCTAATGCCGGGGTTTAGTACGACTTCTGTCTACGTTTAGTCTATAGCACCTAGGTACACTATGCACTTCCCTCGATCATATTTCAAAAGGTACATCGTTATAATTTTAAAGTCACCTCGGGTGGATGACGAACCGAATGGTACAAAAACCTGTCTGTGTGTGTACGCTCGCTCCACTAAAGACTTGTGCGGCTTATAGAAAAAAAGGTATCTCGTTAGTTATGTGAGTAACATCAAGCATGGTTATACATACATAACCTCACGCATGTATCCCAGAGGGGTAGGCAGAGACCAGGGACTACCACTTGCCAGGATCCTGAGAAAGGAATGTTGCGTTGGTTTGGACATGTGGAAAGGATGAAGGAAGAAAGATTCACGAAACAAATATACATTGCGAGTGTGAGTGGAAGGGCTGGTAAGTGGACCGTCCCAGGCGGACATACATCGACCAAATTGGGATGCATTAGCAAAGGGGAAGATAAGAAGTACCGGGAGCCGGTGTGCGTGCATGCAACGACTTATGAACGTTGATGAAGCGAAGGTGATCTGTTAGGATCGTGGTTAAACATTTAGCGACAAATATAGGTATTTCACCGAGATATCCGCTTTAATGAACATAAATACCTACCAAAGTGCCATATTTCGCAAACGGAAATAATAAATCATAAAGGGTCTTGGTACCCTCACAATATTTTGAAACGATCAATCCAACGACATTATTTGGCACCATGGTGCAGGCGAGAAAAAAGTTACATCCTTTATTTTGGCATAGATGTATTCTAGATATATAGATAGAATATTCGTTATCGTACACAGAAATTACAATGACAGAAATTATATAAAAATATGGTACAATTGGTGGCCTTATTACAAAGCTAACGTCACGCCTAATTGACTAAAGAAAATACAAATGACTCTACAGAAACCCAAATCCTTGTTTGTATGTTGAAATTGTATTTGTCTTTAAAAACTTAAAATGATAAATTGAACAAAAACAAAGTATTTCTCTCATGCCTGGGACTTCTCTCATGCCTGGGACTAGCACATATATTTTGCACCCTAAGACAACACTGAAAGCGTGTTTATTTTAGACTTTAGTGGAACATTGTTTGAAGCCGAAGACGTATTGATTTGCTATATAAACCTATGCACATTTGCTGTTCTCCGTGCAGAAACGATGTGGCGAGCTCATAAAACCTTATCTGCCCCCAACAGAGGAGCGTTTACTTGCCCTTTTCTACTTGCCAATAGTATTGATGTATCTGTGCAAGTACACTCGCATGTGTGAAATCAATAATATAATTATTAATGTAAATTATTAAGAGTGGGGAGGTAAAGGAGTTGCCCGGCAGTAGGAGACTAAACGGCTAGTTAAAAAATAAATTAATTAAGTACTAGCTATGCCCGCTTCGTTCACATTAAACAACTACTAAACTAAGTATAACACTAATTTATTAACTAACTTCATGATTTCTTAACAACTTTTACAGTAATAAAACTACAGCTGTACTAGTAAAATTATATTTTCTTCCTTTCATCCACATTGACCGAATCACATAAACTTGCTTTGAGCCTGTCATTGTTTGAATGAAATAAATTATTGTATATAAACCGAACAAACCAATTTACTTCATTTTAAGATTTGTGTCATTTCCTTTTACATTTATCTGTGTATTCAGCGATGTAACCTAAAATTTTACGTATATTTTTTTACATAGTGTCGCTATCCATTTTATAAAAAAGACAGACAGGCAGATCAACATAATCCCACCTTCTTTCTTATCTCGTTTTATTAAGCATAACCTGCATTTTTTTTCCTTAAAATATTTAATGTACAGAATTTACTTAGCTACAGATTTATTACAATTATGTTAAATCGGCAAAATGTACATATGCGCACAACTTTGGGACGACTATACCTAATGGATAATTCAATTTTTGTTGTGTTTGTTATTGACAGGATGAGGTCTAAAAACCTATTTAGAGGCTAAAAATTGACCCATGACGGGACTCGGAATTCGCGACCTCTGGCTAAACGTGCCGTGCAGAGGTCGCGGGTTCGAGTCCCGGCATGGGTGGAATTTTTAGCCTCTAAATACGTTTTAAACTTGTCCTTAGCACGGGTTAGTGCATTAAAAAGAATTATATTCTTTTTAATGCACCATGAGGAAGAGGTTAGTCAGATTTCTTTTCGTACACAACCGTGCAAATCCAAATCAGGCAGCTAGTTTAAACTAAATTTTATTGATTATTCAAGACACTTTTAAACTGAGACCACTAATTGCAAATAAACTAAGTTACTTTGATAGGAGTTTATTGCGAACTTGTTCAAGTTATTTCATCAAAACACAATGACTTTTAATATTATTTTTGCAATATGGTAAAAAATTGGGATTCAAAGGATTCTTCGCAAAATTTATGATACAACAAGTCGGTTCCCAGGCGGACAAACTTATTAGTATTAGCGAACGGCAGGATAAAAAATACCCGAAACCGTATGCACGCATGCCAGTTTCGGATATTTTTTATCTCGCCGTTAATGAATAGCGACTAATGAACGTAGATGAAACGAAGGTATCAAGATCGTGGCCAGTGTCAATCCCTAGCCTCTGCCTACCTCTCTGGCGTACAGGCGAGTTTATGTTATGTCTAAGATTTTATATCAAAATATATCTAAATCGTAAAAGGTTTAATAGAAATACACTGTTAAATGAATATTTTCTGACACGTCTAAAATAATTTTTCTTTCAAGCAAACTTGCCCGAGTAAATGCTCACTGCGCAGGCGGGATTGAAGTACCCGTAACAATGACGGTCTGTGGCTTTTGTAATACTTTATTATGAGCGGCAAAGATCCCCAGACAAAACTTTATTAGGAGCATGTGATGGTATTTCACTTCTTTTCTATAAAAAAACTGTAAGTCGCAGAAGATTAAAAACATGAAAATGTATCATTTCGAATAAGCCCGTCGAGATATTACTTGTTTAACAGCTGCCAGTATTTTTTTAGGGTTCCGTAGTCTACAATAAAGAGTTATATATATATATATATAGAAGGACGGACATGGAAAGTCTATCTATATATATCTATATATATATATATATAGATATATATATATATATATATATATATATATATATATATATATATATATATATATATATATATATATATATATATATATATATATATATATATATATATATATATATATAGATATATATAGATAGACTTTCCATGTCCGTCCTTCTATCTTTCTCTCTATCCGCGGCTTAGCTCGTAGACGATTAGTACTAAAAAGATGAATATTGCCACAAATTTCACACCGACCAAATGGTAGACAATGCCATATGATATTCAAAGCAGTGTACGTGACAAGTTGTGCATATATTTAAATTATTTGTACTTATCACATTTTGACAACCTCTTATTATCACACTGGCGGACCTCAAATTTAGGCGAAGGCGTTTGTTTCAAAGTACATAAATAATACTAACTAAATATTAACATAAAGTGACGTTTTGAATTCGAAATTTCTCTGAAAGATCGAATTCGAAACGAAGTCATCCGACAGAGAACAAAAGTCACCGACATAGCCCACCGAATTAGCATGCTAAAGTGGGAGTGGGCCGGCTATATCACCCGAAGAACTGATAACCGATGGGGTAGAAGAGTTCTTGAGTGGAGACCGCGAATCGGTAAACGTAGTGTAGGACGTCCTCAAACTCGGTGGAGCGATGATCTTCGCAGGGCGGCTGGCAAGAGCTGGATGAGAGTAGCCGAGGACCGCGCTCAGTGGCGTGCAATGGGAGAGGCCTATGTCCAGCAGTGGACAACCATAGGCCTATGATGATGATGATAATTAACATAAAACGGTTATTTTTAATACAATTACAAAATACCTATACACTTAATGTATTGAATAAAATTAATGATTGCTGTATGTAATATGCATGGAAAAGACGAATTTATAGACCATTTTAACCGTGACAATACAACTGGTCAACATTTTAACAATTATTTTACTTATGACGCCCGTAATATGATCTACAATCGCATAGCCACCGGTTGCTGACTGCACTGTAGTAACCTTCAATGTGAACGAACTACAGCAATGATGGGCGCCACATAGTCTAGTCTCCAGCGCAAGTGCATGCTATCAATGTTGACAATGCAATCGGGAAGGTAATCGTAGAGAATCTACTTATATTTCTACGTGTCTGGTCTTGCCCATAATTCACGCTGTTACAATAAAAAGGAAGTTAGATAGATAAAAACACTGTAATGCACAGCCAGAAAAAATAATGTGACAAATGGTTCTTATGTCTTAGTAATGGTACAACATTAGCGGTCTTATAGCTCAGGGCGATCCTTTCTATATATCATTAGGATTGAGTCATGACCTAAGTTGCAATGATTCCCAAATATAATTTAGGCTATGTACGTCCCAATGTAGAATTTCTCTCAGAAAGAATTCTAGGTTTGAACATAATGCGCACCTACCGGTGATTGGCAATTTTATACGCTGAAGTATGAGAACCCCTCACTCAGCTTTGAGGAAACAACCTTTAGAATTAGCGACCTTCGGGCTTTGCATGTACGTAATGAGATGATTTATGCAGCGTCCAGTGGCACCTTCACTCAGATTGGATGGGTGAAGGGACCAATCGGACGCCGCTAGAACATTTTTTTAGATGGAGTAGGGTTGACCAGTAATGACGATTCTATCCAATTTGATTCGGTTACGGTCGCTTTAACAACCCTTGAAGGCGTCGGTCATGAGACTACTTGGATTATTATTACCAAATGGAATTTTAAATATCCTCGTGGTTCGCGAATCGAAACAAGTGGAATATTAAATATCCTCTTGGTCGAATGACAACACCATGCCATGACAATGTTAGTGCTCACAATAACTTACAATCACTACAGTTTAAGATGACCAATGACGTAAATTTGCAAATTTATAGTCGCAATACCACTCGTTAACGGTGAAGGGAAACATCATGAAGAAACCCGCGGCTTGGTTGGCTCCGCACGTATTGAGTAGTCATTTCTGTGGGCTAGGCTGACTAAGTTATCAGGATGGTATAGGTGCTGGGTAAGCCAACCAATGACCAATGACCAATGACGTAAATTTGCAAATTTATAGTCGCAATACCACTCGTTAACGGTGAAGGGAAACATCATGAAGAAACCCGCGGCTTGGTTGGCTCCGCACGTATTGAGTAGTCATTTCTGTGGGCTAGGCTGACTAAGTTATCAGGATGGTATAGGTGCTGGGTAAGCCAGCACTATTTAAAAACCATGTCCCAGGCACTGCAGCATCCGAGTGGTCCCTTCACCCAAGTAGTGGGAGTGAAAATGCCACTGGACGCTGTATAAATCTTCTCATTAGGTAGATGCAAAGGCCAATGTTACAGTTTTATGAAATGAAATGAAAAGGTTTTATTCAAAGTAGCGCAGAAGCTACGGCTTAATGAACGTTACAATTCAAACTAGGTGTCCATTTCAAAATCTAGATCATTTTGGAGAAAAAATGGACAAAAAAACTCCAAACTTAGTCTTTTCTTTTAGATAATTTTATCCTTCTTTCCACTCACCATAGTACGATATTCGCACTTTTTCTTTCTTATCACATGTCAAAAAATAACGCAACATTTCTCTTTCAGTTCTGACACAGTTTGAAAGAGGATGCTCTTTCAAAATGTATGGAACTATTGAGCAATAATGTTAGTTTAACTTGTTCGCATAGTAACATCGACCCCTTTCTGTAAAGACAAGTGCATTCATTATATTACACATTGTATTGTAGTCTGTCTAAAATAAGTTCAGTATCCCATACTATAAGCAGGATTGAAACAAAGAACGACGTGCAACAGTAGTACCACTTCTTAAACGTCACTTACGTAGCTTTATGAATTTTAATCAAATGTTACTCAAAAATAGTGTTTAAAAAGGTTCTTTTGCAGTTTAAAATTGTTGTGTGGTTTGAAAAGTATTCAACCTGTCTAATTTTCACTCTTCGAAAAACCGAAACAGTGAAAAAATGACGTAAAAACCGATTTTGGTCGCGGCACCTACCCCAAGTTACTAACACTGCTATAACTTTTCTATTTTACGTTTTATTTTAGTTCTGTAAAAGGCTTTCTCATCTTGTACATATGTTCATAATACTTAACTTTATAATAAATTTATCTAAAAAACGAGGAAACACTGACCAAAAAGCAGTTAGACATAGGTGTATATAAAAATGTTAAGAAACTACGGAAAAAACATATTCGTAAATTCCACATTTGTATAATTATATCTAATGAGAATCTCTATACCTGAGCCAAATTCGATAACGAATAGCGATAAACAAACCGTTGCTAGGCAACGACTTGTTTACACCTAAAAGGCAGATGTTAACAACCTTTTCTAGAAATCATTTTCATACAAATAATAATCGTTCCTCCTCCTAATGTAAAATGCTTGTTTGTGTTTATATGTTTATGATTTTATAGTGAAAGGCTTAACCGATTTGAATATGACATATGACAACACTGAAATATGAAATATGACACACAGATGTAACAAACATCGACGCGAGCCATGCCGCATGATTTTCCTAATAGAATTAAGCGCGTTTAAGCAAAAAACATACAAACTCTTCAACTTTATAATATTAATAAGTACCTATAGATGCTACTATGAAAATGAGGAGATTAGGACCTACTGCAAATATTGCAATAAAAAAAAGTTACTTGTATATACTTTTATTCATATGTTCACACTAATCATCACTGTCACTGGCCAAAGAGGAGGATGAATTTGTGTCTCCGGAGACTTGAATTATAAATTCATTAATGACGTTATTCATTTCACCATCAAATTCGGCGTTTTCTTCTCTTCCTTAATTACATGATCAACACAACGTTACCATGCTGCTGGAGTTATTTTACTTATTGCCTCATCTAACAGGACCTTTATTTAGTTCAGCCATTTAAAAAGTTTTATTTTTGGCAGCAACATGGCCTTTTACTTGCCCCCATATGATTTCTATCGGATTTAATTCACAATGATATGGGGGCAATCTAAGCACTTCTATATTTTCGTCTTGTGCCATTTTGTCACACACATACCTATGCCATATACTTATGCCATATACACGTATTGACAAACGACTAAACTTCACTTGTTGGCATAAACTAAATTCCCCAAAATGTTTTTCACACCTGAATTTCATCCATGTTTCTTTTTCTGTAGGGCTGTCGCGTAAAATTAATGTCGAATTTTTTATAGTTTTTCGAAATAACAAGGTAATATGCATGTTATTTGAGTAATCCTAGTGAAATATGCTGCAATAGGAATTGTTAATAAATAGTTAGCATGTAAAAGGCTATAATCATGTAAACAATAGAAGATTTGTAAACGTGAGTTGCAGTAACCATAAATTGGTTTGTTTACATCTATTCTTCATCGAATTTGGCTTAGGTATAGTTAGAATAGTAAAATATATATAATAGAATTAGAAACTCGAGGAGAATCGGACACCTTCTGAAATGTTCGCTGTTTAAATTTTTATTTTCTTCTAACCTACTAGCGTTTTTGGTCTCAACAGATTTGTCGTTTTATGCTTTTATGCCACGGACATTCGTGTTTTATGCATAATCCAACGACACATAATCTGTGAACGTCGGTTCAACGACGCATCCATAAGTTAGGCTTTTAAGCGCGCGGAAAGCGTGCCTGTATTGTGCAAGTCAACCAAAAATGCGCTAGATAGTGCCTACAGACACTATATCAGTTTATCTTAGGATTTTGTATATAAAAAGGCCTTAAAACTCTTAGAGATATTTGATGTGTCAAAGTGGTAATCAATCATTCCGACAAAGCACATAAAATGTATAATTTTTTTTTATGGTTACCTACGCCTGAATGGTAGATGATGTTTTTTCAATAGTATGAAATTGTGTTAAATTGATCTTTTACTCGGTTTTCGATTAAGAGACTCGTTTGCGATACATTAAAATATAAAGGTAATTTTTTTATTAGACTCGAACGTCCCCTCTGTCAAAACGGTTGTTTGTAGAAACTTGAAGATGATTCAATTGAAAGTAAACAGATTACCACAGCTAAGTACGCTTAACAAGTTAACGATAGTCAGCAACCTTATAAAAGGAAACAAAATTAAAATTAAACTATTACTTTCACACTATTTTTATTTTTAATGCACTAACCCGTGCTAAGGATCCCGAAGGAAGGAAGGGTTCGAATCCCGGCATGGGTGAAATTTTTAGCCTCTAAATAGGTTTTTAAATTTATTACTTTCACGAAGCAAACTTTATTCCTTAAACGTAGAACTCAATTGATACGTTCATAACTTAATAAAAAACCACCCCTTCTATGTCCGCATTTTGTGGCACCCACCTAAACCACCTTTGATTCTAAGTAGACCTTTTTTAGTCAGCTTAAGAAAACCTTCTGGAAACAATTTTGTGCTATGACTATTTTGAGTCCAATGTTTGTTTGCACTCTTTAGGTATCTGGCGCCCCGGTTGATTTCCCTGCGGTGCAGTCCATTGCACTTTATTTGTTTTCCATTTGCAAGGTTATATTTGAAACTTTGTCTAGCGATTGTTTTTTTACGGATTAATCTTTAAAATGTGTTTAGTCTACGCCATAATCTAGATATTAGAAAGGCGAACGTTTGTTTTTAGGTTTCTATACTTTCTTGGTGTTAAAAAATACGTAAGCTAATGGTTGTTGATAAGGTGAAATAGTTTAAAAACCTATTTAGAGGCTAAAAATCCCGGCATGGGTGAAATTTTTAGCCTCTAAATAGGTTTTTAAATTTGTTCCTTAGCACGGGTTAGTGCATTTAAAATAAAAATAGTGTAATCATGTGGGTACAGTGATATCGTTCCGATGTTAAACCTAACTGCAAAGTAGGTAGTCGGGGCTGTAAGTAATGCAATTTGCTTAAGTCAGATGTCGCTGCCTGTACGTAATACAGAGAATATTGTAAAGAGGTTCGAAATTTCACTGATGTCGTGAGTCGCCCATTGGCTCAATTGGTAGAGCGCTGGTACGGATAGCCAGAGGTTGCGGGTTCGAATCCCGGCATGGGTGAAATTTTTAGCCTCTAAATAGGTTTTTAAATTTGTTCCTTAGCACGGGTTAGTGCATTAAAAATAAAAATAGTGTAATAAGGTGAAATAGGTTTGACAGAATCGTGACAAGAGGTCTTAAAGATCGAGAGCCTTACTAATAAACTTGGTGTTAGTATTGTATAACTACGCAGTGTTTTGTCTCTTTTCTTCCAACTGAAAATTACATTCAAATGACGTGAACAAAACCCTGTGTAACTATACCAGGCTTATACGGTGTTTATTAGTAAGAGCCCGAGAGTCTTACTCGTCTCACATTTCTACGTTAAGTTAACTAGTACTAGGCGACCAACTTATAACAAGGATTGGGTAAAACGTTCTTGGCTTATAAAAGGAAAATCTCGCACAAACATTGATAATTATTTCGATGAAGTTAGTACAGGCAGTTAAAAACCCTTTTTCTATGGAACCTTTCACTGCGCGTGGCCCGACATGCACCAGATCAGTTTTTTTTTTTCGATGGGGAAAACTCGAAAGAGCAAAAAAATTATCAGCTCTTCCATATATTCTAAAAACGCACTGTCGGTCGCACTCATCACGCGGTCAAATACCCGCATTTCTAGTATATAAATGCACAAGCTCGCGCACTTCACATCACGAAATTTTCATTTCAATCACCCGCAGCCATATGAGGTTCCGGGTAAGAGTGCGCATATCTGTTCAATAAGTCGTAACATTAGTACTTACAGCATAACTCTTAGTATTTTTTTATTTAACATAACTATTAGTAGTATTTTCTAAGGTTCACACGAACACTAGACATAATTAAAACTGTTTTGTACGGATTTATGCTCGTTTATTACATTTATACGTCAGTCATCAGAGACCACGGCACCTGAAAAAATGCCGAAACGTCGGAAAATTGTAAAAATGTAATACACGAGCATAAATATAATAAATAGTATTAGTATTTTTTGCCACTTGACGGACCGCCCCGGACTTGGCCTCCGTGTTGAAGTATGGCGTAACCTTCCTGCGATGCAGGAAGAGACCCGTGTCGCAGCATTAGAGACATACAAGGGTCGATATCGATGTCGATTTTTTGCTAACTTGAATTGTCATATTTATAATAAGGGTCACCTAGATGGTTTATTTATTTTGCAAGGCAAATCCGTAAAGCAACATGTATATTCACGCTATAAATAAAATAAAAAGCCTTTACTATAAGGTGACAGTTCAAACATACACTCCAAATTTTGTATTTCAATTGTTTTTTATATTCAAATGAAACACAAAATAACTCTACAATATCCAATTAAATGAAAAATTCAGTTATTTTAAAGCTCATTGAACATCTTCAATAGTTAATAATTGATTAGTCATTAAAATATATCTATTTATTATTCATTTAACTGATTTAATTTAAAATAATTTTGTAGTACATTGAATCGAATATAAAAACATAATTATTATAGTGTATTATTTCTTGTTATTTAATTTAGTTAGAAATGACATGATCTATCCAAATGTTATAAAACAATAAATCAAGTAAAAGTTAAATTATATGAAACTAGTTTTATTATTATTGGTTCATTCAAAAATATATTGATTAAATAAATCGTGAATTTTAGATAATTATCATAATGTTAGTAATAGTCGCCTCTTTGGCGTAGGCCTCCCCCCTTATTTTTATTTTTGGCGGTCTCTTGACTTCCGCAAAGAGTCAATATTCACGCTAATAACATATTAAATACATATATCCTGACGCTTTAACCCGTAGGGGTAGATAGAGACAGAGTTTGCCACTAACTATGATTTTGACACAATTGTCTTTCGTTTCGACAAAATTAATTATTCGCCGCATGTACGCACGTCGCTTTCGCGTATTTTTTTATTCTTTGTCAACTATATTGTCCAGTGAGACTTACGATGTGAGACATAAGGTCGCCCAAATACCATAACATGCAATAATATAATGTAAAATATAATTATATTATTCTCAATGCACTAACCCGTGCTAAGGACAAACCTTATTGGAGGCTGTTGGTTTTCCATAGATAACAAATAAATAAATAGTAAGAATTCCACCCATGCCGGGACTCGAACCTAAATTACGATATAAGTTGGTGACGTCATAGAGATATATATTATAGCTACATGTGCACGATATATATTTTCTATACAATTCAAGTGATCGAATTGAATAGAAATTATATCGTAATATTCCTTGCTATAATTAACATCATAGCAAGGAACGGGTTTAAATATCATATCTGTGTGAGATGTAAATAATAATTTGTCTCATGCCCTCGTAGAGTTCTTCATATCACGATAAAAGTGTGCAGTGATATGCAAGGCTTAAAGTTTCAGTCCAGAAACTTAGCAGAAGGTTGCCTTTTGAATTCATGACACCTCCCCGAAGTTAAACGAAACTCGGGTAAATGGTGTGATATGTGCTGAGCTTTACAGCCGTAATAACTCATAAGTCAGGGGTGTAATGTGCGTGAAATAGATTTCGTGCGGCCTCTCGCGGCTGTTCACTGCCTCCGACGAAATATTATGGAAACTTCGGTCTTCGTACCCCGTCATTTCAATGCACACACTCGTGATAATCTAGCCCGGACTGTAGCCAGTGACTGTGTGTGGGATGCGAATAAATGCTTTGAACATCAAGACATTTTATGTTGCAGACCCGAAGGCTTAAAATAAGAAATATAAGTATTTTTATGCGTAAAAATGATTACCAGTGTTCAATAAAGATCTTTCTACTTACAAGAATACAATAAGTAAGACGAGGCTTAAGTATGGTACAAAAGAAATAGTCATTTTGCATGTAGACTCAATTTTGCTTCCTTGCTTTAAGTTTTGCCCATGGAAAACATTTTTTTGTGTAATATATTTAGTAGGCACGCCTTCAGAGTTTGTGCAGATTGTTGTGAAAAATTCACTGACCAATTTATTGCTGAAATAGCAAGCCCAATAGGATGTGTGATAGATGTGTGCCCACTGTAATAAAAGTCCCTTTCAGTTCTCGACCACAAATAACTGTGAAACATGATTTAGTGCAAAAAGTTGCGCAACGGAACTCGCTGGTCTTCATACGGTGATTATATAGGTATTGGAACATTCACCGGCGACCTGGCTCTTTCTTCGCTAGCCTAAGCAGCAACGAATCTGTTCAGCCGTTAAAATCAACAAAAGTCAAACTGGCTTACGAAGCAGGGAGGGATTATTAAAAAAAAAGTGTGAACGGAATAACCGAGCGACGCAGCGCTGGCTCTGGAGCGGCCATGAATAATCCTCCCGTCAGAGTCACGCGAGCCGACTGCCCAATTAAAAACCTACTCTTTCCACGATTTTTAGCTTAGAATATTGTATAATAAGCCAATAAAATACCCCACTTAGTGCCCCGCAGCCGGCCCCGCGATGAAATATGCACTTCTCAGCCTCATTACGGAGAGCAGTTGAAATTAAATGCAAGAGTTCGCGCTTGGACCGTCGGAATGTCGCTCCAGGGGCGTTATAGCCCAATTCGTGCTTAAGCCGTCGACAAATTCGCTCACATACATTAATACCGCTTTGCTTGAAGCACTCGTTTACTCGGAGAACGCTGAAATACTCTACAATCAGGGAGAGGTATAAAAAACTATTTTAATTTCATGCTCCTTACACTCAAAAAGCGGCTTCGGTCTGGTTAGTTCGTATTTGTATGTTTATCTAATTTTGGCGGTACAGAGCTGTCTGTCTATACATACACTTGCCGACAGCACTTTACACTTGACCTAGGTCGAAGCTCTAATGTCAAAGACAGCCTCTGCTCTGTAACAGACATTAGATTACTGGTGCGAACTTGATTAAGCACTTAATGTGTATCTAAGGCCAATGCTTTTATAGCGCATTTTCAGCTGATATCCGTCGAAACTGAGTAAGTTTGTAAAGATTTTGTTAATACTTGTGAATGCTTGCGGAAGTTTCCTACTTTAGACGGATCGAAAATTGCCCACTTGCGTACAATTTAATCTCAATTTGTGGAATAACTTCTGTGCAATTCGTGTACAAAAAAAAACATTATCTCTCTGAGAGAAAGCCTACAGTGTGACGTATTATTATCCACAAAATTAACTTTAAATGTATTATTAAATTCTTTATTGTACCTGTAAAGGTTGTACAATTGGCGGGCTTAATACTAAATAGTATTTTATTCTAGCCAACCAACAGGTGACGTGGAGAAGGTGGGGGGGGGGGTAGTCTCAAACGGTGAAGTGATATTTTATTGTCAAATATTTTTTTTTTAAATTAAACTATATATTAATATGTACAATAATTATAAACATGATTATACTATTTTTATTTTTAATGCACTAACACGTGCTAAGGACAATTTTTTAGCCTCTTAATAGGTTTTTAAAATTATGAACATACACATCTACAAATATAATAACTAAGCACATATATAAAGATGAATAGATAGACTACATATACATATAAATAGACTTCATAACATATTTTTTCATACTTACGAATTTAAAAACCTATTTAGAGGCTAAAAATTTCACCCATGCCGGGATTCGAACCCGCAACCTCTGGCTATCCGTGCCAGCGCTCTACCAATTGAGCCAATGGGCGACTCACGGCATCAGTGAAATTTCGAACCTCTTTACACTATTCTCTGTATTACGTACAGGCAGCGACATCTGACTTAAGCAAATTGCATTACTTACAGCCCCGACCACCTACTTTGCAGTTAGGTTTTAACATCGGACGATATCACTGTACCCACATGATTATACTATTTTTATTTTTAATGCACTAACCCGTGCTAAGGAACAAATTTAAAAACCTATTTAGAGGCTAAAAATTTCACCCATACTTACGAATGCTATTCAATATATGTTCAATAATATGTGATAAGTTGTATAGGTTATCTATAAAGTAAAGATAAAAGTGGAGCTGCCAGAAACTCTTCAGCTAGCTGATGAGTGACGAAATAAAATCTCTTAAGAAAGCGATAAGATAAGACACCATTACTAACATTGATATTGACACAAAGTCATCTATTACGGTTAGCCATACACCGAGGTAGTGAGATTAGATTGAACTTAGTGGAATATAATATTATTAAGAGGAGCTCACCGATATTACTAAGGAATAATGAAATAAAATTAGTAAAAGAAATTGCAGCTAATATCGTTAATTTATATATTGTTACAGTGACACCAGATGTCTACATTTTATCAAAATGTGTGGCCCACATTCATGTGCAAGTGAGAAATCAAAACTTGAATGTTTATTGTTTTGTGCAACCGTTTTTACGAGAGCAAGTGTCTTAACGTAAACACAGCGTGTCCCTCTGCCTTCTTAAGCCGGATTTGTTTATGTTGATAAATGTTAGCTGAGAACGTGTAAACACGGCGTAAATAAACCGCATGTGCCGTCATTAAAAGCGTTATCTTCAAAACTGTAAGGATCACTTTTGCTTGGTACCATATCATAGTTATTCGGTAATTCTATAAAAGGGGTAGGAATTTGAACAGTACCAATATTTTTGTGATGATTGGTTATTATGGCGGCACCGTAGAACGTAAGTGTGAAAGTCGTGCTGCACTCTGCTACGAAGGCGAAATACGTATTTGGAAATATATTTTGAGCTAAAAACTGTGTAAATTTTATTTAACTGTGAATCAGAAAGCGCCGCGGCTAAATAACAGCTTGGAGATAAAACAGCACACTGCAAGAAACGTTTAAATAGCGCAAATGAAGTCATGCATCTATTTACCATACAATAAACACACCGAGACAGTGGCCTAAGTCCTAAGTAAAGAGACAATTTCTTTAAAAGCCTTAATATCTTTTTAAAGACCCCTTATCGAGCAAAGGGTAGTAAACAAGGTACAACGTGAACATTATTTAGAAAAAAGGAAAGCCACGAGTTTACTTGTTTGCGAAAAGGCCGGCTTTGCGGCATCAGATAACACCAGATTTGCGGCCACTCCATTAACAAATTACCCCCTTAAAACGCTCTTTTACAGATACGTGAAGGCTTCTTTATTTAAGCTCTACGTGGACGTATGGAGTCACCTTTGAGACTTTTATCGTTAACACCAGTTCAATAAACTCCGAAAACTATAAGATAAACTGTTAAGATTTTATATGGGCTCTCTCAGTCATTAATTAAAATGTCTTTGATGTGAATAGTTATTAAGAAAGTGAAAGGTTAAAGTAAAGAAAGATCAAACTAAGTAGGTATGTTGTCAACGGAATGAGATAGATGAATCATTGAACCAGGTCAACTGGATATTGGAGTCTAATTAAATTATAATATGCTAAATCAATATTTCAGTATTGTTTTATTGTTTTATTTGTAGACAATGATATATAAATTCCAAAATACTTTTTACATAAGACCGATTCTTTTAACATCTACTTTTGCAGACCAATCAATTTAGGAGATCACTGATTATGCACTATCCATCCAATGCTGTATTTACATTTATTTTGGTCAATTTAATATCTTCTGCTACCTCCACTAGTTGCTGTTTAAACGACTTTTACAGACCGAAGGCATGGGTGGAATTTTTAGCCTCTAAATAGGTTTTTAAAAGACCGAAAACATTTTACATCTGATTTAAATCACTTAAATTTGTTGATCACTTAAATTATATCAGAAAATATTTTTAACGAGTTTTTTCTTCGGTCTGCCCATCTAGGGAAATTGCACTATATATCTAAGATATATTGTTCTATATTTTTATGTAATTAGTTCTGTGTACAATATTCTAAAGAATATTCTATCTATCTATATATCAAAATTTATTGTAGCTAATATTACGTGAATAATTTTAATGTAAATGAATTAACATTATAGAAAACAAGTACCACATAACGTAAACTAAAACATACGTAAGCGACTGTCTTCAGTCTGTCGCCAGAGGTCCCTCAGCTTTTTTGGGCATATTATGCGGTCACGACGTCATAGCCTAGAGAAGCAGATCGTTTTGGGCCAGTTAGAGGGCAGACGAGCGAGAGGCAGAACACCAATGCGCTGGTCCGATGCCATAAAGAAGGCAGCTGGGGGATCCATTCAGCACGCATCCCATTGCGCATATGACCGAGACAAATGGAGAACTATTGTATATGGTCACGATCCTCAGAATTGAGGGACCGATTAAAAAGAAGAACTTGTATAAGAAAAAAAAAATCGCTGAAATGTCCCACATTCTTTTGCTGTAAAGAAAACTATCTCCTGTCTAAAGCCTGTCGTAAAGGGAAGTACGTTTTTAATCAGGGGAAAGTTGACGATTACTTGTCTGTCCGGTGGATAAAAATGATCCTCTTAAGTGACAAAGGTCCGACCATTTAGCCTGTCGTTGCGCCACGTCAGCAGCAGTGATAAAGTCGTTGGAATATAGAAGTGCTTGGAGCCGATAATGCTGTTGAAATATTTTTGACCTCAAAAAAAATAAAGACCCATGACGGAAAAGAATGAACGATTCTTTTAAAAGAATGAACAATCGTGCTTCGAAAATTGAATTCCGCTATATGTCAAAGACTGGACTCCATTTCCGTTGACAATTCTAAAAATACATCATCATCATTATCAACCCATTATGTCCTCAACCAAGGGCATGGGTCTCTGTGGAAGGTCGTTCTCCACCACCAAGTACGGCCATTCTAAATACAAAATATAAGAAAATTGTTGGCGAATAGGATGCGAATGAATCCATTAGTATCACTTTAATTAGCCACAGATAAGAAATGGATTAAACAGTGAAGTTTGGAATGAAATCTCTGGTTGAAATATGTAGCTGCTTAAAGCTGTAACTTTACCCCTTGCCAAGATCTTGGCATGCAGGTATGATTTAGATTTTGGTACCAAATTTTTTTTTACGTAATGATGTGATTTTTCAAACCATACTTTCAAATACTGATACTCCTTGTTGTGAGAAACTCCTTGTCAGGTTTGCAGCCCTTCATTGGACAATACGTACTATTTTGAGACTTTCTTCTTTCCATAGTTACGATGTATGACTAAAATTTAATGCCCGTTTTCACCAACCAATCCCTAGAGTCCTTCTAAGTAGGAAAGACCTACAGACTTACTTATCTTGGGTGCCTCGCTATACTCCGTTAATTTCCCGTGAAAATGGCCGAGGTTGTTGGATTTAAAGAATTTTCAACAATAAATCTGTGTTTTCGATTAAAGTTTTCTTAACACTTCAAATAGATTTTTTTTTTTGAAACACAAAAATTACAAATATGCGCTGAAAACATAACCCTCCTTTGCTTTCACAATCGGGTAAAAAAGTGGAGTCATCTCGAAGGTCGATGGGCGACTCTACGGCTGCCGCAGTCTCAGTTTAACGTCAACGATTTCAATCCGCGCTCTGTCTTAGCGCTCGAGACCAAACGAGCTCCCATTCTGTGACTGGGAATTCATTGTGCTATTACCATTATATTGTACTAATTGATTTTTAATAGCGCGCCTTTCCATTGGAGAGAACTTTCTTCTTAGCGAAAAACAATCTTATGAGAAATTACCTTTTTCTTCCCATGAATCATATATTAGGGATTTTCTTACTTTTATGACATGTATGAATACCAATTTTACATTAAAATTACAAACTAAAATTGAAAGACCAAAAAGGTCAAGTGCGAGATGGACTCTCGCACCGAGAGTTCTGTACCAAAAATTTTTATACAAATATATAGCTGAAAACAATGTCCCAGGCACTGCAGAAGAGTGGACCCGTCACCCATCTAGTGTGAGTGCATGTGCCCCCTAGACGTTGTTTAAATCATGGTTGGTATAAATCGTGGTTTATTGTTACTGAATCATACTTTTTAGTCACTCAAAAAAGTGTCAACTCTAGGCACTGCTTAAATAGTCCGTAACGGACGCAAAGGCCTATGATGATGATGGTACTGACCAAAAATGGTTCAATTATATGTTCCACCCCTATACGAAAAGAATACAGTGTAACATGATTTACTTATTGTATGAAGCTTGCAAGACTAGTGGCTCGTTTTACTATCAGAAGTTTTCAAGCCGCCCTAAGGCCTGAATTGGCTTTACGATTGCCATTACATGACAGCCGGTACCAACGGCTTAACGTGCCTTGCGAAGCACGAAAGCGCTCGGAAAAAATATGGGAAGTCACATACGCCACTAGCGGTAGTCACGGGACGGTCATCCATCCAGCACTTGACCTGCTGTTGCTTAACCTAAGTGATTGTTTCCAGTCACTCGGTTTGACTAGGCCACGAGCGCTTTTTAGATATTAGTTATTTATAAAGTAGATAACGTAACATAAACTCCCCTCTGTCACTTGCCACGATCGTGACAGAGTTAAGGGACGTCTCAAGCGGACATACTTCGACCATAATAAGTAAATTATACAGGCATTATAGAACAACAATACTTTTACGTTTAAAAATGTGCCTAGCTAATAATTCCACGCATATTTCAGCCAAGAGCGGCAATTTGTTACACCTTTCTTATTGCGTTGTTTCTTGATAATTCTTTTCTACTAATGGAAGGACTTTAAATCATACGTCTGAAAGAGAGACGAGGGAAAAGTATAATTTACAGTCTCGTGCAAAGGCCCACTTAATTTTGGAAAAAATATGTTTTTGGGAATGTATTTCAACTTTATTTAGTACGTCTTGTAAAAGGATGAACAAGGCGAATGAATTTGGACTTTCAATAGACGGGCAAAATTATTATAACTTATTTAATTAATTAATATATACCTGTGTTTATTACCGAGGCGATTATATTTTTTCATTTGTGCAACAAAGAATATGACAAAGAGATGTCGATTCTTCTTCTTCTTCAGGCTATATTATGTAGTCTACTGCTGGACATAGCCCTCCCCTAATGAGCGCCATAGCGCCCTGTCTTCAGCTTGCCGCATCTAGCATCTACTGGCAGTTTTTCGCAGATCATCATCCCATCTGGTCGGAGGACGTCCTACACTACGTTTGCCGAATCGCGGTCTCCACTCAAGAATACGTTTACTCCGACGGTTGTCGGTTCTTCGCGAGATATGTCCAGCCCACTGCCACTTCAGCTTGCTGATTCTCTGAGCTATGTCGATAGCTTTGGTTCTCTGTCGGATGCATTCGTTACGAATCCTATCCTTCAGAGAAACTCCGAGCATAGCTCTCTCTATAGCTCGCTGAGCGACTTATTCTTATTTTTAATATTGACTTATTCTCTGGACAATAAACAAGATTTCTAGGAGAGGTAGAGCGAACATGGAGGCCGCAGTTACCACCACCCCCGTGCTGTTGGAATACAGTTCGGTGGCCAGACAACGTATGGCTCTCCTAGAAATCCCGGGGGTACCGGAAAAAAACAGTTACTCCTAAAACAGTTGGGGTATGGAAGATGCATTCGCAAAACTGGTTCCTTAGCAGTTGAGCTGCCGAAACCTAAATCGTCACCAAAACGAAACTTTTGATCAAGACACTTCTTAGCGTCAGCGCTAAGGGTCTCGGTACTACTTGTGTATTTTGGTACGGTGACAATTTCCCGAGCATAATATGTTTACCCCATTGACGCGTAAAAGGTTCGATAGGAGTTCGCGCATATACTTGAAACAGTAAAGAATAGTACTGGATGTATTAACAGAATCTAGACTTAGATTTCACTTCAATGACATTGTCTCTATGCGCATTGATTTGTGCGTGATTACGTTAGAAATAGTTATACATATACAACTTAATTATATAATTATTTTTTTTTTAATTATTTGACTTTAGAAGCAATTGAACGAATATTATGTTTCCTGAAATTGTCCTTAGCACGGGTTAGTGCATTAAAAATATAAAAAAGTATAATAATATTATGTGGGCAAAGAAATATAAATTCGCTTCGTTTGTAAGTGCGTCATTTAAGTAAGACTTTAGTTTTAGGACAAGGCAAGTTAGAAAAGCTACACGAAAAATTTGGAAATCGAAGAATCTACTACTAGTACTAGACTAAGTTTTTCTCAAACTATGGAAGTGCGGTGTCACCTAGTACAGGCTTTATACATGCTTAAAAGGTGACTCCAGATACTATGTACCGTAAAATTAAGCAGTTTACGTAAATAAAGATTTTTGTATGTGTATTTGTTGTAGTGTACCACAAAAGTATTAAAACCTGGACAGGTCCTCTTATATCACTAGCTGACCCAGCGAACTTCGTACCACCTAACAGTCGATTCATTTTTTTTTTTTATTTTTCTCTCCGTAAGAACCATCCTCGTACTTCAAGGAATATTCTAAAAAAAGAATTAGCAAAATCGGCTCAGCTGCTCTCAAGATTTGCGCTTACATTCAGCGATTCATTTATATATTATAGACTAGCTGACCCAACGAACTTCGTACGGGTTGTTCCACTAATCCCCATTGAAAATCCCCATTGATGGGGATTTGTGAACTTTTTGTCCGTAAATCCCCATTGGCGTATCTTAGTATTGGCAATGGGGATTTGTGGACAAAAAGTTCATAAATCCCCATTGGGGTATAAAACGAAATATAAAGGACACATTAATTATGAATCACAAAGTACTTATTTTGTAATACCAATACCTACATTATACAAACACAGTTTTTGAACAATTTATAAAATCAGAGTTGTAATCATGAAATGAAAAGGAAATGAAATGAAAAGGTTTTATTCAAAGTAGCACAGAAACTGCGGCTTAATAAACGTACAATTCAGACTAGGTGTCCATTTCAAAATGTAGATCATTTAGGAGAAAAAATGGACAAAAAAACTCCTAACTTAGTCTTTTCAAAAGTCCTTAATTAACATAGTTTACATAATTATTATAAACATAGAACTGATACATTGTACTGGCTTTAATTCCAGACCTCATTGTCATCTAAATAATCCTTTATGTTATAGTAGCCCTTTTGGCACAAAGTGTGCTTAACATATTTTTTGAAACAGACATCCTTAGAACATGAGTTTTACATTTACTAAGTAAATCACAGATTCTATGTAACTAGGTATTACATTATTATGGGCATTACCTCCCAATGATGGCACAACCTTGCGCTATGGCGCTCATTAGGGGAGGACTATGTCCAGCAGTTGACTAATATAGCCTGAAGAGGAAGAGGAGATAACAATCACATTTTCATTGTCATTGATAAAATCACATGTTTCTTATTAACTAAACTAAATCAGTTTTTTTTTACTATCTTTATTTACTTAGAAGCCTTGTTCAATGGGTAAAAGAGGACTTCATTCAAATATGGTGTGCATTTTGTCAGAGCCATCGCACTAATAATTTAGTCGAATCATGGAACAAACAAATCAAACATCGCGTGGTGAAAAAGAATCCTAATCTTATGAAGCTTCTCACTTCGTTGGCTGAAGATGCATTGTACTACGAAGTGCTTGCATTGCGGCTTACTCAAGGGAGCATAGGGATTACAGAAAGATCAATCCAAAGTATTAATCGCGATGTTTACATACGGGAGGTCCAAATGGAGCTTGTTAATGGCGAAATTACGATTGGCCATTGCTTTGAAAAATTATGATTGAAATATAGAATTTAATTGACAGTAAATAGGTATGTGATTTTATTAATGACGGTGAAAATGTGATTGTGTTGTAATAACAAGTTAATTCTATTAATTTTATATTAACGTTATTATTTACGTTAGTGTAAATCTAATCCATCATCTCTGATTTGATAAATTGTTATAAACTGTGTTTGTATAATATATGTATTACTTAGTAGTAATACAATATAAATACTTGTTTCATACTAATGTGTTGTTCTTTATATTTGTTTTATATACCAATGGGGATTTATGAACTTTTTGTTCACAAATCCCCATTGGCGTATCTTAGTATTGGCAATGGGGATTTGTGAACAAAAAGTTCAGAAATCCCCATCAATGGGGATTTTCAATGGGGATTAGTGGAATAACCCCTTCGTACCGCCTAACAGTCGATTTTTTTTATTTTTTTTTATTTTTCCCTCCATAAGAACCATCTTCGTACGTCAAGGAATTTTTGAAAAAAAGAATTACCGAACTCGGTTCAGCTGCTCTCGAGATTTGCGCTTACCAACACATTCAGCGATTCATTTTTATATTATACTAGCTGACCCAGCGAACTTCGTACCGCCTAACAGATGATTCTTTAATTTTTTTTTTCTCCGTAAGAACCATCCTCGTACTTTAAGGAATATTCTAAAAAAGGAATTAGCGAACTCGGTTCAGCTGCTCTCGAGATTTGCGCTTACCAACACATTCAGCGATTCATTTTTATATTATACTAGCTGACCCAGCGAACTTCGTACCGCCTAACAGATGATTCTTTAATTTTTTTTCTCTCCGTAAGAACCATCCTCGTACTTTAAAGAATATTCTAAAAAAGGAATTAGCGAAATCGGTTCAGCTGCTCTCGAGATTTGCGCTTACCAACACATTCAGCGATTCATTTTTATATAATAAATAGGTAGATACTAGTAGTAGTGGGATACAGCGAGCGCGCATGCATCGACAAATTATTATATTATAAGTACTCAAAAAACCTGTGTATGTATGTATGTATGTATGTATGAGGGTGTGTGTGTGTGTGTATGTGTGTGTATGTATGTATGTATGTATGTATGTATGTATATATGTATGTATGTATGTATGTATGTATGTATGTATGTATGTATGTATGTATGTATGTATGTATGTATGTATGTATGTATGTATGTATGTATGTATGTATGTATGTATGTATGTATGTATGTATGTATGTATGTATGTATGTATGTATGTATGTATGTGTGTGTGTGTGTGTAAAAGATTGAGAGAAGGTATTCCCGTATTGTTAGAGTTGCTTATCTCACGTGTGATGTTTCTTTACGTACTTTACGTTAAAACTACGAAAAATATAATATAACAAATATGCTAAGCATATTATACAAAGCGAGCCGGTTTTGCTAACCAACTCATACAAAAGTTCACTTCACCTCGCCCATGCTATTAAAATTTCTATAATGCGCACATCCGTTTTGATTAAAATGCGAGTATAATGTTAAGAGTCGAGAATGGTGAGGGTTGACCGCAAGCCGCGGCCGGAAATAAAGATTTATTAAAGTTTTGCTGGAAACTACGTAACGTACATTTTACTAATTTAGCTTAGTGCTGAAATTTGTTTCTGTTGGCAGGCGCAACATACACAAACCATTAAGGTCCTTTGTGATTGCAAGACATCAAAAATAACAGCTACGTGAAGTAAAGTCAGGTGAGGAAACAGAATATCTAAAATAATTTCTCTTTCTCTCGTGAAAAGTTCTATACAGTTCTATTGGCTGTCGATATGTGCAAGAAAATGCCGCTGTCTGTACGATGGTTCTGAAAAGGGAAGTGTAATTTATTAATAGTAGTAACATTTATTGGCACAAGACACATCAAAATCAAATTTTATATTTAGTTCCATATGTTGTTATTCTATTCTGTTCTGTTCTATTCCATTCTAATCTGCTCTGTTCTCTGAATGCTCTACTCTACTTTATTTTATTCTACCTGTGTTAGTAAAAATCCTGTGTTATCAGGTATCAGCGTCTTTCAATTAAATCTCTAAGCAACTTGGTATCATGCAAATGCGGCAAACATGCTTTAATAGTAACAAAAAATTCATACAGGTGTTCCGGGACTTACATAAAAATTCAAACTCAAAAATATACTTTTAAATTACTGTTCCATGATAAAAATTTAATGATAAATGATAAAGCTGCTCTTCCCTTTGGCATCCCTCTCGCTTAAACATTGTGACATTCGATATAACCCTTGTATGTCAACCCTGCTGAGGCACAGGTCTCTTCCTGCATCGCAGGAAGGTTAGGCCATACTCCAACATGGAGGCCAAGTTCAAGTTGGTGGAGGATTGTATGACAGTGGCGAGCCTTACTGTCCGAAGTTATCAAGCCGCCCATAACGCCTCTGACATGGCGTTCAACGACAGCCGGCACCGACTGTCATTACATGACAGCCGGCACCAACGACTAAAAATGGCTTGCGAAGCCCGGCAATGCTCGGAAAATGCCACTAGCGGTAGTCACGGAGCGGTCACCTAACCTGCACCTGACTGCGACTGTTGTTGCTTGACTTAATCACTCGGTTCAACTAGGCCAGGCTAGGTTCGTGCCCTTCTGATACAATGAATATTATTAAATTAATTTAATAATAAGTTCTTTGTTCTTTGTACTTTCCACAAAACGAAGAAGGTAATTATTTACATTAAGTTGTGTCTTAATCCAATCAAAACATACATTTGAAAAAACTAGGCAGTTTTTTGTCTCAAAAATATACGTGATATAATAGGAACTCGCCTCCTTGTCTTCATAGAATCAAAAAAACTATAATTAAAAAAACCGCAAGAATTTCCATAAATAACATGGTCTCAAGTTTTCAATAAGACACTTAATAACCACTTTGCACCAGTCATTGCCAACTTGATATTGGCTAGTAATTTGATATAGAACAGCGGATACCTCATCATCCGAAGCCAGTGGAAATCCTTTTCAGGAGACAACATTATCACTTTTGGAGCACAGTATGCATTCAGAGATATTTGAGAAATTTTACGTATAGCCATCCCACACAAAATAACTACCTATGATGCCATTCGATTCTGCTGTTGCAAAGGATAAAAAATGATATGTTTGACTAATTCAGATTAAAGCATATTATGGAAATATCTGGGCAGACCAGCAGCCAGATGGTCAGATGACCTAAGTAAAGTGGCCGGCAAACAGTGGATGAGACTAGTGCGAGACCGTTCTGGTTGGCGTGAAAATGAAGAGGCCTATACCCAGCAGTGGGATTTACCGGGCTGATGATGATGATGATTGGAAAATAAATCTAATCGTAATAATCAAAAATCGCACAGTGCTGTGTTATTTTACATATTAAAACGCATTTGAAATTATGTAATATATTAAAACACATTTTTGATATTATAGCTTTTACCATGATTGCATCTTTAAATAAGGATCATGTCTGTTTCTTCTCCGGGATATCTACTGCCATGAGAACTCTTAGAAGAAAGTTGTAACAACACCGCTTATAATTCCCAAACTCACAAACAATCGCAACAATACCGCCCAAATTCCGTGTCGCATTTAAACGCAGAATTGCAGAGCGGAAGTGACATCATGTGACGTCACGTCCGGATCGGACGGCGCAGGCGCGGCGGAAGCGGAAGTTGTGGTGTTGCGGCGCACAATCTGGACTTGGCCTGCTGGGAAACACTGAATCAGACTGAGCTGGGCCCACTGTTTTATGCATGAACACTGAAATATTTATCATGGGTAAGTTTCACTGCCGCCGTTTATTACTTTTACGCCGTATATTAGCAAGAACACTGTACTGTACAGTACTTAACTTTTCATATTCGAAACCTACACAGAATAATTTAGCGAAAAACGAAAATACACTTTTGAGGGTAAGATAACTCTTCTGAGGGACTTGAGGTTCCAAAGCCAGTTTGCTGTGACTAACTATCCGACTTTCGATTGTTATGCGGATGGTCATTGTGTGTCATCGTCAGTTACAGCACTTATACATGCGTAAACTCATACCAGTATCTCGGAGAGGTATCCAGAGACCAGAGTTTTACCACTTTCCTAACGAATCTCTTTAGCTACAGTACCTCTAAATCTAAATTTATAAAATGAATGAAACTCGCTCTCGAACCATGACATATGATGAAGATAGGCGTCGGTAAACACCAGATTCAAAGAGCTTACAGTAGGACATCTATCTATCTATCTAATCAGTAGGACATAATCGAAGGCAATTAGTAAAATTCTTCTATTTCCAATAGTTATGCAATTTATAACGCTCGCTCGGCAAATGCTGAAGGCGAATTCTAAATGCACTCAATGACATAACGTGCAGTGTATGTGCTCAACATACAACGTTCAGCGTGACCATGATTTTATAAAAAATGACAAATTATTTCTTCTATTTCTTACTTTTTAGGCTCGCAGGAGCATTTTTGCGTCTGGTTTATGAAAATACCAACTTTTCAAATTACCAGACAACACAATGTTCTAGCCCTCCCAATCTGAAACATTACATTACATATACTTGCACCTGCATTCCGGAGGGGTAAGCATGGGTTTTCCAGTTGCCAAGTTCGATAAGTTGAATTACCTGAACCTGAAATACATAAAATAGCTTCCGTAAAGGTAAAATCTGGAATGAATCACCTAAGCGTGCGTGGTATCGTACGGGCGTATATGTTTCAGTTTGAGATTCCGACGCGCTAGTCTGCGAGACACATGTCGAAAGTTCTCCAAAACTTTGTGAGAACAAAGAGTAAAGCCGTGTTTCCCCTTGTACTGCTCCCGATCCTGGTAAGGCCTACGCTTCTATTATCTTCATAATGTATTATCTCTTCGTACATTATTAGAAGAATTCCTGAATATTCAACGGAGTTCGCACGCTGTTATGTTTTTCTTATGGATTTAAGTATTCTGCTTGAGAGTTAATTTTACAAACATTAATTCCAATAGGTACGTAGACAGGTACCACAATAAGGACTTTGGTACTGGTGGTTTAAAGTTACTGCGCCACATTTAATATCAGAAAGGATTAAATAACTACGTGCAATATTTTATGAGCGGGAGGCAAATGTTTGTCCAGTCATTTTCAGTGATTATACGATATCAACCCTTGTATGTCCCTCCTTCTGGGGCACGGGTCTCTTCCTGCATCGCAGGAAGGTTAGGCCATACTGTACCACGGGTGCCAAGTTCGGGTTGGTGGAGGATTGTAAGACAGTGGCGGGCCTTACTGTCAGAAGTTATAAGGCCTCTGATATGGTTTACAGACTGCATTTATATGACAAACGGCACCAATGGCTAGACGTGCCTTGCAAAGCACGGAAGCGTTCGAAAAAAATGCCACTTGCCGTAGTCACGAGACGGTCACCCATCCAGCACCTGAGCGCGCCTGTTGTTGCTTTACTTGAGTGATTGATTCCAATCACTCGGTTCGGCTAGGCCACGAGCGCATCAGTGATTATTTATGGGAGTAAAAAACATTATTACTCAACTTATAATAGAAAGAATATATAATATTCTCAAGAGAGGGCTAAGCCAAGGCCAAGGAAAAACTGTTGCAGAATAATGCCACTTTCATTATTCAGCAACATCATTTTTTTTGCTTTTACTACCTATCTACACATCTACTTTCTTCTCCAATATAACTGCTACAGTCCATCCAAAGGTTGTCTGGTACAGATCACTTCTAGTGATAAGGCCGCCATCTGTACTCTTAGGTTAAGACATATCCGTGTTATTAATTAAGTACCTTTTCTGTATACAATATAAAGTGATCTTTATCTATCTACACTATTTTTATTTTTAATGCACTAACCCGTGCTAAGGAACAAATTTAATGGATTTTATCTATCTATCTACATATATGCATTCCGTGGAGGTCAGTGCTTTCTATGCATTAAACTTTGTAGAAAGGTTTCCCGTTGACAACTGCCAACGATGACGTGTAGTGGCTGTCAATCAGTGAAAATATAAAAATACAATTTCACCACGTATTGAGAGGTTATATTCTCTTTAGGTATAGACAGAATATAATTGAAATTGAATGTCACAAAAATGAGTGGCATTTTTTCATCTATAGTGAAAAGAAGCCTAGCATCAGCTTTCAAGCGGCACATTCACCACAGCAATCCAGCTCTGCAGCAAAAGAAAGATGACGACGGCAGCGCAACAAAACTTGAAGAAAAAGCGAACCCCTTTTGTTTGGAGTGCATCGAAACTCCTAGTCATACGCTTAGACACCACGACAACTGCAAGAGACAGAGGTTGTACGAATATGGTCTGTACGTCGCCGCATGTCTGCCCAAATTCGTCCAGAAGGTTCAGATGCAACACACCGATGAGCTAGAAGTCCTCTGCCACCCCGATGGAGTTTTCGCTGTTCTTAGTTTCCTTTGTCATCATCAACATGCCTGCTTCAACGCTTGCTCATACGTGACAGCCATCGATGTCCCCAGCAGAGACTATAGATTCGAACTCATCTACTGCCTGCAGAGCCTGAGGTTCTCTGAGAGAATCAGGGTTAAGACTTACACTGATGAACTAACTCCGGTACCCTCAGCTTGGTCATTGTGGCGTGGAGTAAATTGGTTCGAAAGGGAAGTCTATGATATGTTCGGGATCATATTTACCAATCACCCGGATCTGAGGAGGATTTTGACCGACTACGGTTTCCCTGGTCACCCCCTAAGGAAGGATTTTCCTCTTGTTGGCTACACAGAGTGCCGCTACGATGATGAGTTGAAGAAGATTGTCTATGAGCCAGTAGAATTCGCCCAAGAGTTCAGGAGATACCAAATTGGTTCCCCTTGGACTTACCATAAGAATTTTCACGAGGGTTATAATGCTCCAAGCCCGCCACCGGCGCCACCAAAGCAGCAGTGATTTTACTTACCGCGGTAATGTATTTACATTTTTCACTGAATAAATTTACTTTTTTCTGAAGCTGTGAACTTACTTCATATTGCATAGTCATCTATATTATTTTTAATGCACTAACCCGTGCTAAGGAAAAATTTAAAAACCTATTTAGAGGCTAAAAATTCCACCCATGCCGGCTATATCCGCGCCAGCGCTCTTTCCAACTGAGCTAATGGGCGACTCACCGGCATCAGTGAAATTTTGAACCTCAAGTGATGCAAATTACTTCAGCCAGATGTCGTTGCCTGTACGTAATACAGAGAATATTGTAAAGAGGTTCGAAATTTTTCTGATGCCGGCGCGTCGCCCATTAGCTCAGTTGGAAAGAGCGCTGGCACGGATAGCCAGAGGTCGCGGGTTCGAATCCCGGCATGGGTGGAATTTTCAGCCTCTAAATAGGTTTTTAGAAGTAATTTGAAAACCCAGACTTGCCTCCCGGGGTGGAATATGGTCTGACTTTGCTGCTGTACAGGAAGAGACTCGTGCCCCAGCAGTGGGGACATACAAGAGTTGATATCGAATCTGGAAATAGAATCATAACTTAAGAGATTATATTCATAATGATCATTGTCAGCGTAATTTTGATCACACTGTTTTAAAGCGTATTCCCTTTTACGACAACTCCCATGTTCATGAGGAAGTGAAGATTGTTAAGGGGATGGAAAATATCGGTCTATGTTCCCGCAGCACAGAATAAGTTGGAAGAAACTTGATCCTCAATATGGGTCATTGTTCTACAACAAAGGCGGCACGTCATTTAATAGAGTCCACATGTAGGTACACAGAGGCCGTCCGTTCCACCCCATAGCCGCCCAGATGACGGCCCCTTCCAACGCCTCAATTAATAACTTTGGAAATTAGCGGAAAGAGGCTAATTATTCTATCTCCATTTTAAGTTAGTTAGGCCCAAGGAGCCGGCGCGAAGGCGAAATTAGATTTCGATTCCTCATTACGCATGCCAAGTTTTTCAAATTGGATAATGAGAAAATATTATTTTTACTTAGCACCATGGGCATTTGGTTTTGATTCTGGATGACTATACAAAAAAATATAATAATTATTTAATCTTTAAGAAAGTAAATTTACATCGTAGTTCAATGGTTTCATTACAAAAAGTAAATTAGGGTCATGCCTCTAAAAAAATATTTAGCATTCAGCAATAAATAGGGCTGGTCCACCAGTTTAAAGTCCCTCAGCGAGCAATGGAGAGAGCTATGCTCGGAGTTTCTCTGAAAGATAGGATTCGTAACAAATGCATGCGACGGAGAACCAAAGTTCACAGTTATCGTCATAGCTCAGAGAATCAGCGAGTTGAGATGGCAGTGGGCTGGCCATATCTCGCGAAGAACCGACAACCGTTGGAGTAAACGTGTTCTTGAGTGGAGACGATCTGCGAAAAACTGCCGGCAGATGCTGGATGCGGCAAGCTGAAGATAGGGCGCTATGGCGCTCATTAGGGGAGGGCTATGTCCAGCAGTGGACTACATAATATAGCCTGAAGAAGAAGAAGAATAAATAGGATTTTATATGTAGTTTTTCATGCAGTATATATGTTCCACTGCAGGCCACAGGCCTTCTTCTTCTTTCAAAGAAAGAGAGTATGGGCTTAAGTACCTCACGTGTCCACCGCGGCTTTGCAATTGCAAAGCCAAGGTGTGCACGTGTCTTGTAATTGCAAGCACTGAGATATGGGACACTCATGATGTAGAACCCGGCATGTACCAATGGCTTTGCTGCCTGTACGTAATACAGAGAGTATTGTAAAGAGGTTCGAAATTTTACTGATGCCGGTGAGTCGCCCATTAGCTCTATTGGGAGAGCGCTGGCACGGTTAGCCAGAGGTCGCGGGTTCGAGGCCTGGGCATGGGTGGAATTTTTTGCCTTTAAATAGGTTTTTAGAATCCTTAGCACGGGTTAGTGCATTCAAAAGAATATAACCAATCGCTTTGCTTATTAATACATTAATAGAAATAAAACATAAAAAAGGTTGATTGCTTGGTCAGCAACAATCTCCACGTTGTTCCTTCACTCATCTTGTACGAGTCAAGGTGCCACTGGACGCTTTAAAAATCGTTTCATTGCATAGGCGCAAAAACAAACCAAACTGTTTAGTGTATATTAAATATGAAATCACAAATTTCCATAGCTAAGTTTCTAATAGTTTTTTTTTTGGAACCCTAAGCATCGTTCGCATTCATCTTTATTCGTTTGTTTTTTCCTTTAACATAAAAGCGTTACCTATTTAGTGTAATTTATAGTACAAATTCAAGAGCAAATAAATACTTATGATCTATAAGCTATGAGGATGAATATATTAACTAATTGTAAGTACTAAGAACCATAGTTGTCAGAATATAACATAATACTTGGGAATGGTATTAGATTAACATTAAATATTTTCAAGCTCAAAGGAACTTTAATACGTTTAATACACTCATAAAGTATACTTTTTACGATATTACATAACGCTACTAGCATTTAAATATAGGCGTCGCAAAAACAAAATGTGTCTTATGTGATAAACTTGAAGGTTATCATATCAGGTTATGCGGTCAAATAAACCACATTAGATCGGCACCGTATCGTCATTACTCTGTCGCGGATTAGCCTATAAACAAATCAGGATATAGCTTCTTATGGTCTTATGTCTCGGGTGGCTCCTTTGGTGCTTCGTGTAATGTACTTAGAGAGTATCATAGAACTACAATACATTGCGTAGCCGAATCTTTCTACTTGCTATTCTGTGTATAAGAAAAAAGGTGTTGGCAGCGTTGCAGTTGTCGTGGTCACGGGCTGCCGAAACGTCGGGAATTAAGATACTCGTAATTACCTACGTGTTACTTAATAAATTGTCGCGATTAAATCCGTTAAATATATAACTATGTAATCAGCTATCGAATGAACAGAACCAGATTTAAAAAACTGGATCTAAAGAGAAAAGAAATTCTCGTTGGATCCATTATGGATCTAGCCACTGGATCTATAGGGAACAAACGAATATTTCTAATTATCGTACAGAACCATGAATTGTTATTATATGAAACTACGTTCGCCTGGTACACGGACAAGCGTTAAGCTTTATGCATTACAGCAATGTCTATCCTAAGGGCCAATTTTCTAAATGCTGGTGACAGAATTTTTAAAATCTGACTAGTACGAGTACTTTCGGTTGATAGTAACATCGTAAGGGAACCTGAGAGTCTGAGGTGTCCAAATACCTATGCACTTAAAATTGCCAAACCGCGGTAGGATCACGTGATAATTACAAGGTAATTAAACCCTTACTCTCTCTCTGAGAGAAGGGACAGCCTTTCTCTTCAGCAGTTTCTCCTCTGCAGGGCACGGGCCTGCAGTGGGACGGGTTTATTGGCTACATAAAAAAGTACTTTCAGATATTGCCTACCCTCTAGGTACATACAAACTTTTAAACATATAACTTTCCCTCGTTATTGTATAAGGTATATGTAGAGTATGTATTCGCAAACGGCAATATATAAAGTAGCTGAAAACCGTGTGCGTGTATGCTAATGAATGTTGATGATAGAAAAGAGGGTTGTCGGGATCGTGACAAGTGGAAAACCCCGATCTCTGCCTACCTCTTCGGAAAATAGAGGTAAGTTTATATTAGGAAGTCGTCTCAATTTTGAAAGAAGATTTAGAAAATTTTAAGAAATAAATTTGTTAAAATTTTCTATTCATTTAGCTAACGTTCATCGTTATCAACACTTTTATGTCCCTACTACTGGGCACGGGTCTTTTCCTTCATCGCAGAAAGGTTATTCCATACTCCACCACGGGGGCCAAGTACGGGTTGGTGAATGATTGTAAGACAATGTTACAATGACAAGTTATCAAGCTGCCCACAAGGGCTCTAACACGGCTTAACGACTGCCATTACATGACAGCCGGCACCAACGGCTTGGCGTGCCTTGCAAAGCATGTAAAAGCAAAGAGCTCGGAGAAAATGCCACTAGGTAGTAACTGGACCGTCACCCATCCTGCACCTGACCCACATGATTTTGCTTAACTGAAGTGATTGATTTCAATCTCTCGGTTCGGCTAGGCCAGATGCGCTATCTAACGAATTTATAAAACAGGACAAGACGAGATCGCTAATTTTGGAAACACATTTCTTATGAAGTATAAAGTCGAAAAAAATGTGCTCGTCTGCCCGTCCGTCCGTTGTCGGAGGATAGGTCGGTATTTTTTTTTTTTTTTGATTTTTCATAAATTTTATTAAATAAGGTGTGATCGTGAAGTCTTTAAAATACCAAATCAGAAAAAATTAAGTCAATTATGAGTCGGTCCATACCGTCACGTACATTAATCGATTGTGTACTCGAAATGGCAATATTGTTTATCCGGTGCCGCGCTGATACGAGAGCGATAACCTTAGGCTTATACCGCTGCGGAAATTTAATGTAACGATTTGGGTCGTAGGTACACAGTTAACCTTCTTTGATGAATGTTTCTCCTAAGGTAACGTTTAGAGTGTAGGATTAATCATCCTCTAGCTAACTAGTTATCTTCTGAAGATGCTTATAGTTACTTTTTTTTTAAGTAAGTCATATACGTCCCTTTACAACGCCTTCTTTTAAAGAGAGTGTGTGGGCTTAGTTGCCAATTGTTATTTCAATCGCTGAGATACTTAAACACCTCAGACACTCAGGTTTCGTCACGACGTTTTCCTTCAGTTAGCTAGTAGTATTACTACTATAACTACAACTTTAAAAAAAAGTTCCGTCTCAAACCAACTATTCTTAGATAGCCATGCTTTAGAAACGTTCACTCCCATGTCATCTCTCTCGTAATTCTGAAAGAAAACTTAATACTCCTGAAGTAAGCCTGAAGCGCTACCAAAAAATAAAATCGCGGACATTATAGACAAAGTTTTGTTATTACAACCTAGTTTCAGACGTAAAAAATGGTAAGAAAAGTTACGAACCTGTTACGTCTTAATTTTGATATTTAAATAACGTATTTGATTGTGCAAAATGTTATATGTTTCATAAACATTTTGTTAAGATATAACAAATTATTTTCGTTTTTTCATCTACATTAAAGGAAACTTTCTTCTTAATTCTCAATATAAGTGGCTCTATTCTTAATGTGAGTGTAACGTACGATAATTATAACCTCAGCCTGATTAGGTACAAATTATGATGGCTTGCTATCTTTTTAAGTTTTAATTTTTCATACAAATTTGATGAAAAAATGTAAAACAACTTTTTGGACATGTCTCATTTTGCAATATTAACCACATCAAGTCTTTAACGACACTTAAAAATGTTATGCTATTCACGTGAGAATACGTACATGTAGCTTTTGCTGTAAACAAAACTGCCTCTCACCATCGGGCCAATCACGTAGCTAAGAATACTACCGTAAGACGCTAAAGCAATTTAGCAGACGCTGCAGAGTTGGCAAGGCGACTAAGCAATACTGCCAATCGCTTCATAACCAGCTCCGTCATACATCTGCGTAAGAATAACGACGGGGTAGAGGGCTGAATGAACAAACGGCTGGCTCTGGCCGCTCAGTGTGTGCCCTACTCCCGCGTCTGACGTCCGCTCCGAGCGTATACCTCTCGGCTCTAACTTGTCGCGGAAAACTTTTAATATACTTCTCTTTACACTTCCCCATTCTAACTCAAGGTGATTTAATGACAACTAGTCCGGGCACGCGATGGAATCGCTGTAGCTGTCAGAAAAGTTTTGCTTTTGCGACGCCAATTCAGTTTGGGGTAGGTAAGTGTTTTTGTAAGACTTGTGTTGTTGTTTACTTTAATTTGAAGTGGTTGTAGTTTTTTGAGCTAAGTTCGGTAACAATCCAATAATGGTTGTAGTTTGATTTAATTTAAGGACGCTTTTTAGATTTGAGGAACAAAGTTAGGAACATTTTTTTGCAACGGAGTATAAAATCTTATCGCCTAAACTTTTCAGTGGTCCGTTGTTTTCACTCATCTTTTCAATTCATCTAACCCATTTCTTGGTTTAGAGTTTTTTCGAAATGTTTTCACGCTTGAAACATTTTTTGTTTGGTTGTGTTGGAGTGTAAGTACTCTTTAAAACTTTAAGCGCTTTCCCGTGTTAAGCTTTTTTACTGCTATCCTAGTGGGAATATTGTACACTGCTTTCCAAGTATTTTTTTTTGTTACTTTCTCATTATTTCTTCATGTATTTTTTGTACCCACTAATAAGTTATGTTCATTAGAGACTCTTATCTCAAAGTTTACCCTAAATATATGGCCTTAGGTTAGGTTTATACTTCAACAAAGCATTGTTATAGAGGTATGTACCTAGTAAGCAGTCAATCTACCCTGAATACCGCCGCGTTGAAGCCCGAACCCAATACATAGTAATGTGCCCGTTGCCTAAAGGCTGAAAATCTCCGTTGAAGCCTTTTATGAATACGGTCGCGTCTAAAAGAGTATATTCTAGGTATTTTCTTGATACAAACTAGGTACTTTTTTCTACTTCATCAATATGAAATGTAACGAGCGTGGTAGTTTTTTTGTAGAAAAATATGAGCTTACAAAAAAGAAGCGTTTTATGTATAATAGGACTTTGCCTTTAGTCAAATCAGCTCATAGGATTAGGGGCTTACGATTGACTTTGAAACAAAGAGGGGTAAACTGGGATCCATATTACAATCGATAGCTGATCAACCTTTACATTTTAGATTTTGGATCCTTTCTTAGTTTAAAAAACGATAAGCTGTGTAAAGTTGACTTTACACAACTAACGATTAGTTGTGTAAAGTCAACTTTATACAGCTGCAGTCAACTTTTAGAGTTCCGCACATGGAGGGTGGAATACCACCCTTCAGTGCGTGTTCAGCTTAGCAATAACAAGCCTGCGCCGTTTGTAATAACAAGCATCCGTCCATCTACCTTACCTTTTAAGAGTATCTATTGAACCGTAATAGATAAACAGATGAAATTTTCACAAAAGCTTTTTCGCAATTTTGTTAATAAATAATGAAGTTACGAGTCTTTTAACCGGGTTAACATTAATTAATTTAATCAATTTATAATATGTGACGTTTGCTTGTATTAATGTTATTAATACTATAAAAATATTAATATATTATAAATTAATACATGTTAATTATTATAATACTAGGCATCTTTGCGAACTCTGTACTGCCACAAAATCTGTTTGGACGACTCTTGTTACCAAGAAAACGCAACAAACATCTTACAGCTTGGCTTGAAATAAGGTTATGGTAAACATAAAATAATTCCATTCCACGGGAATGCATAACCAGGATGTCAAGTATCCAATGTCTTAATTCAGATCTTTGTCTATCTATATGCCAAGTGTCATGGAACTCCCATCAGTCGTTATATTGTGATTTCGTAACAAATATCCCAACATCTACAAACGTTCATTTTTATAATATTAATATTAGTTATATTAAGATAATGATAGATAACAAAAAACAGCCTAGTTTCTATCACACTCCCGTCAAGAATCACGAGCTGAATGAAAGCAAATAAAACTCAACGCAAATGTATAGAACTCTCAGTGTGCGAGTGCAACTCTCGCTTGGTCAGTTTTTATGCCTCAGTTAACCGATTATCAAATTATTAACCTACCATAAACTAGGTTAATACCTTTCACAAACAACCACTACAATTAAATCGAACTTGACTAATTATACAAGATACCAAAAGGTGTAGCACCGCACTGATATGAACCAACGTGTTTTAATGGGCTGGTAATCGGAAATCAAACATTTGCTTTTGACTTAACTGTTTCAACCGGTGAATATCTATTTACAGAAAAATCCCTTTAGTTCAGCTTTACTGTAGGTACTCATTTGAGATCATTTGACATAACAAGGTCACAAAATTGGCTAAACCTGACAGCTGACAACTATTTCTCAATTCGATATTTTTAATTCGTACCAAGATTTAAAAGAATATGGGGCTAGTAATGAAAAAAATGGAGCGTCAAACAATCTTATTTTTTCTACCAAAAATTACATTACTTAGGCATAAAAATCAAACAATGTCAGGACAAAAAGTAATAATAAACGAAAATACTCAATGCGCGTGTGCGAGTCGAATTCACGTACCGAGGGTTCCTTAATTTATAGGTAGGTACTTCTTCTTCTTCTACAGGCTATATTAGTCCACTGCTGGACATAGCCCTCCCCTAATGAGCGCCAAAGCGCAAGGTTGTGCCATCATTGGGGGGTAATGCCTATAATTCCCACGCTGGGCACGCGGGTTGGGGATCGCAGTTTGGTGGAGTTGTACTGCAAGGGGCGCTGCTGCCCTCCTTCCCTGGTTTGTATCCCTTAGTCGTCTTTTTCGACACCCGCGGGAAGAATTTGGGTTGGTGGTATTCTCTAGACCGACACTACACAGTCTAGGTACTTACATATTATATTTAAATATTTAGTTTACGAATCGAGTCTCGCAGTTTTTCAGATGATTTGATGGACGGACGGACGGACTGACTGACTACAAAGTGATCATTGAGAATCCTCAAATGGTTCGAGCGTCTTGTAGTGGACGCTGCCCACTCAAGCGTTCTTTCATTTATTTACTCATTTCGAATGATAGGCTTTTTAACGTTTTCATTAATTATAATTTATTGCCCACGAAACATAACATAATAGAACATATTGTGGCACTTCGTACCACATTATTTAAAAATGTGTTTTCAACATTTCGAACTAAAGGTAGAAAATAATTAATAAAAAAAATATGTAATTTTCATTTTGTTTATCATAATAAAAAAACCATTTCCTCAAAATATTGGTAGCTACTGATAATTTTTAAATCACGCTGTCGATAACAATATTAAATAATTATTTTATTGTCCACTAGGAAATTACTTGTATCAAAAAATTAACATCCACACAACGGTTTACATTTTACAGATAAAATATAAAGTGACTTTATTTAAATAGAGTACAATTAGATACCTACAAGTAATTTCTCCTAATGTAACTCTCTATGCACACCACGGCACAGCGTTAGAGCACTGGCTTTTGCCGTCACACATTATTCATCGACTTTGTTGGTTATTTCCTCCATGGTATATCAAACACACGCGCCCCGTCTTTTACGGTTAAATAACCTATTATTCTAACAAAGTTATACAATAATACGGGTATGTATAGTTGAATGCAGAGAAACTTAAGTTTTCTATGTAAATAATCAACTTGAAAGTTTCCATATAAAAAATCGGGATTCCCATTAATTCGGTTGTTTGAACCTAAAAGCAGCATTGGACAGGCATCGGCGCACTGGACTGACAATCTTTTACAAATTTCTGGCCGCTGAATGAGGATGGTCGTGAACAGGAAGATGTGGGGTGCATTGGGAAGCTTATGAATTTTCGCACTGAAGTAAATAGGAAGCCTTTGTTCAGAAGTGGGACAGAATCAAAGCTATACCCAAAAAAAAGTAATAAGAGATATTTACAGTATTTTTAATCGACCGATCCAACAATATCCCCATACTTGTGTAGTTGAGGAAAAAAATTGCATCCCTAAATTAGATATTGTATCGATTTTATCTTTTTAATCCCTAAATTAGGTACATGAGAGGTACTTCAAAATTTTCGTCTTTAACAATTCATCCCACTGTTTTGTTGGCTTGATCTATATGAAACATATACCTATGAAACTTTTCAGCTTTCTAGTATAAATAGTCTTTCGGATAGACAGACAACAGTCACGGGCATGGCAAAACTGTGCAAGAGGGTAAGGGTTCCTCGTTTACCATGGAACCCTAAAATGGTGCTAGCCATATATCCCCTCGGCCACGTTTCGAAAAACTACAATTCATAGTTTATCATGACAAATCGATGCACATTGTGTAGGCGATCAGTACAATAACTTTCTGTTTCTTTTATTAACAATCTATTTATCTACTGTTACTAGGTTGGCCAAAGTGCGAGCGGACAAATCAACTTATAGGTTTATATACAACTTATAAAGTTTATAGGTACTTTCAATAACTATTATTAAATTCAGACACTTTTTTTTTCAATTCCTGGTGCTAACACGATATTGACAAATTCTTAGTGTACCTGAAACCGGGGCTACACATTGAATTGGGACAGAATTTTATCAACTTTTATCAACTGTAATTCTAGGAAAAAAGGAGCAGGTAGTCGCAATAGAGGGAGTTGTTGGAATTGCCTCGAGAATGCAATCAGAGTCGATATAACTTTTTGCGTTAAAATAAGGGTTGGAAATGCAATCCAGGGTATCAACTGCTACTGAAAGCAGTATGGGCACATACATATACATATTCGTATAAACTAACGTCTGTATATATCTGAGGGTAGACAGAGGCCAAGGCTTGCCTCAGTTGTTTTCTTAAAATAAGTGCATTCAATAGCCCCACGGATGGACGATATGGTCAAGTCAGCAAATTGGATGCGAATGGTGACTAACAGTGAAACGTAGAAAAATCCTAATAAATGAAAGTATCATGACATTTTCAGTTAACTGACCAACATTCTTAAAACTGTACAGAAACTGTAAAACTGTACGAGGTGCTTCTATAACACACACACGCGCGCACACACACACACACACACACAATCAAACACACACATGTATGCGTATGTAAACATGCAATGCATGCATGCATAGACTCATGAAGTACCTACAGCTGAGAAAAAATAATACTTTGTTTTTATATTGTGTTTGTACTTCTGTCTATTTTACATAACAACATAACATAACCTCACACTTGTATTTCAGAAGGGTAGGCAGAGACCAGGGACTGCCGGTTCCGGGTACTTTTTCCCTTTGCTAATACATCCCCTATTTGCTCGAAGTATGTCCGCCTGAGACGCCCTTTACCAGCCCACCCACATTTACAATATATATTTGTTTCGTCAATCTTTCTTCCGTCATCCTTTCCACATGTCCAAACCAGCACAACATTCCTGACTCAATTTTAGTCACTCCATCCTTTTTCATTCCACAACGTCCTCTAATCAGACTATTGAGTATGCTGTCATTCAAAGTAACACTACACATACTTTTCAAGGACTTCAATTCTACTGAATTAATCCTACTTTCTTGATTCTGTTGCCACACCCAATGTCGCTACCACACATAAGTGTTGGGACCAGCACACCATTATGAATAGCCAATCTAGCTCTTTTGGAGATATTTTGGCTACTCGCAAGGCACTGTTTACACAATTTCAAGCTTTTTTTCTTCTTTCTATATCATCTTTACACTTTCCACAACCCTCGTAAGCAGGCTCCCCAAATAGATAAATTCTTTCACTTGTTCCACCGCTAATCGTTATCTTTCGTAACGTTATCTATTTTAATTTTATGATTAAGTATTGGTTCAACACAAGAACAACACGTTTCGTTAATGAGAAATGTTGCATCCTGCAAATTATGCTTGCTCTCCAATTAGGTCGGTATATATGATTTTTAAGTGATCGGTCATTATTTTCTTTTGAATTAATGTGCTAAAAAATCGTGGTGTCCATTGAATGTTCGTTACGCAATCAGCATGAACAATTAAACCTTGCTTCCTCATCATATCATCGCTGGACGTAGGTCTCTCCCAAGACACGCCACTGAGCCCGATCTTCGGAACTCCTTTGTCAGTTACTGCCCACCACTCTGCGAATGTCGTCGTTCACCTAGTCACATTACGTCTTACGCTTCGTTTACTGTTTCGCTGTCCACTCTAGAACCACCAACGGTTATCAATCCTGCGGTTGTACCTGCCTGCCGTAGGGTAATTTAGTAGAATGCAAACGAAATTTAGCACATTAAGTATTTTATAGCGGCTTATTGGTGTATAATTTGTCAGCAGGATGAGTACTTCATTGAGGAGGACATCATGTACTGCATTAATCCTAGTTTATTAAGTCTATCACCAAGCGACAGAAGTTTGTCGTGATCGCAACAATCCCTAGTTCTTTACCCGTCCGAGATACAAACGTGATTTTATGTCATATAAAATACTTAAGTCTTGCTGCCATAGTCAAATTATGGAGGCAGCACTGCATTATGAATAGGCAATCTAGCTCTTTTGAAGATATTTGGCCTAACAGTGCAAACTTCAAATGATTTTTATCTATCAAGCTACATTGTTTTAACATCGTATTGGCTTGACTGTAGGAGGCGGGAGAGGCATATACCTTAAACACAGGTTTTCATTCTTAATTCAGAGGCCTGCTTCCCTTCCTGTTTAAATCTAATTCTAGTTTATGTGTCTCCATGATGTGTAAAGTTTCAAAGGGTGTATATTTGGCTGTCAATAAACAATTATTATTAAACTAAAATGTTAATAAAACGTTGAACAAGCTCAACATAGAAATAAAATTATATTTTGATTGTGAATCATTAATTTTTTCGTAAATAAATTTATTGCGGGATTTTATTACTCACGTCAAAGCAACTACACAACACATATCCCGGTCGCCAACAAGTATAATTGGCGATACAGTAGTCAGACAAAGGCATCAAAATCACCCTGACAGAGAGACTATTTGTTAAAATCAAAGTACGGTGACCCCCAACAGGAATCGAACCTACTACCATTCTCATGTTAATCAAGCACGCTTTCACTCGATCAACGAGGTAGTCTTATAGTACCTATGTTGTAATGGGTAAAATTATGAAGCAATTTCACTGGATACTATGGAGGCCTACTAGAATCGCTTATGATAGGATCCCAAGAATCGAAAAGTTTAATATACCTTCAATTCTGCCATCATAACAAGAAAGGCTGTAACTACTTCAAACTTAGTTTCGAGTAAATTGAAGTTGAGTGAAAAGTGATGCTTGAAGACCCCTGAAGCATTTCTGATAACTTTTCACCGATGATGTTGATTTTACAACTACGAGAATAGTTCCAATATGCAAGATTCCAGTTAGACGGAGACCAAGAATTCATGGTTGCACAATGTACGACAGTGGTTTCAACAGAGTACCAGTTCCTTGTTTGTTACGGCAACCTCGAAACGCAAGATAGCTAAACGGGTTTCCAATCTCCGATAGGAGATGGCGTGTGAAGTTGTGGCCTAGTGATTGGAAACAATCATTAGGGTTAAATAACAATAGGCGCGGTCAGGTGCTGGATAGGTGACCATCTCGTGACTACCGCTTGTGGTTTTAACCGAGCGCTTCCGTGATTTGCAAGGCACGCTAAGACGTCAATGCCGGCTATTATGTAATGGCAGTCGTTAAGCCATGTCCGTGGCCTTATGATAATGTTTGATGGTTTGATAACTTCTGAAAGGCCCGCGACTGTCTTACAATCTGCTACCAACCCGTACGTGGCCCCCGTGTTGGACTATGGGCTAACCTTCCTGCTATGCAGGAAGAGACCCGTGCCCCAGCAGTGGCGACATACCAAGGGTTGATATCCTTATTTTGTCATAAGATATATTCGTAGAATAAAAGCGTATTTAATACCATTTATATATAACTATTAGTTAATTCAGAATTGAATTTTGGTTGAATAAATAAGGCATATAAGTCAACAATCGTTTTAAAGTGCAATACGTATTGGCCTCTCGCTTCAAAGAATACACCTGGATTGCGCTCAACGTCTGCGTCGTATCGTTTGGCTGGACCGAAGTTCAGGAGCCGTTCAGAAATTTCCGACAACGTTTGTAAACTTAGTTTCCATGGCTAAGTTAGAAGGCAACTTTCTCCTCCGTCCGGCCGTAAGATGCTTGAACGTTCAGCAACGTGGTGTGGAGCGTCTTGAACTATTAGCAAGAGGTTTGCTTACGGGTTTCGTCGTTTTTTTTTTAAATAGCATTAAAAAGTTAAAATTACTTTGCTAAATTCCGCCAAAAATCCCACATGCACCATGCGGTTAGTTAATGCACCGCCGTCCCTCCCATTTTTTCAAGCAGAAGCAAGACACGAACATATCACCATCAACACTAATACTAGTTTGAGACAACACGCGACGCGTTTCGCCTCTAACACGAGGCATCCTCAGGCTCCCAAATGCAAAAATATTTATTTTTAAAATATTTATTGGTATTGGTTTGTTTGGGTTGAGTTGCGATAGCTCAGAAGATAAAACAATGCTATGTATATTTTTGTTGTCATAGTAGCAATACCACTCGCTAACTGTGAAAAAAAATATCCTGAGGAAACCTGAGTGAGGAGGTGTTCGAATACCTCAGTGCTTAAAATTGCTAATAGACCTCTTTCCCATAGAAGGTCTGTGCCCCGCAGGGGACCTTTCAAGGCTACATAAAAAAACGTTAGTTTGTAGCTAACCAACGATAGGAGAAGGCACATGAAGATTAAAAAGATTGGTTTTTTAGTCCGCTCTGGTTGACTGAAAATGTTGGAAGGTACTGGTTATACAAGGCGTGGTGTGAAGAATGGAAAATCTGAATAAAGTTCAAAATGTTCTGTGTATGTATTCACGCCACACTCTATATATTCCAACAGTATACAGAGTTTATTTATAATGCACGATTCCTAAAATATGTGTTGATTAGGTTTTTTCATAACCTTATTTGGAAAAGTTCTTTCAGATTAATATTATTACTTCTATTATTATTATTATTCTACAAATTTGGACTCACCTACGTGGTTTCGCTAAATTTGAGCAATGGTACTGGAACATTGTACTACTTAATTCATTATCTGTCACCCGACGTCACTGTAAAGCGAAAAAAAGTACAAATTTTGAAATGAAAAATATTTTATACAAATAATCTTTATAATTATGTTGTAGAACAAAAGTTGAAGTAAATTAAGAACTAACGGACGGGTTTCAGAAATTGCAAACTGTATAGGTATCATCGCTAACACCTATATTGTCACATATGAGTACATATGAGTCTATATATTATGCTTTTTTATGTAATCTACAAACGTCTCACTGCAGGGTACAGGCCTTCTCCCAAAGAGTATGAGCTTAATTAGATTAGATGAAAATTGTTATTCTCGTTGAAAAATTATTTTTAGAAGAATTTAACTATAGAAGAAAAATATTCTGATTTAATAAGCTCATATGCTGTGATATCGACTTGCTTAAATAAAGCTTGTGAAAGTCTCGGGTAGAACAGATTTATAAGCAAACATCCCTTATGGTATTTCGAGGAATCCAGGCAGTACTTTAGGCTTCCTAGATGAGCGAGGTCCCTTATTACGAAGCCTTCAGAGATTGCCTATATTGTTATTAGTTTTGTGACACATTTATAGGCAAAATGATAAAAATAGAATTATCCATAAAAAAGCTATCACCCACTACAAATAATACACACTGAATAAAATAAACTTATCTATTGATACAAACTAAAACAAAATATTTTTTGTCTATATAAATTAGTTTCTAGAAACTAAACTAATAAGTATTTATAACATCTTTAATCACTAATAACCAACCAAGTACATGTCCGGCCTCGAGCATTGTAGGGTTTCGTAGAGAAGATGTTTTTTTCATTATATAACTAACAACTTCATCAACGAAATTTTCAATATTTGTACGAACATTTCTTTTTATAAGTTGGTCAACTTTTACTCGCTAACGAGTAATCCTTATTATATATTATCATGCTCCTTCCCGGATTTTTTTCTCAATTTTACAAACAGTTATTTAGTCAGAAGAGGGTGGGATGCTCTACTCTGACAAAAAAATAAGCTTTAAAGTTTATTATTTCGCTAACGAATGCATCAATGACATTCATTTAGGAATAGATTTTTTTCAACCTTCACTCAACATTGTTAAACGACCAATCCGATGATATACCAGACTATTGTATAGGCAAAAAAATGTATCTCTAATCCAGATGCAGGGGAGGTACCCTAATTATTTTTAAATATTTTATGTTACCTTTTTCTGTGTCTTTCCTGTGTTTTCCTGTGTTCCTTTTTCTGGTGTGATTAAAATGTACATTTATGAACCCTATGCACCAATATATCTATAAACTTCCAGCTTTCTAGTTCTTGTCATCTGTGTTGTTAACCGCAGGCAGACAGACAGACGGTCATGGCAAACTATAAGGGTTCCTTGTTGACTACAGAACCCTGAAAACAACCTCAAATAAGATTGTTTCGTTATAAAAACCTATTTAGAGGCTCAGAATTCCTAAGAATTCCGGGACTCGAAACCGCGAGCGACCTCTGGCTAACCGTGCCAGCGCTGTCCCAACTGAGCTAATGGGTGATATGTTTAGTTATTTCACCAAATTTTCTTTATTACAATTCGCTCTTATCAGTCTCTTGAAGTCATTCGATTCTTCTCCTACGATGAATTCAAACGACACGCTCGATAACTTTATTGACTGCGTTCGTCTCAGTATATTTCCACAGCATTATATCGTATCTTGCGGAAAAGTAGTTACCGGTGTAGGATCGCATCCGACGCCATTTCGCAGGTGTTTTGTTGTGCCCGACGACCTCGCTCCGCTGTGCCAATGTGTAGCGACAACGTGTCGTCTTCGGCCTACCGCCGACCTAGGGGTTGCGCTACACTTGATGTAAGGGGCGTATAGAATGCTGTTCTATTTAATAGCAAACTGAAATGTAATGAAATTTGTTTGGCAGAAGATGAAACCTTTTACATTGCTTTGCACTGTTTTCTTAAATTTAAAATATTTGTGGAGATGTGATGCTGTTGGAATGCTGATGCTGATAGCTTAAAAATGGAAAAGCCCCCGGTGAAGACGGAATAACATCAGAGCTTGTGAAAGCTGGAGGAGCCCCTGTTATTCAGGAACTGCAAAAGCTCTTCAACGCCGTCCTTCACAGTAGGAGAACTCCAAAGGCGTGGAACAGGAGTTTGGTGGTGCTCTTTTTTAAGAAGGGTGACAAAACTCTTCTTAAAATTTATAGACCCATCTCGCTTCTGAGCCATGTATAAGCTGTTTTCACGAGTGATCACGAATCGTCTCGCCAGGAGACTTGACGAGTTCCAGCCGCCGGAACAGGCCGGGTTTCGCGGAGGATATGGCACCATAGACCACATTCACTCAGTGAGGCAGATTATACAGAAGTGCGAAGAGTATAACCAGCCCTTGTGTCTATCCTTTGTGGACTATGAGAAGGCCTTTGATTCTGTCGAAACCTGGGCTGTTCTGGAATCCTTACAGCGATGCCAAATAGACTATCGTTATATCGAGGTGTTGAGATGTCTGTACGAAGCCGCCACCATGAGTGTTCAAGTACAGGGCCAGCAGTCTAAACCTATGCAACTGCGCAGAGGAGTAAGACAGGGGGTGTTATATCCCCGAAACTGTTCACAAGCGCGTTGGAAGATATGTTTAAGACGCTGGACTGAAAAGGAAAGGGCATTAACATAAACGGCGACTACATCTCACACCTGCGATTCGCAGATGACATAGTCTTAATGGCGGAGTCACTAGAGATAAGCTTATAAGAGGCCCGATAATAACATGCCATTATGTGTCCATTCTGATGTCAGTCAGTATCGGATAGGTAGCAGTAAGTAGCAGCCAGGCACTCCCGTTAGTGCCTGATACAAATTTACAATTGATATCATTGGTTGACTGCCTCGTTGGTCTAGCCGTTAAGGCGCTTAGCTACCAAGACAGAGGTCGTGGGTTCGATTCCCACTGGGGGCCGGCGTAAATTTGTAAAAGTGGCCAAACTCTGGGTGTATTTTCATGTTTGTGATGTCCTTGCCTGGTTACTAGAGTAAGATAAGATAAGAATATTCTTTATTGTAAACCAGAGCACATAATTATAAAACAAGTAAAGATACAAAGTACAATGGGCGGACTTATTGCTAAAAGCAATTACTTCCAGACAACCTTACGACGGAAAGTTGCTGAAGGAAATAAGAGATGGGTAGTCGGTGCAAATATGAATAGTACAGAGTATCTTAGTTTGGGACCCAGGTCAAGTGATTGTATTGTGTTTATGTTATTATTATTATCATTGGGAGATCCATAAGGCACTTTTTTGTTTCATAAACGATCATAACAAAAAATATATGTGTTTTGATGGCGCTTAAACTTTATGGAGCCCTTTAAATAGGAAGACAGAATTGTAACAGATTATTAGAATGTTGCGGAGGCAACCGACGCCTCAAACACACGTTCGTGCGACAGGATAATTACATCCCTATTGTTATGAGCCACGGAGAACAATGTTGTTAGATTTCGACTCATGTAGAGTATCGCAGCGACACGTGCACCGATGTATTCTGGCCCTAATACATACAGATACCGTAACAAACAGTGAACTGATCGAATCGCGGAAAGTTGACACGAGGAAGGGACCGAAATGGCTTTCGTAATGACTACGTATGCCGTCATGTTCCATTTGATTACGTTGGTTTCGACGTTTACAGCTTGCATTGGTGTTTATTTTTCAATACCATTAAAACAAACATATCAATTCGACGGCTGGCTTGGTTGAAAAACTTTATACTATCAAATCTAAAACACTTTCGCCAAGACGGCGAGCTCAAGGGGCGATCCGGAGCTAACTAGTGGAAAATTATATCTTTTTTTATACATTTTGGCAAAAATGGAACATAAAAAATGTCAATAACTGTGCTAGCTTGTAGAATAGATAAAATACTCCTTATCGTACACAGAAAATACATTAACGAAAATTGTATGTAAGGTGAACTAATCGGAAATCGGATTTCTGCGACGGCCGTTAGTTATTCTGTAATACAGTACTGTTCATTCAGCAACAGTACTGTCCATACTGGTAGATTTAAAACTTTTTGTTTAATTAATAATTATGACAAAAATAAGGGTCCGAACCCGTGCTTCACCCAAGTTCTCCATCTGGGTGAAGCACGGGATCAAATTTTTTGATCCATTTGATCCCTTTAATCCCGTGCTTTACCAAGGTGGAGAACTTAGGTGGAGCACGGGTCCGGACCCTTATTATTGTCATAATTATTAATTAAACAAAAAGTAATAAATCTATCAGTATGAACAGTACTGTTGCTGAATGAACAGTACTGTACAGAATCGCTCGTAACTCCGGCTGCCTGAGTGATCTTAAACGATCACGGAGGTTAAGCAACACAGGCGGCGTTCAGTACATGGATGAGTAAACCGTCTATTGTCATATTTCCGAGCCATTTCGTGCTTCGCAAGGCACGTTAAGCAGTTAACGCCGGCTGCCGTCGATAGAAGGCAGTCGTAAAGCGAAGTCAGAGGCCTTAGGGCGGCTTGAAAACTTCTGACATTAAGACCAGCCACTAGAATTGCAATCCTCCACCAATCTGGACTTGGCTCCTGTGGTGGAGTATGGCCTACACTTTCCTCCGGGAAGAGACTCGTGCCCCTCGGTGGGGACATAATGAGTTTATGATGATGATGAACGGTACTACCATGGCACTATCACTCTTGTCGTCCTCTGTCGTCAGGCTATACTCGTCCACTATCACTCGTTATCAACCCTTGTCTGCCCAACTGCTCGAGCACGGGTCTCTTCCAGCATAGTAGAAAGTTTAGGCCACACTCCACCACGGGGTTCGTGGAAGATTGTAAGACAGTGGCGGGCCTTAATGTCAGAAGTTATCAAGCCGCCCATAAGGCCTCTGATGTGGCTTAACGACTGCTATTACATGACAGCCGGCACCGACGGCTTGACGTGTCTTGTGAAGCACGGGAGCGCTCGGGAAAATGCCACTAACGGTAGTCACGGGACGATCACCCATCCTGCACCTGATCGCGCCTGTTGTTGCTTAACTCAAGTGATTGATTTAAGCAACGGTTTGCCGAGGCCGCGATCACTCATGTGACTTCAAAGAAATGCATGCGTTCAGATATTGTCATTTTCATTGATTTATTCATACGTACATTGTTTCAGGTTCAAAAGACTCCCTATTTACTGATGACCTCATAGCTGACGGACATAATTGTGGATAGAAAATATGCAGGACCCTTGGTGGCCAATGTATATACTAGCCATTTTCATGCTTGGACTGGATTCGAAGCTCGTTGGTAAGATTATTTTTATTCTTATCCATAGACTGCTGATTTATTAATATTGTAGTTGACTCATGATACTCGTAACATTAAGGTGATATTGTATTAAACGTATAGAGAACATACAAAACTTTGAAATCATAAAACATATAGCCATAAAGATATATCTTTGGATTTTTACCAAGTCTCGAATTTTTTTTTAAAAGAGTAAATGAAAAATTTATTAGAATATGTTTTTCCATTGTATTCGGAACGTATTCTAATAAGAGTATAAACGATTTTTGTTAATATAACGCTCGATTTGGATGGATTTTTTTTATACGACATGACTAAAACTACTTTTAAACGGGTTACATCAAGATATGATTGAATAATTTTTTTTTGCATATCCTCTGTTCTTCCTTCTTTTGTTTGTTAATTGTTATATTTATTGTGCTTCGTATGACTAAATAGTCATACGTATTTTATTACTACATCCCGTTTCCTACAGTAGCCTTTGTGTTTGTAAGTAATCGGTCTTAGCTTTTGATATACTCATGTTATTTATAATTTGTCGTGATTTTGTTTCAGGTGAAGCGTTCCAGCCTGAGTTTGCGGAACCTCTTATGAATTTAACAATCCCACTAGGTAGAGATGCCATATTTAGGTGCTTTGTGCAGAACCTTGGTGGTTACAGAGTAAGTTAACTGTTTTTACTGTTTTAAAAATTAGTTACAATAAATTAAAGACTGTGCTATGTCATCTATGAAGGCAGTAAGGACGTGTTATACATATTTAAATGAAAAATGGCCTAAATACTATAAGATCTACGCCACAAAAGCTTAGAAAAACGACACAACTACATAGATTCCGGGAATAGAATTTTAATTGCACAAAAAAGCACAATGTCCAACTATAAGGCACAAATTTCCGTGAATTAGTGCGCCCTGTTGTTCACATCAAACAACGATTTGCAGGTCGGCTGGGTGAAGGCGGACACGAAAGCGATTCAAGCGATACACGTTCATGTGATTACGAATAATCAACGAGTGAGCGTCTCGCACAGCCAGTCCGTCTGGAATCTGCACATCAGGAACGTACAAGAAGAGGACCGGGGGCAATACATGTGCCAGATCAACACGGATCCAATGAAAAGTCAGGTTCGAACTATTTATTTATATCTTTTATTTACATGAAGCGCTCGTGGCCTTGGCGAACCGAAAGGTTGGAATCAGTCACTTCAGTTAAGCTACAACAGGCGCGGTCAGGTACACGATGGGTGACCGTCCCGTGACTACCGCTAGTGGCATTTTTTCGAGCTCTTCCTTGCTTCACAAGGCACGTTAAGCCATTGGTGCCGGCCGTCATGTAATGGCAGTCGTTAAGCCATGTCAGAGGCCTTATGGGCGGCTTGATAACTTCTGACAGAAACCTTGGAAAATACTATTCTGACAGTAAGGCCCGCCACTGTCTTACAATCCTCCACCAACCCGGACTTGGCCCCTGTGGTGGCCCCTGCGATGCAGGTAGAGACCGGTGCCCTGTAGTGGGGACATACAAGGGTTGATAGCGAATTATATCTTTTATTTGTACCCGAACCTATTTTTGCGTGCATGCAACGACTAATAAATGTTGATGAAGTGAAAGAAGTCTGTGTGAACAATGGCAACTGGCAAATGTGGTCTCTGCCTACCTGGTCGGGATACAGGCGTGACTTTATGTTACCTATGTTATTTTTATTTATCCTGGTCAAATGCAATTCCTGAAACATGTCACTTAGAGTTTGTCAATCACATCAAATTCTACGTCTCTTTAAAATTACTTTCTAATATTTTCCATTAAAAGTATAAATTCTGGGCTGCTTTCTTCTGCTTTGGACTGGGGCTGCTTGGGTGTACTGCTTAAGCCATTTTATGTAACCTATACATTCCACTGGACTCCACAGATCTTCACTCAAAGAGAGAGAAGTTCCTATGTATTTAAAAATAATGGTAGATACTTCTACATCGGACAATTCATTCTTAACTATAGTCTGCGACATTCGTAGAGAATGTAAAAAAAAATATAATATATACTCTAATATTTAAAAAAATCAATGGTGATTATAATTGAAATTAAAAAATGGTAAAAAATTGTTAATAAAAAAAAACAATTAATATAGACTAAGTTAATGTGATAAGATCATCTAAACTGCGGTCATTAACCAACTAGACTAAACACTCACATTCTCTCTTCGTCAGAGAAGAACTATGCTAAACACGTACGCAGGACGCAAAAGTATGATAATTAGGGAGAATAAAATAACGGCAAAAAATATAGTAGAAGTTTATTTACGGTTGGTTACAAAATCCAGCTATAAATATAATTAATTTGATTTTTTATGAAATACACAATCTGAAGAATCGCATTAATCAATTTGTCAGTTGGAAGTATATGGACTCCATTCTTGACCCTCAAACGCATCCGTAGACTCGGTTTCTACTAGTTCGTTAATTTTGATTTTACTTCTAACATAGCCGTGTATTCTAACCTGCCGATATAGGAACTCTCTTGTCATTATTTCAGGCACAAACATTTGACGACTTTTGAATAGCACTGGGTCGGTTGGGCCCCAGGCTTCCGTAGGAAATACTAGTCGCCGAAATATTCTCATTCGGAAATACACGTACATTTGTATAATCATTCCAATTACGATTATAAAAAGATATATACCAACTAGAATGTAAACAACCAAGTTATCGTTTTTATTGATATCAGTGATATCATCGTCTAATATTTCATTTGAAACGAGGTTTTGACTTAGGGTATATAAAGTCGCCAGTAATATTAACGGATTCACAAGCCACGCCAATTTCAAAAATATACTTGCTTTTATGCCAATCATAAATATTATATCAATGTTATGCTTGTTGTATCCGTAGAACCAATATAATGATATAGAAAATAGAAAACTACTGATAAACTGAATGATTCGTATAGCATCGGTAAGGCCGGGTGTGAGGTCGGAGCAGAAAAACGGACACGTGAGCCCGAAAATCGTCACAAGACATATAAATGTAATTGTTTTAGAATATTTCTGCCCTGAATTACCCAAATCAATTATAATTTCCCTCATATAACAGAACAGAATCCATTCGTTAATAAATAGACACAAATATATCGATGAGAACCAAAAGAATCCCCAGACGGGAAAAGAGTCGAAATACGTTGTTATCTCTGAGATTGATGCAAACGTGGTGAAGTATGGACTGTCGCCTATTTCTATTATATTCACTTCTTCACCGTGGTAGTACGACATAGTTTTTATGCCACTAAAAGCGATCAGAGCGTATATAACGGTTACACTGGTGGAAATAAGAGAGGCAGATATTGAGATCATAGTGGCTGGACTACGAAAAGAGATGTCGCGAGTTAGATGCACTATCAGGCCGCTGCCGGTACCGACACACAGAAATCCCCTACCGATTGCTAAAAAAAATGCCTCAACGCTATAATTCGACCAGCTCACGGCTATCTTACTTGCATACCAAGTACCACTCGTGGACAGAGCAACACAAAATAGGACGAACATCGTAAAGCTTACATAGAAGGCTACAAGACGAACACTGACCTGAAGGAATTTATCATTCTTTATGCAGAGCAAAAACAAGACGAAACACAGTAAACCACTTCCAGCCACCGACTTCCAAGGATACATACATTTTGGCCAGTACATGCGCACAGAATTGTCATGTATCTCGCGATTGAAGAAGCAACTGGCTGCCGTTTTCATGCCGCAGTCAATTTCGTATAATTGCTGCATCTCCAAGCAGTGTTGAAATATTGACACGTTCACTCGTTTCACCATACATTTGCAGGTTGTATTGAGATCGTCACAGGTATACCACGGCGGTGGTTCTACGCATGAGTAGAAAGTATATTCCAAGTACCACGCGGCCTTTACCTGAGTGTAAATTGCTTTCAACAGAACCAGGTAAAATGTTCCATATCCAACACCACGGAACAATGGGAAGTAGTTGAACATTGACACTGCGTTGCAATTGGTGTACTGAGCTATACAAACTTCTGAGTACACTAGAGGAATTCCAACGAGTATGACACCAACGACATGAAGAAAACTGTTAATGTAAAAACCGGTGTGCGCCAACTCCGCGGGCACGTATGCTATAGATAACTCGTTGACCATCCATGCTACGAGTATCAGTTTGTACATGCCAGGACTGGACCAGCGGTTTTTGAAGTCCGGACAGTATTTAGTGCTAATTTTTGTAACGTTAGCCATACTATATTGCGGTTTAAATACTATTACAATTTTACTTGACAGATTTATTTGATTGAAAACACAGCCGGACCATCTAGACCAGCAACCTAACATGTTAGGCGTTTTGTTTACACTGCCCTACAGGTTTAGGTAGACTAGAAACTCATCAAACATCGGGAAAATTATATAATACCGACATGAGCACACATGTGGTGCGCTTTAAAGTATGTTTATACCCACCAACTTAATGGTCCAGTGAAAAGTAGCGGAACTTAAAGCGAAATGCATTGTATGTGTGTCGACATCTGACAATTGGCGTCTCAACTAAAATTAAATTGTACAACTTTTACATTAACAAATGTAAAATTTCCCTTTAACATTAATTTATTATCCGATGTAGGGTATTCTGATTTGCATCTTCTAGTTGGATTTTTTTTGCAGCCGACATTAAATTGAAATCTCCTAATATGAGTCGCAAGCAACAATACACGGAACGCATGATAGCGCATGCAAAATTTAAATTGCAGTAAACATTTGAAGAGATAAAATGAATTAAATCTCGCTGGAAGCAGCGGCAGCGGGCGGCGGCACAGCGGGTAATGATTCGTGCATGGTGCTCCTAAATTATTGCGCCACACTGCAATTTATACCCGGGCCTGATAACGGCATAAATCCCCGGCGTCGACAGTCCAGGCTTCGATGGCAACGTCGACGCGGCATGACGCCACTTGACAGAATGTGCACCAAAAATTGGAACACAGAGGGCACTTGGTACGAGTAACCGAGCGCAGCGGCTCCCAATTAGCGGTGTTGATCTTCCAATTGACTGACGCTTTTCAATTAATCCGGATGACGCCACGGGGTTCGTGCGGCAATTTTCATCACATGTTATCGAAACAGCTGCAAGTAGAACTTGAGCCTTTTGTGTTATTTATTTATAATAGTCATTAGTGAGACACTATTTAAAATTATGGTTATCAAACAGTGCGATAACTAAGCAGAAAAAACCGTTAAGCACCATGTAAAGATATATTAAAATTAGCTGAATTATTAATGAGCCTACAACCTATTCACATACCTACAATAACACAAAGAAATCATCAAACCAAATACATCGACCAAATAGGGGATGTGTTAGCAAAAGGAAAGATAAAAAGGACCCGGTACCGGCGTGCGTGCATGCAACTATTTATGAACGTTGATGAAGCGAAGGTGATCTGTCAGGAGCGTGGCAAGTGGCAGTCCCTGGTCTCTGCCTTACTGAGGAGTTCGATAACAAACACTGGTGACGCAATTTTTTTATACCAGATAATATAGAAAATTTATTAAAAAAAATCTAAATGGCGTCCACGGCAAAATCTATTGTTCTAACAAAAGTTTTCTTCTATTACAAACTCTGTTAGACTTGTTTCAGAAATTGCCCATTTTTGAGGCAACTGTATATAACTACTCGTATTAAGGCACATTTTGCATTTCAGAGCAACCTCCACAAACATTTTGTTTAGTCAAATCCACCCTTCCGGTCCTTTTAGTGGTCTTAAGATCTACTTTGCTTGTAGATGGGCTACCTAGACGTGGTGATCCCTCCAGACTTCATCACGGAAGAAACGTCTGGGGACGTGATGGTGCCAGAAGGGGGAATGGCCCGTGTGGCCTGCCACGCGCGCGGGATTCCGCACCCTAAGATCATGTGGCGGAGGGAAGACGGAATGGACATCGTCATAAGAGACGCTAGTGGAATCAAAAATAAAGGTAACTTTCTTTTATGTTATTCAGGCTGTAGAATGTTCTTACAATGTGTCTCCCATTTTGAAATCAGACTAGAGCGTAAAGGTTAGGTTTTCTTTAAGTGATGTTTTCTTTTCCTCAGTCAACTCAATTAAGGCCTTTCCTTTCAACACGAGTTAGATAAAAGTTTGGCTTACTGGCTTACTGTTTTACCCATTATTTTTATGATTTTTAAGACTTTGTTTCACTGTTTGTACCTAATATGTAAAATTGTGTTTCATATTACCTACTACCCTAACTATAAATGTATTGCGTGTTGTGATCACCTGCTTGTAGATAGTACACTACAATCTTGTTTTGTAACACTCATATGCTTAACTGACATGTCATAGTGTAACTTTCTGTTTGGTGATTCTAAAATAAAATTAAAAAAAAAAAAAAAGTGATCTCTCCGTCATCCTGAATAAAATTCCGAGAGCCACAACTTTTGATTACTTCTTCAGCCTTTGGCAATTTTGTTTTTGAAGTAAGAGTCGTGCTTTGAGAGGGGGAAGGCTACGTCCAGCCTAGGCCCTAGATTATGTTAATGCATTATAGTACAATGACAATTACACGAACGTGGCGATTTCGTTTCATTGCTGCTTTCAGTCTAAAACCACATGCATATCAAACCTTCTAGGCGCCAATGGTATAAAAAACAAGTCACCTGACCCCTCCATTTATCTGACATTGTAGTGTAATGCACTAACAGAATTAAAGCCAAGGTACTCGTAGCACGACATCGCAAATCGTGCGTTTTTACGTCAAAATTCGTAACTTTCCATCGGTCGCTGTTCAATACAATAGGCTATTTAACAGGTTTTGAAAACCAACTCTTTTTGTTGTGTTTAACAAGTGCTCCGTAAGTAATAATTTATTGAGTATTTTTTTATAAAAAAAGCAAATTATAATTCAGTTTTGAAATAAGGCTCTTGCACAATATAACGTTGCACAGGACTTAGTGGCGTCTCTGGTCAGTAAGCGAACAAACGTCAAGCCAACTACCGGGCTCTCGGATCGCTATATTTAATGAGCTGTGACGTCATTATCGATAAATCGATAATGACGACCGGGATTGGTTAAACAATCCCGGTCGTTTTCAACAAAATTGCTAGGGCTACAAAAGTATTAAGTTATATCCTTAGTTATATTTTTTTTGCAGATTTGTCCCATTTTTTACTTAATATGCCGTAAATCGGTTTTAACACTCATAATTGATACAAATAATGAATAACAATTATTTTATTTAATCCTTTTTTTACACTCTGATTAAGCCTATTTTGAACAACTCTGCCGCGGTTTTAACACCCTGTCCAATCTTTGACGTTGCACAACCGTGAGTGGCATCTTTCTCCTGCCCAGCTTTTTGTTTTATTTTTATATTTTATAACCAACTTTTATTTATACTCAGTTGCCATCTACGAGGAAGAGGTGTTAACTCTCACCAAGATATCCCGCTCGGACATGGGTGCGTACTTGTGCATAGCAAGCAATGGCGTGCCACCGTCCATCAGCAAACTCATCATGATTAAAGTGCACTGTGAGTATAAGGAGAGCATTCTTTCTCATATTTGTTTAGTTGGGATCCGGTGTGTTGCGCCTCGCCCCAAGTGTTTTTATGACGTTCCGCGATAAAAAAAATATATTTTTTTTAGTTCGTTAGTTCTTTGTTAGATAGTGTGAAGCGGAAGGTTTTTTACGTAGGTATATAAAAAAAATTGAACTAAGGCGCTGTCCACCATAATAACTAAAACCCGCATTTTTCGGATGCACGTAATTACAGAAAGTAAATACTTCTGAAATAAAACAACCCAACGCGTAACAAGAATATGAAATACAGAAAAGAGTAAGTGAGAGTGTAAATAATCTTTTGTGTTTTTTTACAATAAACTCAATTAAAATTATAAAAACATGATTCCACTAAAACACTCTAATAAAACGGAAAAAAGTAAAAAACGATAAATCGTAACCACAGATTAAATATAACGCCTGTATGTTATAGGTTGTTAGGTTGGTTACGTTTTATCCTTGTAAAATCTCCACCACAGACTACTAAGTTAGGGCACTAAGGCAGCGTTTTGGAGCGCCTCAAGAAATTCTATTTCTTAATGATTTGCGATGCTCATACATTGTTATATATTAAACGTAGAACCGTTCGCGATTATTTACTAGGTAAAACGAAATTACCTTAATTCCCGAAGTTTTATAAAACTGTGTTTTTAAAAATAAAATTGTTTATATTTGTCATCTACAGTGAATAACTGAGTGGAATTATTTAAACCAAGCGATAGTTTTTTTTTATTTATTAAGTCTCGTTGCGAACAGTCTCATTGACTTATCTCAATTCATAAAGTTTATTCGATGTTATGGACCGGAGCGCAATACACCGGACTTATGTTTCAATGTTTGTCGAATCTATCATAGGGTGCCCCTCTGTTTATTCTGCATTAGCGGTTTGTTAAATAACATGAGTCATAACAGGGGAACGTTTCTCATATTGGTAACAAACGTTTGATTCATAGTGGTTATTTAGAAATCATTAAAATATATAAAAAAACATAACTTTTTTTGTTTGATATTCGAAAATGTTGATGCTTCATCAGTTTGGCATCAATCCGAGCTTAATCAAGGTCACAGACTGAACTGACGCCAGACTGAACGTATGAACTCCGTCTTAGGATCACTAAAAAAGTTAAATTGTACAAGCGAGACAGCATACTCGACGTAACATCAACCGTAACCAACTTGTTCATCGTATAATCTGTCTGTCGTTTGTCTCTCGCTAACTTTGAAAAAAAAACATCGTGAGGAAACCTGGCGTGTAAGGTTTTCACGTAACATAATGCTTAAATTTCCAATGGCTAAAGTTTCCAACGGTGAACACCGGTGGTAATTAAGCCCGTACTCTCTCTCCCTGATAGAAGTCCTGTGCCCTACAGCGAGATATATACAGGGTACGTAAAAAAACTGTCATTTGTCACTTGGTGAAGGAAAACATTCTGAGGAAAGCTGAGCGTCCGAGGGGTTTTCATTCCTTAGCGCTTCAAATTGCCAATTAAAATTAAGCTCTTACTCGCTCTATCTCCGAGAAAAGGCCTGTGCTCTGCAGTACAAAGTATAAAGGCTATGTATAAAAACTGTCATTCGTTTTTTTACACTTGACTCACATTCAGGAGTTCGTAGGTTCGTACACCGGCACGTACCAAAGACTTCGTTTCCTATCTAGCTATCTATTATCAGCCCACATCAACCCACTGCTGGGCATAGGCCTCCTTTTTATTGCGCCATTCCTCACGGTCCTGTGATCTGATCCATCTCTGACCCGCAACCCTCAAGATGTCGTCTGACCATCGTGTCGGTGGTCTGCCTACCAACCTCCTTCTCTCCCTTGGCCACCACTCCGATCCACCACGCCCACACACCACGGCCACCACGCCCTGCCCGTCCGTCTTCCCTTCTAGCCAAGTGTCCCGCCCATTTGTTTCCTACAGTTTTGAATTTGTAGTAGCAATACCACACGCCAACTGTGAAGTAACATAAAACATGGTGAGGAAACCTGAGTGCCAGGGTGTTCACATACCTCAGCGCTTGAAATCCCCAATCCGCTCTCTTTGAGAGAAGGCGTGTTCTACAGTGAGACGTATATAGGCTGAATTATTACTATGCGGAATGTGTATAGTCTGTTACCTTTTAGAATATACCTCGGCTACTATTTATTTTATTCATTTTATTTTTATGTCATACAAAATCTTACAATCGGATAAAATTAGATATATGTGTGTAATAGAAATATCGGAACTAATATGACACTTCATTTCGAAATCGGAACTTATATGACACCTAATTTTGAAATCAGAACTCGATCATCAGTCCGAAAACCGGCGAAAATTGGCGAAAGCCGAAGTCTACTCTAGAGCCTATTAGAATATACCTCATTTTAAAAGCTAACAGACTCGTATTTTCATTGTTGCTTTTATTCACAACACAAGAGACTAAACATCTATCACTTCACTCGGAGATTGAGTTGACAAGTCGACATAACGTACACCGTCCCTAATAGTCTGAAAATAATTAAAAGCTACTACTCGCCGACGTTAGATAACATCATTAATAACACGAAACCACCGAAAGTTGTTGAGATAAACAACAATTACAACGAATTTGCTGCCGACTACCAGTTTCCCCGCGTAAGTGACTTAGCCACCTTTTTTATTAAAAAGATTGCCGGGGGAAAACAGTGTATAATGAATTAATGACAGTGGTATGATATTATTCAAAGAAGATATTATTTATTCTCCGTTCCTCGGTGATAATAATATAATACCACGAGCGCTTCGTGACCTAATAGAATCGAGAGATTGGAATCAATCACTTGGGTTAAGCAACAGCGATCGCGGTCAGGTACTGGATGGGTGACCATCCCGTGACTACCGCTAGTGGCATTTTTTCCGAGCGCTTCCGTACTTCAATGCACGTTAAGTCGTTAGTGCCGGCTGTCATGTAATAGCAGTCTTTAAGTCATTTCAGAGGCTTTATGGGTGGCTTGATAACTTCTGACAGTAAGGCCCGCCACTGCCTTACAATCCTCCACCAACTCGGTCTTGGCCCATACGTTGGAGTATGGCCTAATCTTCCTGCGATGCAGGAAGAGACCCGTGCCCCTGCAGTACGGTCATAGAAAGGGTTCATATCATCTACTCTGAATATTAGACAATATTTGTAATGATTTTAGACGACGGAAATGCACCATAATATATACGTATAAGTACCACCACAAGGGCGATCATGAATTTTGAACATAGGTAGATATTTCTACACATCTTCTTTAACTTAAATTATATACTTCCCATTTATACACTCAATTCAATTCACATTATTAGTGCATGTTTGTCTTATATTAAATGGGTCTAATCGCGATTATTTATTTGTCTACCCGAGACCACGGCAACTGTAACGCTGCCGAAACATCGGAAAATAAGGTAATTACGTTTTACCTAATAAATAATCGCGATTAGACCCGTTTAATATATAACCTATGTATGAGTATCGCGAATCATTAAGAAATACCATGTCTATGTTATTTTCAGTCCAACCAATAATACGCTAGCACTCTATCCACTAGGAAGATTTTTAATGTGAGGGTAAAGCAATTAAATTAAATGGTGCGATGGCACCAGTCACTACTTTTATGGCGCGAGAATGTCAGATTTTACAATAATTAAAGTGTTGGAAACTCGCGATTTGTAACAATCAAGACGCACGACTAGCGTCGATGTACTACCGAGGCATTATAGCAGGACAAGGTTGAATAATTATGTTCTTCTGTTCCCCTAGTCCACCCTGTGATCCAAGTGCCGAACCAGCTGGTGGGGGCTCCGCTGGGGACTGACGTCACGCTCGAGTGCTACGTCGAGTCCTCACCTAAGTCCATCAACTACTGGGTCAAAGATTCTAGTAAGTACCCTGCGATCTAGCTCGCTCCTAATTATCCAGCTCCAGATTATCCATATTTACTTGTTTACTTGTAGATATTATCAGTTTTCGGTACGCAGCTAATTACATCGACAGGTTAGCGACATTTCATAATTGGCAGGGGACCCAATGGCTCATAACAGTCCTACTTGCTACTACGAGTAAAATGCCTCATACATAGGTACATATTTTTACGTAGGTAAGTAACATTTTAAAATGCATTAGCACGACAACACGGTGACTAAGATATTTCCGACAGACATGAATAGCCTTGAATCGTGTTATTCAAGTGAGGAAATTTTCATCGAGAAAATTACTTAGTTATTTTTATGGGCTAAAATCTCCAGTTCTTTCTTAAACGGCTCGCAGACGCTCCCATGCTTGCAAGTAACGAGAGTATAAAGGGGAAATTTACGAGCCCTTTGGGTTAAACTCTTAAGAGGAGTGACCTATTGTAGTGAAATGAGACAATGCGTATTAGTTCCATACGAACGGACTCGCTTGGTTACGACTGAGACTATGCGAGGAATTCAACAATGCTCCCTAAGATTTATCCGCTAAGAACCTATTCTATTCACGCCGACATTAAAACTTATTTTTGGCAGACGGCTCGTCGGTCATCATAAATGCTTTCTCAAGTTAAACCGGTTCTGGTTTCATACCTCAATAATTTGGGAGTTTTACTTGGAAAGTATTCAGGAAGTTTTGTAAATTAGTATGAAGTACAAATTTACAAATAAATTATCAAATTGGTAAATTGGTACACGTTGAAATCTACATAGATAGATAGGATATTCTTTATTGTGCACTGAAATTACAGTAACAGAAATTATATAAAAATATAGTAGAGTTGGCAGCCTTATTACTAAAAGCATTTTTTTCCAGGCAACCACAGACGGAGACAAGAAAGAAATTAGAGACGGGTAGTTGGTGTAATTTAGAAATATTGAAATCTAGTTAGTTATAGGGACGCGGAAGACGCGACTATTACTTTTAACTATAAACGTAGAATGAAAAAAACATGTTGAGGAATCTCTTTTTGAAAAATCTACGAACAATTAATAACGTCCCACCGTTTATTAGAACAATAAGCCGCGGAAGCGCGGCGTGTACGCTGTAGGTATCGTTTTGGCTATTAAACAAAATAACATATGCCTGGTTACTAATGGTTCTCATCACACCATTTTTTTAAAAATGCAAATATAATGTAGTTACGTTTTACGTTTACGTTATCAACCCTTATATGTCCCCACTGCTGGGGCACGGGTCTCTTCCAGCATCGCAGGAAGGTTAGGCCATACTCCACCACGGGGGCCAAGTCCGGGTTGGTGGAAGATTGTAAGACAGTGACGGGCCTTACTGTCAGAAGTTATCAAGCCGCCCATACGGCCCCCGACATGGCTTAACGACTGTCATTATATGACAGCCGGCACCAACGCCTTCAGGTGCCTTGCGAAGCACGGAAGCGCTCGGAAAAATGCCACTAGCGGTAGTCACGGGACGCTCACCCATCCTGTACCTGACCGCGCCTGTTGTTGCTTCACCAAGTGATTGATTCCAATCACTCGGTTCGCCTAAGCCACGAGCGCTTTGCGCGAGCACAAAGTTGTATAATGTGTTTTAAATTTTTAGCACTTGAGTGCATTACAGCTATAGCCCTTTTAGACTCACTATCTACCGGGCGTTGATTTCCTTACGCTTTATCCATAACCACAATATCATTTCTAGAGTTGTGAATATTTTCCCCAAACGCACCATTTCTGGGAAACCAAAGTAGGGAGATATTGAGGTATATATTTGCATTTAATTTTTGGTATCATATGCTGAACATTTCCTTTGAAACGTAAAGCAATCAAGCTATATCTTTTGATTTGAAATTTCAATATAATGTCTTGATCATAATCAAGCCTAGCACTTTTGTGACACAAAAACGCCGAAAGTTGAAAATGACGTCCATTGTTCATGATTTCATATTTAAAAAAATATCGACTCTCCAGCGAAATTGTATAGATAAAGTAATTCGTTTCTATGTACAGAATACGTAGCTATACGTTAGTTCTAGATTTTTTATATTTATATATTGTATTTATAATTCAATATCAACCCTTGTATGTCCCCACTGCTGGGGCACGAGTCTCTTCCTGCATCGCAGAAAGGTTTTGAGAAGATTGTAAGACAGTGGCGGGCCTTACTGTCAGAAGTTATCAAGCCGCCCATAAGGCCTCTGACATGGCTTAACGACTGCCATTACATGACAGCCGGCCCCATCGGCTTAACGTGCCTTGCGAAGCACGGAAGCGCTCGGAAAAATGCCACTAGCGGTAGTCATAGGACGGCCACCCATCCTGCACCTGACCGCGCCTGTTTTTGCTTAACTCAAGTGATTGATTCCAATCACTCGGTTCCGCTAGGCCACGAACGCTTCTATATTTATATAAGTAGCCTATAAAGTTCCCACTGCAGGGTACAGGCTTACAGGCTTTCTCTCAGAGACAGAGAGAGAAAGAGAGTATGGGCTTAAGTACCACGCGTTCCCACTGCGGATTGGCAATTTCAAGCGCTGAGGTATTTGAATACCTCAGATATTTAGGCTTCCTTTTACCGTTAGCGAGTGATATTGCTTATAAAATTTCGCAAATGTACATAATTTTGAGACGGGATGACGGAAGGTGGACAAGGGCAGTCACGGAGTGGTGGCCAAGAACCGGTCGTCGTTCGGTGGGTAGACCACTTGCCCGTTGGAGGGATGACATTAAAAAAGCGGCCGGGGGTCAGTGGTCGAGATTGGCTAGGGACCGAAAGAGTTGGCGTGAAATGGAAGAGGCCTATACCCAGCAGTGGGCTTCATTCATGGGCTGGATAGATAGATAGTTAGATAGATAGTACATAATTTAGGAAAAAAGTTTTCGAATACCTGGTATAAAAAAAGGAATATCCGAAGTAATCGCGTCCTGGGTATTGTGAAGATGATTTCCCCTTTTAGTGCTGTATGTAAGTTTTAAATTTGCAACGGCTCATTGTGGCTTTACGTACGTGAAGATCGTATTATGCCATGCTCGCCCGTTTGTTCTGCTGATGAATTTCATATTTTATTCATGTCTAATGCTCGGATCAACGCTAGACGCTCCTTAGTATAAACCAAACCTGTATGCTAAGAGCCTGCTATGGAGATCTGCAGGCAATGTAATAACTTTATTAACGTGTTTATTTCAGTAGGTGTATAATATTTATTGACGATCCTTGCACCTACCTTTTTATTGAAGGATATATTCTACAGGGATGTTTGGTAATAATTATATAATTATATTTCTGCGACATTTTCTTAAATTTAAAATATTTACCATTTATTGGTGTCGGAGCTTTCAGAAAGTCATTATTCTACACAGAAGTATGTCCATTAATCAACTGTATATACATGTTAAACAAATTCTATATGCATGTTTTGAGGACTTATTTACTGCCATTCAAAGTAACGTCACACTCTCTTCAAGAATTTCATTTCTTCTGCATTAACACAGGATTCTTTTGCCATCGACAAATTTCGCTACCACAAATAAATATCCTTAATTATTATTCTTACCAGATTTATACTTTTGTTTTATTTTTGAGTTTCTTGTTACTATAGAAAATTTAAAATAGACCTGAAAGCCGCCTCACACTTTTATTGAAAAGAATAAAATGTGGGGGTTTCTTTGTTTATTTCTTTTCCACGTAATCTATTAACAGCTTATAACAGATTATATTATTTTTAATGCACTAACCCGTGCTAAGGACAACTGTACGTAATACAGAGAATATTGTAAAGAGGTTCGAAATTTCACTGATGCCGGTGAGTCACCCATTAGCTCAGTTAGAAATAGCGCTGGCACGGATATCCAGAGGTCGCGGGTTCGAATCCCGGCATGGGTGGAATTTTTAGGATCTAAATAGGTTTTTAAGCTTATAACAGCTTTGGCCTCAATAAGTAAATATTTTGTGTTTAATGCGATTTTTTTCTTTTTCGATATTTTGGCCAATTTCTTATGACACAATAGTGGCTACATAAAAAAAGTCTAACGTTTTCTTATAAATTAGAGAAAAAAGCAAATATTTTTCTTCGATGCAAACTACTGCGCCCTTTTTGAGCCACGTTATGGATAGATAGATAATACTAAATTAATAATAGTAGTATTTTTTTTAATCTTACCTTAGCGACCACCTTCGCTATTAAAACCACCCAATCTAAGGAATTTAGCTTCCCGCGTCTATAGCTTTATTCATGCAGGACAAAGGACATTATTTGGTTGGAATTTATTTGTTGGCGCTAACGTCAATGTACCCTTGCGCGATGTGTGTCTTCGAAAGGATATATCATATCGTTTCTCTCTGAAAACAACTATATCTTAATCATATCTTTGAAATGTATAGCTTGTCTTTATTCTTCAAGCTACAAATTGTTTATCACATTATAACTAGCACATACGACTCTCTGGAAAGTTATATTGTATGTTTTGGTCAATAAATTATTTACTTACTCTCTGAGTTGGTGAGTTAAAAGAGTTGATGAGTTGAATATATCGGATGTTACGCTGACAATTAGTTTGTCAACGTAACATCCGATATATTCAACAGCGGATTTTTGTATCGTAGTTACGATACAAAAAATCCTTAATTCCACGTCACGCTAGCTCATTACTTAAAGACTATTATCATTACAACTCTCGTGTCTCTATATCAATCTAAAATAATCCTTAAACTTATTTTAGAGACCTTCTGGTACTCTCTAATCGGGGTGATAGTTTTTTGTGCGCTCTAATAATTTGACAAGTACCAATTAATCTTATATACAATTAACTTAATTATACAATAACATTTAACTTAATTTCCTTTTTCTCGAAAGAGTCTGGCAAGAGGCGCAAGCAAGTAAATTAATCCAGAATTAAGTTAATAATATGTAGCGCTTAAGAAAGATGTAGTTCGAAGATTATTTTAGTTTTTTATCGTTTCACTCGCTTGGTTTAGATACATTATAACAAGGATAGACCGCTGTCGGCCATGTGAGTGAGTAACGAAGTAAGATTGATATCTCTGGGATACAACACAGATACAGTCGCAGTTGGTAGATAGGCGTTCCATACTATCAGATCTCGCTCCAGATTTACCCATGTCTAATGCAATATACCAGATATTTGAAATCAATATCGGATGCACCTCAATTATCAAGCACGTCACGCAAACGGTAGCTCATAACACGATGCATAGAAACGTCCAATATCGCCAAAATCCTAGGATATTCCTAATATAAGACGAAATCACCGGAACTGCTGCGCTCCGAGGTTTGTTTCGCCTGCGTTCTATTCCATTGCAAGGATGTTAGGAATAAAGTTTTGATATTGTCTTATTTGCGAACGTGTGTGCTAAGAACTACACAACTACTAAATCCGGCAGTGTGCTCTTTACCGGATACCCGTTACTCGCAGTGTTTCGTTGTTAGTAGTTACCCTTTTTTTCTTTCTTTGTGTGTGTGTATACTATGTTTTTTGAGTTATAAACTGCCCGACTCTCTAATAGGACTACCTATATAAATTGATTAACAAGCATTTTTTAATCATGCATTTTATTTATTTCTTATTTCAAATATCACACCTATTTGACAGAATGTCTACAGGTTTTGGTTTGAAATAATGTCATGTTAATTTCATCCCAATGGCTAGGGCCCGGCATCTGAACTTGCACTTTAAAGTGGGAATAAAGTGCAAAACCGAATCGGCGTAATCTCAATCTCTGGTAATACATATGATGACAGTGATCATCATCATTAATATATAATGATATCTTCTTCATGGTGCTATCTGAAAACCAGCGGCAAAGCCCTGCATTGGCATCAGGCTTCAATTGCCAATTTTGCACAGCTTTGTATTTCTGATGTTTAGTTAGGTACCTAAAATGTGCACAGTGGTTTTGTAATTTTTATTAATGCCTACTGTGTGATGTTTGCTTGCAATGTTGTCAAGCTTGCAAATATATTCTTATTCTATTCCTATTCTAATAATTCCTACTGACTTTAGCTTAGCTAGCACGTAAAGAGAACTAACAACATTCCTATAATAAGTTATTCCAATTCAAAAAACTGCCAAATTTTAAATTATGAAGTGATTTGGGCATAAAATATGTAAAATTAAGAAATTGTGCAGAAAATGAAAAGTTTCCTCTTTTGCCTGCTTCCTGGTTCCATAACAACGTAATATGTCACGGAAATCTCAACCAGCCAAGGTCCGGATGTATAAAGTTTACCCGGCTTTGTTGTGTAGCGTTCCGAATTGTTGCTTACAACTTTTGATTGGGCTTTATGACAGTTCAATGTTAATGATTTTCATTTAATTTTCTTACTACGGCTTGCTACTAAAGTTAGTTCGGATTGTCAGTTTCTTAGTGTAAATCTTGAAGATTTGGCTTTTTATTAAACACCGAATGTTATTTATGAATGGTACCTGATTAAAATTTTCAAAACATAAAACATATTTAGGTCTTTAATACACCACAGATCAAATAAAAAATTAAAAATAAAAAGAATGTCAGTTATAGGAACAAGTAAAAATGAAAAATTATGAAAAATTAACATGTGCCTAAAATTTCTATTCGCGTATTCTACTCGCGATTCTGATCGAACTATTTTCGGCATTTTAAGTTACACAAATGCAGTTTGTATATTATGTTTCTTTGTTACGCTCTGATACCTAAACCACTTGCGCACGATTCGTCTTTGAGAGTGACACAGGGTATATAAAAATATTAATACTATTTACATTTTTTCACACCGTCGGGTATTCTGTTTTTTAAACAATTCTCAGTTATTTTATAACTAGCTGTGCCACGCGGTGTTACCCACCGCTCATCGATTTTCCCATGGGAATAAGATACCTACGAAGAAGTAACGTAATAAGAAGTAACAAACGTTGGAGTAAACGTGTTCTTGAGTGGAGACCGCGACTCGGCAAACGTAGTGTAGGACGCCCTCTGACCAGATGGGATGATGATCTGCGAAAAATTGCCGGCAGATGCTGGATGCGGCAAGCTGAAGACAGGGCGCTATGGCGCTCATTAGGGGAGGGCTATGTCCAGCAGTGGACTACATAATATAGCCTGAAGAAGAAGTAACAAATAAACACACTCACAAACTTTATAATATTATATTTCTGTAATGTGATGTGATTGTTACCACGTAACTCATCTAACTATCAAAATATTTCCAAATCAAAACATAGAAGTATACATACTCTTTATATATATATAGAACATAGATGTCGCACCATCACGCGTCCGATATATCTACCCTAGTATACATACTCGTGTACTTTTTATATACATAGAACATGGACGTCGCAGCATCACGTGTCCGATATATCTACCCAGAGCCGGATTAACCTTAAGGCAGAGTAGGCAACTGCCTAGGGGCCCAGGTTCGACAGGGGCCCACTGCAGTCCGCAAAAAAAAAGTTTTATGGATGGAAAATGATAATCAACAATACTATTTTTTTTTTTCAACGCATGTAACACTTTATACATACAGAACCGGAACGCAACTGGACTTTATTCACGCATTAATTATACAATTATAAACGAGATGGTGCAGTTCAAGTACTTCTTCTTACAACTGGAGGGTGCCGGGAAAGATAACATTGTATAACATTGTAGCTGCTGAAGAATCGTATAAATTGATCCTTAATAATATGGTTCAATCAACTTTCCCAAATGCTATGTATGATAGCATTGCAAATTTATAGAAGTTTGATGATAACAAACGCGACAGGAGAACGAAATTTTTCAAAATTGAAATTATTAAAAAATTCTCTTCGAGCAACAATGTCTCAACATCGCTTATATTAACTGTCGATAATGGCAATTGAAAATGATGTATAAAGGTTTTATATCTAAAAAAGTTAGAAAAGCCCATATTTAAATTAACAGAAGGTAGGTACTCAAATTACTTCACTTTTTCTTTTGTTTACTGCGTTTGGTTAAATATATTATTGAATTAAAAATAACGGAGTCGCGTTTAATTTTTCATGTATACATAGAAATTGTATTCGGGAATGTGGGTAGAAGGCAAAAAAATACATCACATGATTTAGTCAGTCAGATTAGGTAAAGAAAAGGGGGCAGGAAATTGTATTGCCTACAGGGTTAATCCGGTTATATACATTAAACATATTCGTCGCAGTATCACGCGTCCGATATATCTGCCCTAGGTCTACCCGCTATAAGCAGGCTGTATCTAGCATGGGACATAGACATCGTATCATCATGCGTCCGATATATCTACCCAAGTATACATACTCGTATACTGTTTATATACATAGAACAAAGACGTGGCAACATCACGCGTCCGATATATCTACCCTAGGTCTACCCTCTATTAGCAGGCTGTATCTGGTATGGAACATAGACGTCGTAGCATCATGCATCCGATATATCTACCCTAGGTCTACCCGCTATTAGCAGGCTGTATCTGGCATCAAGCGCTCGCTTCAAGCTGTAACGAGCTAGATGCGGCGTTACCGCGCAGCTCGAACCAGCCGTCGGCGGTTTAGCAAAGTTCCCCTTTGCATTTGTCGCTGCAAATTTACGGGTTAATTTTCAATGGCAGCTGGGGTTTCAGAAGGGTTCGGGAAATTTTTAAGTTTCATTTGTCGGTGCACGTAGTTGTAATTTAAACGCAGTGAAGCAGGTCGGTCGGCTTTGACTCGGTGTTCGAAGGTTGCATTTCTTGACCACAATCATAAGGAAATAAGAAATGTATTTCTCTATCTATGTATGAAAAATTATTGTAAACTCATAAGCTCTTTGATCACCGGGTTCGGAATTCATTAAAAAAAACACATAGCCTTTAAAGAACTCTTTAAAGGCAGTTTACTATATATGTGGTTTAATTTTTATTAATTATAATAATCTACCATAGACTATTCGTATTTTGATCGAGTTTTTTCGAGTGAAAATCACTCGATTTTTTTTTATAATTAACACAATAGATATCTGAATATCAGCCTGCTTCTAAAGATTTGTCTAATAAATAACTGGAAATAATAATACAAGTTAAAATAAGAATGAGACGGGTAGCGCAAAAAGTGCAGAGAAATAGATTTAGGTAAAAAGTACGATACATACTTTAATCCTGTGGCCCTTAATCAGGAAAATAGGGCCTTTATAAAAATCTACTAGCTGCAGTCTTGAACGGCGACATCGAGGTCAAGACATAATATGAACGACGTACCAAATACGAGGCATAACATTAGTATTCCTTAATTTATCGCGCTGCTCATTCATAGTTTTATATTAAACTGGTTAAATCGCGATTATGATAAGGTAAAACGTAGTAAACGTAGACGACCTCTGTGCCGTAGCGGTAGCGCATCAGCCTACCATGCAAGAGGTCCCGGGTTCGAATCCCGGCTGGGGACAAAACAACCCCAGCTTTGTGATGTTGTTTCTATTTCCCACGACACAGGGTATCGTAGTGTGGGGCTAGAAGCAATGTATGTGCCTGTATGTAAATATTATGTTATGTTAAAGAACGGTTGTATTGGAGCTGTGGAACGTCGGCTTCTCAATCAGGAGGTCATGGGTTTGAATTCCGGCCGTGACTTCGTTTTCTAAGTTACAAGTAAAACTATTGTAGAATTCCACTCGCTAACCGTGAAGGAAAACATAATAAAGAGACCCAAGTGTTAGTTAGTTAGACCTGGGATTTCCGCACTTAGCCTGATAAGTATGTTGACACTTCAGACACTAGGCTTTCCTCACAATGTTTTTCTTCACGGTTAGCGGATGGTATTTCTACTATAACTTCACATAAATGATTGAAATGTTAAAATATGTTTCAGTGCTCAGGTCTAACTAAGTAAAACGTGATTACCTTAATTTCCGACATTTTGGCAACATTACAGTTGCCGTGTTGGCGTGTAGACTGAAGTGGCGACGCGGTTTAAGGTAAAAATTTACCTGATAAATAATCGCCGTGAGACCCGTTTAATGTGATATAATATAATGTAATATAAGACATAAATATACATATGTAATATTTATATTTTTGTCTCATATCTCTATTAATCGCTTTTGAGAAATTTTAAGAAACTGCCTGATACTTAGAGATAGTTTCATTTTAAAAACAGTAAAAAAACTTAACAATTAAATATAAATTGTCTGTCTCTACTGTTTTGTGGTTGGCAAGACCAGACTCGAAACGTTTCAAATCTACCTGTACTAGGTGTAAAATCTCCACCGCTTTCTTCTCCTTAATTAAATTACTCCTTCGAGGAGTTTGGCGCCAACAAATTAGCTATTTTATACTTAAGCTAACCCCCCTCAGGGTAGGTATAGGGAGTCTGAAACCACCTGAATGAGTATGTATGTATCTAGAAATAAGGCCGCCATCTGTATTTTTAAGTTAACCAATATCTGAGTAATTTTCTTTCTTATCACATCACATCACACTAATATTGTAAAAGCGGAAGTTTGTGAGTGTGTTTGTTTGTTAATTCTCCACGTCGAAACGGCTAGAGCAATTTTAATAAAAATTTGTATGGAGTTAGCTAACACACTGGATTAACACTAAAGCTACGTTTTACTGTGGGAAAATATCTTATTCCCGCGGGAAAATCGATAAACCGCGGGTAACACCGCGGGATACAGCTAGCGTAAAATAAAGATACTATAAGAATATTGTATAATGTGTTGGGCGGCTGCCCTTGTGTGTGCTGGTAGAAGTGGAGAAGAAACGCCTGGTCGTAGTTGAAAACACTTTTTAATTTTCTCTAAGCACAGAGATACGTACACGTTGCAAGAAGGTGACAGAGCCAATAAAAAATAAAATGTTGCCATATCAGTGGTACAATAATTTGTTGGGGATGCCAACATGCTGCGGCCTGAGAAAGCGAAATATAATTTATCAACCTTATACAGTACAAAATTATGCAGAGACATCGTTTAGTAATGTAAATTAAGTATGGCAACCAATTAACGAATCTTATATTTCTAAGCCAATGCTATGTTAATCAACTTGAAACAGCTTGAAATTTGTAATTAGAAAGCTAAATTATACTTTCTTACTTGAAACTACATTTTGTTTTATTATACACATAACATTGTTGGTATTTTACTTGTAATTGTAATGAAGTTACAATTTAATAAATACTTCAAAACTAAAGTTTAACGCAATCTTTTGTTGTAGAGAAACTTAAAATGCAAATCTGCATCTCAAAGTGAACCTGAATTAGTAACAAAATAATCTAACTCAAAGAGTATTTACTAGCTCAAGTGAAATAAGTAGCCTAATTTATACATAACTTATTTCTAATGTTTGCTATCAGAGATAACCTAGTGAATAATATTAAGTGTGCAAACAATATTTTAATCAAGACATGGTAGATTGCCAATCTATAATATGCTTATGTTAGTTATTCTAAAGGTAAAACACAAATATTCGACAATGAACGAGTATAAACTTTACCATTGGATTTCTTAACTTCTAAGGCACGAACCTTATTGTCTGCACCAGGGAAGACACGTATAACTCTAGCCATGGGCCAGTATAAAGGGGCTGAATTAGGTTCTCGTATAATTACTAATGAACCCACAGTTATATTAGGTAAACTATCACGCCATTTGGGTCTACTTTGTAATATGTTCAAATATTGTTTATGCCACGCTTTCCAAAAACATTGTTTCATGTTCTCAACTAAGGTCCAAAACTTGAGCCTGTTTAGCGGAACCTCTGCTATGTCAGGTTCAGGATAAGATACAAGAGGTCCACCGACTAAGAAATGTCCAGGAGTTAGATAGCTGAAATCTGCAATGTCTGAAGATGAAATTGGCATGATAGGTCGCGAGTTCAAAATAGCCTCGATTTGACATAACACAGTATGTAATTGTTCGTAAGTAAGAATACTTTTTTCTATAGTTCTTTTTAAATGATATTTAAAGCTTTTAACTGCTGCCTCCGCTAGGCCAGCAAACACAGGCGAGTATGCTGGGATAAAGTGGAATTTTATTCCTTGCTGAGCAGAGAAGTCTCGCACCTGTGTCTGGTGATCAGCGGAGCCTTGCAGTTTGTACAAGTCAGCCAATATGTTCCTTGCACCTACGAAGGCGCCTCCATTGTCACAGAAGACCTCGGTGGGCAGTGATCGTCGTGAAATAAATCTCTTTAAGCATGCTAGAAAGGTATCCGTGGATAAGTCTGAAGCTAATTCTAGATGAACTGCTTTTGTTGAAAAGCATACGAATACGCAAATATATCCTTTACTGACGACTGCTCGCCTGACGCGCGAGTTCTTTATCTGCACTGGCCCAGCGAAGTCTATTCCGACAACTTGGAAGGCCCTCGAAGCAGTGACACGCTGCTTAGGCAAGGAACCCATGAGCTGCTTTGCTGCGTTTGCCTTCATTCTGAAACAAACTAAACATTTATGAGTAACCTTTTTAATTACTCTAATACCGTTTACTAACCAGTATTTTTGATTTAGCTGGGCTAATATCAATTTGGGGCCCGCGTGAAGCAATCGAAGATGCTCGCGACGTATAATAAGTTGCGTTATTTGCGATTGCTTAGGTAAGATAGCGGGATGTTTTTGTGCGTATGGAATATCTGAGTTGTGTAGTCTGCCGCCAACCCTTAAGACGCCTTCTTCATCGAGAAATGGGTGTAATGGCTTTAATGAGCCTCTAATACACTTATCATTTAATAAACATTGTATTTCTTCCTTGAAATAAATTCTTTGCTCGTGCTTAGTTAAAAGTAGTAACGCTTTTTGCAATTCATTGCTTGATAAAGAAGCCGTGTGTATTTTTGTATTTTTCGGTACACAATTATGACAAAACCTAAGTATGTATGCTAAAATTCGCTGCATTTTGTTGATATCTGAGATATTTTGTATTAATGAGTCGAGTAACTGAGATTGTTTTGAAGTTATAAGTATAACTCTGTCATGAAATTCGGGTTCATGTGATTTTAATTCAGGTAAATCGTTAGGTAACTGTATTTTGTTACTGAATGAATACTCCCTGTTCTGGAGAAATGCTGGTCCGTTCCACCACAGTGGGTTGGAAATTAAAGCTCGCGGATCATCCACTCCTCTGCTTACCAAGTCTGCAGGGTTATCATGCGTATTCACATACAGCCAGCGCCACCTGTTGGTTAGTTGTTGAACAACTCTTACTCTGTTCGAAACATACGCTTGCAATTTGTTAACTTCTGTTTTCAACCAAGCTAATGATATTTGCGAGTCGGAGAATAGGTAAACATTGTCCACTCGGATTTTTGTTGAGAGTATTTCATGCACTCTGTTTATCAATCTGGCTAATAATAAGCATGCGTTAAGCTCAAGTCTCGGCACTGTTAATGGTTTTGTGCGTGGGTTTATGCGTGATTTCGAGCAAAGTAAGGATGTTGTAACCTTTTCTGATGAGTGAACCACGCGCACGTATACACAGCACCCGTAGCCCGTTGAGCTGGAAGCGTCGGCGAAACCAAGAAGCTGAACTGCTTGAGCGTCTGAAGGGATCTGTATGTTTCTTTTTAATTCAATGTTATCCATGGTGGCTAGATTATTAGAAAATTGTACCCACGCATCATGTATATGCTGAGGTGGCCAGTCGTCCCAATCCATTCGTTCAAGCCATAGCTGCTGCATGATGACCTTAGCCTTTACCACTATCGGGCTGACAAAACCAAGCGGGTCGTAAAATCTAGATATTTGACTTAATATTTCTCTTTTAGTCACTTTTGTTGTCTGTGTCTGCTTAGGAGGCTTTATAACAAAACAATCCTTATTTATATTTATAGCGAGACCTAGCGTTTTTATATTAAAATTATCTTCTTGTAGTTCTATTTCATCTAATTGTTGTAAGCTTATTGGAATATCTGACAACACATCTCTGTTATTAGACGACCACTTGTGTAATTCGAAGCTTCCCAGAGCAAGCAACTGTTTTAACTGTATTTTAGCCTTAAGTAATGTGTTGAGGTCTGGATGCGAAGTCATGACGTCATCAACATACGTGCAGTTCTTAATTAAATCAGCGGCTAATGGTAAATTAGTTTCATTCCGTTTTGCAAGCTCTAGTAAGCATCGGGTAGCTAAATAGCTAGATGTTTTTAAGCCGTAAGTGACGGTGTCTAAGCGTATGCATTTAATAGGTTCAGAAGGGTTCTCGCGCCACAAAATATTTTGCAATGGCGTGTGCTCAGGATTTACCATTACCCCCCCTAAACATGCGCCTTATATCAGCATTAAATGTGTGATCCCCAAATCTGTATAACATAATTATATCAAAAAGTTCTCTTTGCACCACTGGGCCGTTAAGTAAAATGTCGTTTAGAGAGACCTTATTGCGCGTGTTCATAGACGCGTCAAACACTACTCGTGTCCGAGTGGTTTTGCTATTCTCGTTTACAACAGCATGGTGAGGGAGAAAATATATGGGGTCTTGTTTGAAATCATATGAATCAAGCTTTACAAAATGTCCGTGACCAAGTTCTACATATTCTTTTATGAACTTACTATATTCTGAGTGTAAAACACTATTTCTTTGTAATTTCTTCTCAAGAGATAAAAACCTATGCATAGCTAGGTCGAAAGATTCACCTAATGTTTCATTCACATCAGAAATTGGAATCTTTAGTGGTAAATCCACTTGAAATTTATTATTTTCAAATTTAACAGTGGTTTGAAAATTATTTTCCACAATATCGTGTTCTAATAGTTGCTCCTTAAATACCTCAGGGATACTCTCAGTTTTGAAAAAGCTGGCAAGAGTGTTATTTAAATTATTGTCACACTTTGTGCATAAGAGCGATATAAGCTTTGTTACCTCATGCTGATTTGGCAAAGCACCTCCAATTATGTGTCCGAATTTTGTGTTTAAAATGCGCGGACCATCCGCTGCTGGCGTGCGTGCGTTGAACTCAGGCGACGCCACCGGACTCGGCTGCTGCGCATGGCTGGGTGTCAGCTCGGCCTGTGGGCTTGGCGACAGCGGCTCGAGTATCTGGAAAAACACGTCGGCGCCGATTAGCATGTTTATGTCTGATGGTAGGTAATATTCATCATCAGCTAGCTCTATTCCTGCTGGTATTTCGATTGTCGAGGTATCTATTTTCTTCTGAGGCAAGCGACATGTAATGGTGTCTACCACATGGCAGTTTATTGATGTGCTATAAGGAGTTTTTATAGAATGAATTTCTAATGGAACTGAGAATTTCACACTGCTTTTGTTATCTGTGACACCTATGATGTTAGTTTTATTCTGCACAGGTGCCAACCCTAGGAAATCAACTACCTTACTTGTTACTAAGGAAGCCTGTGAGGCAGAATCTAAAACTGCCTTGATGTGCACCTCTCTGTTATCCTGGGTAAACAATTTTATGCGAGCTGTGGGGAGTAAAATGTTGTTAGTTTGTTTACTTGAAAACATAATAACTGGTTCTGCCATTAGGTCTTGATGGATTAGTGTGTTATGATTTTTTTTGCACTGACCACATCTAAAATGGAATCTGCATTTTCCCATATGCTTATTTAAGCATGTTTCGCACAGCTTCTGATCTTTTATGAATTTAAATCTGTCTACAGAAGGTAGAATTTTGAATTTTTGACATGAAAATATTTTGTGTTCTGTGGACTTACAGTAATTGCATGTAGTCTTGCTTTCCACTGCTGCTACGTTGACCGCAAACTTGCTCTGCTTGGTGCCATACCCTCCGCTGGTAGAGGGCTTTGCAGACGGCTCAGCATTCTCTAATGCGAGCGCCCTCTTCTCCAAAAAGGACAGCAGCTCTATTACAGTTGGTTCAGCAGACGGGTCCCGTTCCATATGATAAGCTCTTCCCGTGTATGAGTCTAGTTTGCGTAATAAAATACAAATTAGGATAGGATCCCAGGTATCAATACAAATTTTCATGTTTTTTATTGCAGCTAAATTTTGTTTTGTTTGGCTGATAAATTCTCTGAGCTGTACAGAAGTTGACCTAGATATGTGGGGTAAGTCCAATAAAATATTAATGTGTTCGCCTATAACTTGAAATTTCTGACTGTATCTGTCATCGAGCATCTTGATTGCTTCACCGTAGCTGGCACTGCTAAGTGGCAAGTTTTGTATCAACTTTAGAGGCTCGCTAGATAAAAAAGATCTCAAATAATGGAGCCTTTGAATATTGTCAAGCGTGGCATCGTTGTGTATTACAGAAGTAAATAATTCTTTAAATGGTATATACTCAGAATATTTACCTGTGAACTTTGGTATTTCTAATGTTGGTAAATTCACCAGCCTTTTTGTCGGAAGAGGAGGAGGTGAAGTCTGCGAAACCTTACAATTGCGTGACGCCATTTCGCGGTCCAATACTGAGAGAATTGCATACAGTTTGCTTTCTACTTCGGCAATATCCTCTTTGTCATTTGGATCTAGAAAGAGGATATCTTTATTATAAATTTCGTATTGATCGAAAGTAGAAAGGGCTCTTTTGCGTTTTTCTGCAAGGCTACTTAATGGCAAATCTGTTAACTGTTTGACCTCAGTCTTGGTGATAGTTAAATATAAACGTGACAACGTACCTTTATTATATCCCCGGTTTACTTTAAGTTTACTTAATTTCACCGCCACGTCCTCCTCTCCCTCCGAATACGACATTGTTTACAAGAAATGCACTTTAATATTTCACTTTCAATACCTACGTGACGCTTCTATTGCGTATTGCGTGAAGAAAACAAAATGGCGTTTGCTTGCGCTAGAGTCCTGTATACAGTAATTCTGAGAGCCCCGACAACTGACAAACTTACGACTAACTAAAAAGTTATTGCTATCCTTGTTACTCGCGTTGAAAACGGCTATACTGCATTTCACACAATGTACACGAAAGTGTTCTTCATTTCGTCGGTTTGGCGGAAGTTGATTTTTTACACCTCTGCAAAGCTTGTTTTTTCTTCATTCAGCCAATAACGAGTCGATGATCTGCGAGTCGTTATAGCAAGTTGAAATTCCGCGTCAATAATGGACTTGCCCGTGTTTCCGGTGAATTTGCGCTGCGAACTCCAACCTTACCGTTTGTAACTAAAGGTGATTTTCGCTCGTAGGTACGGAGAAGTCCACGTCAACGAAATGAAGATGATGTAAAATGGCGATACCATGTATTAAACGATACGAAGTAGATGTTACTGTGCTGCTTCAACGATGATAATATAAATGATTGTTTCTTTGCTTCTTGCAAGATTCTGCGTGTATGAACTAACTTCTGAAGTGTTCTCTTTCCACGCCGTCTGCCAGCCGAAGTCGAGGGAAATTGCGACTTGATCGCGACTGGTTTTCTCGTAGCTTTTCTCTCTTCTCTTACCGCTCGAAGGACCATCTGTTGGGCGGCTGCCCTTGTGTGTGCTGGTAGAAGTGGAGAAGAAACGCCTGGTCGTAGTTGAAAACACTTTTTAATTTTCTCTAAGCACAGAGATACGTACACGTTGCAAGAAGGTGACAGAGCCAATAAAAAATAAAATGTTGCCATATCAGTGGTACAATAATTTGTTGGGGATGCCAACATAATGTACACACCAAAAAATAGTTACAGAGACAACAGTTACAAAAAAAGAGGTACAACTCTCTCTTATTGCTGATATTCATTTCTTCCAGGCAATCCTTCTTGCGATATCTCAAGAGATCCGTCCCCCAGCAGTGGGGACATACAAGGAATGGAAGTAAAACATCCTTGAAGGATTGGTATCAAACCTTATATCGGAAAAAATTAAGAAGGAGAAATTGAGACGGGTAGTTGGTGCTCATCGAACATTAATGTAAATACGTATACGTAAAAAAGTTTTCTCTATTAATTAATTCCGGATTCACGTACTTGATTTTTTGTCAGAAAAGTCCGACCAGGTTTCGGTAATAAGGTGAGGTAGGTTTAAGTTAGTAAGTGTAGTGCTTACGAAAGTTTCAGCGGAAAAAGTATTTTGTATCTACTTATCTAACTACATGACAGAATATCGTCTACCCTCACGCTACCTCCGCACGCCGCTACCCAGTCAGTTAGTAAGAGGTTTCTTTTAATGTTCCAACATAACCTCACAAGATGAACGTAATAGAATAGTAACGATAAGTGTAAAGACGTGCCGTGGCTCGCTCGTTATTGGGGATAAATATGACGGAAGAACAGTCCACAGGGAACTTTTTACAGTCCACTAATCGGGACGACGAACGGCCTGCACCGCGCCATTGGGGGCTATCCATAAATTACTTCACACGGATTTTGTGATGTTTTGACCCCTCCCCAGTCCTTGTCACAGCTGGTCACGTTTGCAAGACTGCCCCCTCCCTAGTGTGGCGTCACTATCATGCAATGTTTACATTAAAAAAAATTTGAAATAAAACAGCAGTTCCGAAATTAGTTTCATATCAAGAGTTGCAAATGTTTTTAATTATTTCGTTAATTGTGCAAAGTTGGTGTTTTGTGTGTGGTGTCCTTTGTATGTCCCCACTGCTGGGGCACGGGTCTCTTCCTGCATCATATCATGGTTAGGCCGTATTCCACCACGGGGGCCAAGTCCTGGTTGGTGGAGGATTGTAAAGCAGTGGCGGGCCTTACTGTCAGAAGTTATCAAGCCACCCACAAGTCATCTGACATGGCTTACAGACTGCCATTACATGACAGCCGGCACCAAGGGCTTAACGCATAAAACGCGGAAGCGCTCGAAAAAAATTACACTAGCGGTGGTCACAGCATGGTCATCCATCCAACACCGCTTACCCAAGTGACTGATTCCAATCACTCGGTTCTGCTAGGCCACGACCGCTTTGAATAGGAAGGAAAAGTGATTTGAATTTGAATTTCGATCAAAAACGAACATTGTTTAAATAACTGTCTGTAAACTGGCTGGCGCACGGACCCAATTAAAAAAGTTTATGAAATAAAAGACATGTTTGCATAATGCATACGTATAAATATCACTCTGAAAAAACTGATAATAGTAAATAGTAATGTTGTAAATAGTAGACTGAACTGTACTTCTGTTTCGAGTACAAAGTTTGTCCCCTTACCTCGGTGGCGCTGTAAACGGGCGGTAATGTGCTGGGAACTAACAAAGCCCCTCATTACACTCGAGATACACTCATAGACCTCGCCAGCTAGTAGACAAGTAATGACGTCATTTATTCAAACATAGCTCCACTGATTTCAGTTTCTCGTCGACCACTTGTAGAAAGTAATGTCCAGTGAAAGAACTGATTGGTGACACTACATACTGTTATTTAAATACATTAAATACGAATTATGTGGTACTATTTTTTGTCATGTGTTTTTGTTACCAGTAATCGCACTGTGTCTTTATCAGATATATTGTTTTTTTTATGTAGGCTATAAATGTCCCGCTGCATGGCATAGGCCTTCTCTCAGAATTAGATTTATTAGATTTTATCACTTTGAATTTAACTTGAGAAGTGATCTGTAGCAAACGTCAATGGGTTTATTATAATTTTAAGGAAATATACAATTTTTACACAATATCGTTTAAAAACCTATTTAGAAGCTAAAAATTTCACCCATGCCGGGATTCGAACCCGCAACCTCTGGCTATCCGTACCAGCGCTCTACCAATTGAGCCAATGGGCGACTCACAACATCAGTGAAATTTCGAACCTCTTTACAATATTCTCTGTATTACGTTCAGGCAGCGACATCTGACTTAAGCAAATTGCATTACTTACAGCCCCGACTACCTACTTTGCAGTTAGGTTTAACATCGGAACGATATCACTGTACCCACATGATTACACCATTTTTATTTTTAATGCACTAACCCGTGCTAAGGAACAAATTTAAAAACCTATTTAGAAGCTAAAAATTTCACCCATGCCGGGATTCGAACCCGCAACCTTTGGCTATCCGTACCAGCGCTCTAACAATTGAGCCAATGGGCGACTCACAACATCAGTGAAATTTCGAACCTCTTTACAATATTCTCTGTATTACGTACAGGCAGCGACATCTGACTTAATCAAATTGCATTACTTACAGCCCCGACTACCTACTTTGCAGTTAGGTTTAACATCTGAACGATATCACTGTACCCACATGATTACACCATTTTTATTTTTAATGCACTAACCCGTGCTAAGGAACAAATTTAAAAACCTATTTAGAAGCTAAAAATTTCACCCATGCCGGGATTCGAACCCGCAACCTCTGGCTATCTGTACCAGCGCTCTACCAATTGAGCCAATGGGCGACTCACAACATCAGTGAAATTTCGAACCTCTTTACAATATTCTCTGTATTACGTACAGAGAATATTGTAAAGAGATGAAGATGAAGATGAAATATCGTTGTTATATATCATTCAAGAGCGTTAGAACGTCGCCTTTTTAATCGGGAGGTCGTAGGTTCAAATCTCGGCATGGACTGCTTTGTACGTTACTTATATTTGTGAAGTTACAGTAGAAAGAAGAAGAAGAGTAGACAGTAGCAATACCACTCGCTAACGGTAAAGGAAAACATCGTGAGGAAACCTAAGATCTGAGGTGTTGACACTCTTCAGCGCTTGAAATTGTAAATACACGGTGGGCACACGTGGTGATTAAACCCATATTCTCTGCCTGGGAGAAGGCCTGTACCCTACAGTGGGACGTTGCTGTAGGGTACAGGCCTTCTCATTATGCATCATCGCTGCATTATGTATCATGAAGCGGTGGTAGCTCAGTGGGTAGAACCATAGACTGGCAAGCTAGAGCCCCAGGTTCGATCCCGAGTGCGGGCATGTACCAATGACTTTGTTTAATTTCAAAGTTACGTACATTTGCGAATTTGTAGTCGCAATACCACACGCTAACTGTGAAGGAAAACATAGTGAGGAAACCCGCGGCTTGGTTGGCTCCGCACGTATTGACTAGTCTTTCCTGTGGGCTAGGCCGACTAAGCTGTCAGGGTGGTATAGGTGCTGGGCAATCCTACACCATCTATAAAACCATGTCCCAGGCACTACAGCGTCGGAGTGGTCCCTTCACCCATCTAGTGTGAGTGAAGATACCACTGGACGCTGTATATCTCTGTAAATCATCTCATTGAGTAGATGCAAAAAGGCCAATATTATTATTATTATGTATCATCGTTTAAACGCAGTACACGACTTATGCGCCAAGGAATTTTTATGGTATTGTGTTTAATATTTGGTGATTTAGGGCAGAATTCCTTTTTTTAAACGTATGGTCACAATTCATTTATTGCTTTGCGAGACATAGTTAGACCAAGCACAAGGTATTGTAGTTACTATAATGTAGATTCAATCATCCAGTTTCTCTGAAACTCTTCTTTATTACTGAGCACACCTTGCGTGGGCCGTGGGCGAGATTACATCTTGGAGCAAAGAACGAATACCGCTAGCCCCGAAAAGTCAGGCAAAAAATCCTCACGCTCGCTCATAAACAAACTGATGGCGAACAAACATAAATCTAAGCAAACTATGTCCGCGTAACTTGAAGTGTTAATTATTAAAATGCATTAGGCCCTCGACGCGTCGACGATAGAATTCGCGTTTGCGTGGCCACGGCCTTTGTTTCGGCGCGCAGTGACTGGCAACTTCTCCGCCTATTGCGAAAATCAACCCGAAAGGGCGTATATAGCATAGGATCGTCATTTTCGTTTGTCATCAATCTATGTTAGCGCCCCTGACATGTAAGTGTTAATTAAGCAGGCCTCACTCGAGCGTAATTAAGAGTGTTACAATGTCATTTTAGACATTAATCGTGATGAAAGTTCTTGCTTTAATGAAATAACATGTTCCACACTGGGTGTTAGATATCAACCCTTTTATGTCCCCACTGCTGGGGCACGGGTCTCTTCTTGCATCGCAGGAAGGTTAGGCCATACTCCACCACGGGAGCTACGTCCGGGTTGGTGGAGGATTGTAAGACAGTGGCGGGCCTTACTGTCAGAAGTTATTAAGCCGCCCATAAGGCCTCTGACATGGCTTAACGACTGCGATTATATGACAGCCGGCACCAACGGCTTAACGTGCCTTAAAGACTGCCATTATATGACAGCCGGCACTAAAGGCTTAACGTGCCTGGCGAAGCACGGAAGGGCTCGGAAAAATGCCACTAGCGGTAGTTACGGGACGGTCATCAATCCTGTACCTGACCGCGCCTGTTGTTGCTTAACTCAAGTGATTTATTCCAATCACTCGGTTTTTCTAGGCCACGAGCGTTTCTGGGTGTTAGCACTGTGTGTTAGGCGAGTGGAAAACCTCTTGCTAAATATTTATATATTAAACGGGTAAAATCGCGATTATTTATTAGGTAAACGTAATTACCTTATTTCCCGACGTTTCGGCACCGTTACAGTCGCCGTGGTCTCGGGTAGACTGAGGTGGCGAGTGAGTACATTACGTTTCACCTTATAAATAATCGCGATTTGACCCGTTTAATATATAACTATTGTATGAGCATCGCGAATCATTAAGAAATTCTCTTGCTATAAAAACCGACACTTGGAAGCGAATAAACTGAACTTTCGATCGAAATTAAGATAAGAGCGAGTCGTTACGAGTGCTATCTTGAAGGGGAACAAAAAGTTTTACGTTGATACCAAATAAGTAAGCAACATAAATCAAACGTGAAGAAATTTTCACATTAAAACGGTACGCCTTTTGGATACGTATTTACGGTTCTGAACTCAGAAAAATGGGAAAGTAAACTAAAGCTTTTATAAAATGGCTAGAAAGCGGGTAAAATTTAGAAAGGACAGTCGCTTTATCATTCGTGGACACTGGACAGCGCAGGATTACGGTGGCTCGGCGGCAGCTATCGCCTGACGACGCTGGGCGAGACAGAGTTAGGAACTAACCTGTGTACATACGGAGGATATGCGCCCATTTTGTTGCTGTCTGAGAGAGGCGCTGAGCTTAGATAACCTTCAATACATATTTCTCTATCGCGCTATTTTGTTTACCCCAAAGCAACAACTACCTACTGTTTTCTCTTTTAAGTTAAAGAAAACATTGTGACTCAGACTTTCCAGTCTGGGTCTATTGTAAGTAGTATCTATCTATTGTTTCAAAGATGATTATGTCTGGAAACTAATGTATGTAGTATGTACATATCTGTGTGTGTGTGTATGTATGTATGTATATATTTAGCCCTAAAAGCTTTACAGATTTTCGCTTTTGAGGAGTCCTTCGATGTGACTTTACAGTAAGAGGGACACTGGGTACCATAGAATAACGAAACAACTTAAAAACTATTTACTTATAACTCCTAAAATTTTGTACGCAGTCGGGAGGTTTTGTTTGAAATTAGTATTTCATAAGTAAACATAGTTATTTTTTATTTTAATTGTATAATACTTTTTATACAATTAAAATAAAAAATAACTTGCAGTTCCCAAGTTCTAATACGCAATTAGAACTTGAGAACTGCAAGCAATCAGACAAACGACCATAAAGAAAAATATATCACAAAAGCTCACCCTCAAAAGAATGAAGAATCAAATGAAATCAATTTATTTCTACGTAAAGAATTTACATTCTGTTTGCTGAATGTCAATATACAGCGTAAAATGTAAGCCGCCGCCTGCGGGCCGTATCGAAAAAAATGTGTTTGTACTCACCTTTTATTATTCCTTTGCCAGATGAGATGGTGATATCGTCCAACAAGTACGAGGTGATGACGACGGTGGTGAGCTCGTTTGAGAGTCGCATGACGCTGACGGTGCGAGGGATGACGGCCAGTGACGTCGGCGGGTACCGCTGCGTTGCCAAGAACTCACTCGGGGAGGTCGACAGCGTTATCAGGCTCTACGGTGAGAGCAGGGAGAACAATTTACAATAAGCCTATACAGCTAGAAAAGCTTCTATAATATCTGAAGAGAACGTTTTGCAATCTCGCTTAATTTATATGTTTTTCTACTATAGACAGCTCCATAGAACTTGTCCTTGTATACAGAAACCAGTATAATTTAGTAGCTGGTGCTCGCGACTTTGTTAGTTCGTCGATATTTTGATGTGTAGTCCGGGATAAAAAGTAGGCTGTGTGCAATCCCAAAGTATAATCTGTGCTAAAGTTCATCTAGATCCGACTAATTTTTCATTCCCTTTTATAGTATAATATTAAACCCCATCGGCGTCAATGGTGTGTGTAAATTATTACATTATAATTTATGTTTCTTCTTCTTAAAATGCCTCTCCATTATTTGAGATTGACAGTCTTTACAACGTTATTTGCAATGTGCAATTCTGACAAACTTCCGCTGTTTCAATACCGGTCCACTCCTTGATGTTGCTTAGCCATTATGTCCTTCCTTACCTGATGCACCTAGTCCTTCATTATAGTCTATTCCGTAGTACATGGCTGAAGTACATTTCGCTGCTATTGCTTACAATTTGAATTTGTTTAAACTTTTCTCTCAATCAAGTTTAGTTTTAAGAAAGGAGTCGCTTTAATCAGCTCTGAAAAATGTTATGTTATGCACCTTTTACGAAAAATATTGTGTTGCGAAAATTTGTGTAAAAATTTAAAAAGCGAATGCTTAAGGGCTTTTTTTTTATTTTTTTTATTACTTTAATTGATTGTTGAAATTATGCATGTTTATATCTGGCAATAAATATTATTTTACTTTGCTTACTTTACTATGATATTCATATTTATGATATTTCTAAAATGAGGTTTATAATTATATTTATTTAAAATTACTATAAAGTTAAATTAGGTTTGACTTCAACTTCTTTGAAAAAGACCAACAGATTTATATTTCAACATTTCTATAAGAAATCCTAATACGAAATATCTGAACAGAATTATTAACCAAAAATGTTGTAAATTATTATGAAACAAAACAAAACATATATTACATAAATATTAACTATGATTGAGACGGGGTTAAAAATTGTGAAATATTAACAATGTTATCTTCGTGTCCGTCACCACTTAAATTTCCCGGCACTGAGTCTATCTGTCTGTCTGACAAATCGTTTTTTGTTGCATAATATTGTTAGACGGATGATAAAAATGTAGGTACAAAGTTTTTGTAGGTCCATGTAAGAAAACAAGCGTAAATCAAGGTTTTTTTATGAGGTTTGGTCTACTCTCAAGAACGGCAATACACATAGCTTAATAATATGATAATAAAGAATGAAAATCTGCCAATTATGAGTCGGACCGATAAAGACCCAAATTGAATGAAAAAGAAAACGCAAATTATACCTTTATTTATGGTGGTATTCCCGTACTTGGCCGATTTAAAAAGCTACATACAAAATGAGCAGATAGGGATTGAGTGGGAATAATTTTGCATCATTATACCTAGTCGGGCCATAAGTTCTGTCACATATGGAAAGTTAAATAAAGGACACAATGAGTTACGCATTACAACAATTTATATATCAAAGGAAAGTGTACAAAATACAGATTTAAACCATATTAAAACTATTCGAAATGTCCTCCTCTGGCTTCGATACAAGCCTTCAATCTGCAAGGCCAGTCATCAATCGATGCACGCACGACATTCATGTCAATATTGGCGACTGCTTTAATCAGAGATGATTTAAGCGACTCCAAGTTTCGGTGTGGTTTAGCGCAGACCTTCTCCTCTAAGTGCTGCCATATTTTGTAATCCAAAGGATTCATGTCTGTACTGGAGGAGGACCAATCCTCATGCCTGATAAAGTCGATTCCACGGGTCGTAAGCCAGTTTTGGATACTTTTCGCCTTATGGGCCGGCGCAGAATCCTGCTGGAAAACCCAGTGCCTATTTTCGAACATTGTTTGTGAAAGGGGTTCCACAATGTTTGTTAGGACTGTGTTTTGGTATACGAGGGCACTGGTTTTCACTCCTTTTTTACAAAAAAACACCTTTGTTGGACCCAAATATGAGACCCCAAGCCAAACCATGAATGCCGAAGGATGATGGCCACGCTGAACACATGGCACACGTCTGCTCGCTTCTTCACTAGACTGTGCATACACTTTATCATTTTTTTTGTTGTAATTCTCTTCAACATTAAAATTTTTTTCGTCCGAAAAAAGTATTTCGCTGTATTTTTCACCTGCGTACCGCCTTAACAAAATCCGGCATCTTTCGAGTCAGATTTTCTTCAGCCGTGTGGTAAGAAGATGTGCTGTCCTTTTTCTGTAGGCACGCAGTCCTAGGTCTTCATTCAACACCCTTTTAACAGTGGTTCTGCTTAGTCCCATCTGCAGAGCCAACATTTTTTGCTTGCGGACAGGATTTCGTTGGATGCGCGCCTTCACTGCTTTGATGACCGCTGGAGTCCGAACAGTAAGAGGTCGACCGTTTCTTTATTTATCATCTAAATTTGAATCTTCCCTGAATCGTTTGATAGTACGATAAATAAATCTACGTGGAATTTTCAAATTTTTCAGCAGTTTGAAAATCTCAGTTGGCGCCTGGCCGCAACGATGCAATGCAATTACTGCGACTCTGTCTTCTTTGCGCGTCCACTCCATATTGGAAAATGAAGAAAATTCCAGAAAAACTGTGTTTTTATTTTCTTGAAAAATTCAAATTTCGAATGCCAATATTTTTTTTTGTGGCCAGTATTTTAAATTCGAAATTAAACCTATGTGACAGAACTTATGACCCGACTAGGTAAAAATTAATACGGTCTTTTTATACAAAATTGTACAATTGAGTTTCCTTTAAACAGAAAAGTAGGTTTTAAGTTAAAACGTATATTTTCTTAGTTCTTAGGGTTCCATACCTGAAAAGGAAAAACAGAACCCTTAAAGGATCACTTTGTTGTACGTCCGTCTGACCGTCCAATTGTCTGTCAAGACCATTTCTCTAGATATCGAGTTGAAGTTAAAACCGTATACTCTTAAAGTTGTAAAAATATCAAACTTCCAAGTAAACGCCAATAAAACTACGGACGTTTATGCCGCAGAAAACGTATATTTCGACACTCAAGTAAATCAAATTTCATAGGGTACTTCCCGGTACCAAGAGCTATAAAATGTGGCAAGTGATATCATCTTACAAATACAGGAACAATAAGAAAACTATAAATTTCTACTTAAATTATAAAAAAATGAGGAAAAAGTAAAAAACTGCGAGAATCGATTCCTAAACTGTTCATAATATTTAAGTATCTACCTCCAATTTGTACGGGGCCCTCGGTGCGAGAGTCCGATTCGCACTTGGCCGGTTTTTATGTTCACATTATTTTGTGTTAGTATTCTATGTATATGTCACCGGAAAATATACTTCAATAAATATAAGCATTAGATCCGAGGACCATCACAGAAGCAGACAATCGTTATGTTATGCGACGTTTTGTGATTTCCTAAGCTACCAACTCATTTTGCTTCCTTGCAATAACGCCTGTCGGGTCGCTGTTGTTTTGAGTAATGGAAAACTTCATCGGAACCAGCAGAGATCGTGAGTTCTATTTCGTTCTACAGTTCGTCCAATGCCAGGATTAAAATATACACAAAACTAAGTAACAATTTAATATCGTGAATAGGTTTATAAAGATCTGTTGGTCGATAGACAAAGGTCTTTTTACCTTGACTTGATATTGTCTTGAAGTTCTTTTGGTATTTCGTTCCACATTTCTAAGGTTTATTTTCCTGGCATTTTGTATGTATGGAAATAACGTCAATTATAGCTTGACTTATATATTCTCTAGCCTCAAATTAGGTGACGCTGGTATTGGAATCGGCACCTCGTAATCCTACCTAAGAGACCTACGTAAGTATAAGCTTAAGCACAAAAATGAATTGTGTAACACTTGAAATATGGGATGTTAAACGCTTAATTATTATGTTTCTTGAGAGCCACAGATTGTGTTTACTATCAAAGTCGATTAACATAAAAGCGTGAGGGATTGTCTTGAAATTGTTCAAGTAGTAAGAAGATACATGAAAAACAAATTCTTTTTCAGAGATACCTGGTCCGACCGTTAAGAATACAAGTCCCACTACGAAAAGAGAAAATTTTAAGTACTCTACACCCATAGAAGGCCCCGACAACCAGTTTGGATCGGCAGAGAGATCTGACGATGAAGATGAAAAGGATAGTCTCACCGATGTCACAGTTAAGATTCACAATGTACCTAAAGTCTTAGATAATACAACAAAGAATAAAACAATCTTTTATTCTCTATCAAACTCTGTTAATGTAAAACAGAGAATGGGTAACAAAGTGAGCAAAATGTTAGACAAATTAGAATTAGAAACAGAACATGTGAAAACTAATCAAAGTAGTAAATTATCCGCTTTCAGTTTGGTAGTGTTATTTTGTTATATAAAAGAACTAGTTTTTATAATGAGTGACGTGTAGTCCATAGTTAGTAGAGGCTGTTAAAAATTATGCGAAAAGAAAAACTATCACTTTGTACCCTAATGATAAAATAAAACAAAGCTGCGTTCAAAGTATTGTAATGAACTGAAGTAATTGCATGGCTTACCTCAATGCTGTTTTAAGGAAAGCTAGAGATCGGAATGGAGATATTGAATCACACTCAGAATGATATGTTTCTGATGCAATATACTAAATAGTTCAGTGATATTTACATACATATGTACCTACGTTATTACGTGTTCTTCAATGTCATAAAATATTAGAACGCATAGTGGGTAAAAATTATTACTAAATACCAGATGACTATTAGAATAACGTTATTAGAGGTGGCGAAGTACTTTCAAAATTTGAAAATCTTGTAAATACGAAGAGCTTTCTGACGTTTATTGGAGTATATGTAAATGCCAAAACTTTCTACTATACACTATTTTCCTTGTCTAACATACCTACTGAGTAACTACTATAACTTCAAATTGTACTTGTTATAAATAATTCTCTATGTGTCATAGTTGATTATAATTTGGTTTTCAGCTAGTCCACCTGAATAAAAGTTTGCTCTAAGACTCGTTTATATAACAACTGTTATAATCGCCTTAAATAGCTTAATAATATTTATGGAACATTAACTAAACACATTAAAAAGTATATAGAACAGACATTAGCTGGTGTTTCAATAGAGCTCATTACATTACCCTATTATAGGGGTAGAATACCTTGGCGAGAGCTTTTCATAAGGCTAATTAATTGAAAATTTGGTGGAAAATTGATATTGATGCGCGTGTTCCGCGGGAAATTAATTTCCTACGAGCGACAAGCTTTATCTCATCAACAAGCCATCAAAGGGAAATCAGATTTTTGTACAATGTCCAAATTAACTTCACTTCATAATGTGGCAAATATGTAAATGGTTAATGTCATTTACTAAGTAAATAAAACAACACGTTTCATCGTCCACAATACTACTCATATAAGTCTCCTTCTTGATCAGAGCATCGACATTTTAAATCATCTTGTTGCATTCACCGTACGTCCAAGGTTTAAATTTGTACTTACACGATTTTGTCATTGTATTACCATAATTGCAATTGTTTTCTCCTCCGTAACCAGTTACGAAAAGGCAGTTACGGTAGCGGCCAAAGGGAAATCACTTAATATGTTTTTTAACGATATACAAAAACAAGCAAATTATTTTTGAGCCGAAATCAATAAATGCTTTTTAAAATTATAAAATTATTATATTTGTTGGATCAATAGTATGATCAAACAGTGAAATCTACCAACTTTATATAAATACGATACGTCAAAAGTGATGAATCGCTCGTAGACCCGACTCCATGAGTGATCATTTTTTTTAAGCGGTTCCGGGCTTCGCAAAGCATGTTAAGTAGGTCTTATGGTATAGGTAAGTAAGGTCTTAGGGCGACCGTAAGACCAGCCACTAGTCTTGCAAGCCTCCACCAAACCGGACTTGCCCCCATGGTGGAGTACGGCCTATATCTTCCTCAGGAAAGAGACCCGTACCCCTCGGTTGGGACATCATGGGTTGATGATGATGTCAAAAGTAATAAAATACAAAAATAGCAAAACATACATGGGGGTGACTTGGATGTTCTCTTCCTTTGTTTATTCACTTGACAGCTTTTTTTGGGGCGGCCTGCAAAAATATACTATATTATTATCTATTTAGCCCAGTGGATGGAATAATGGACTCGGAAGCAAGAGACCCAGGTTCGATTACCAGCTCGGGAACAATAAGTATGATTTTAAGTTATGAACAGTTGCGAAGTATTAGTAGCAAAACCACTCGCTAAATTGGAAGGAAAACATCGCGATGAAACCTGAGTATCCTGAGGAAACCTGAGGTGTTCAAATACCTCAGCGCTTGAAATTGCCAAACTACGGTAGGTTTTCTTCTTCTTCAGGCTATATTAGTCCACTGCTGGACATAGCGCCATAGCGCAAGGTTGTGCCATCATTGGGGGGTAATGTCCATAATCCCCACGCCGGGCATGCGGATCGCAGTTTGGTGGAACTGTACTGCAGGAGGCGCTGCTGCACACCCCTCGGTTTGTGTCCCTTAGTTGCCTTTTACGACACCCGCGGGAAGAATTTGGGTTGGTCCACGCGTGCCTAATGCAGATTGGTAATTGTGAACAAATTAAACGCATACTCTATCTCTGAGAGAAGGCCTGTGTCGTGCAGTGGGACGATCATAAGCTACATTAAAAACTATTATAACCTACAATCGAATTTATTCTGGTTATTTTATACTGCCTTTGCGTAAACGCTAACCCATAAAAGATAGGTGAATTTTGTACCCGACCGGGCGTTGCACCGCCCGAGGCATATTCAGCACACTGCGGCATACTTGGGAACACAAAAGAGTTCCTTGTTATTTTATGCATCTTGAAAATATAAATGTGGCACCTCCGGAAAATTCATCAGTGGAGTCTGCCAGAGTGAGTTGGTTTACGGTACATGTCGAGTTGAAAAGCCAGGACCGGTTGTGGTTTGTTCGAAGTTTCCACCAGTGTACCGGATTACAGCCAACATCTTCGCCCGTCTTCATTATGCCAGGGAACTTTGGCATTCCCACACCCGCTCCGCGCGGCCATGTTTCTTGAGCGTGTATGCAAATTAACAAAGCCTGAGTGCGAAAAGAAACAAACTTGTTTTGTCGGGTTAATTATTGATTAGCTCGAGCTGTTTGTGTTATTAGAAAGGGTTGTTTACTTCGTAAGTCTTCTTTAGCAACTTGTTAGCAACGAAAGGAGACGTGCGTAGACATAACTTTAGTAGATACTTATCGGTTGTTATTGCTCCAAGTAAATCGGGCCAAGGTCAATACAGGACTTATTTATAAAAGACACAGTTCCTTAATACACTCCAAAAACGCTCACTCAAAATTCACAATAGACTATTAATCTATTGTGAATTTTGCAAGGAAAAGTCGTAACTAGAGATTAAATAAAATGCCTCTGGAGGAATCGTGTTTTATAAAATAAGGCTGTTAGAAAACATGTATTTGTTATTTTAGCTTTAAACTGTATAAGGCAAGCTTATGATAGGTAATAAATGATTGACTTTAAATATGTAGGTACTTAATATAAAAACAGTACCGCGTCATCCTAGCCGGCTTTGCACACTCGGCAGAGTTAATTATTAAAGCACGCCTGAATCCCGGCTGTAAATTTTAACGTTGCGCGAGTTTTTTTATGTGAACTTTTCGACAGAGCATCCAGTTTTCTGTTTATTTATGAGCTTTGGCTGGCGGCCCCGTCGTCGGCCTACCGACCGGCCGGTTGACCGACAATATTTTTACATTAATGCTGGCTGTTATTTCAATACAGATTTAGATGCATAAATATAAATGCGGCCGGATACTCCCGAAAATTACGGACGTGTTTACAGGCACCGAAAATGTATGTATTCTTTGTACTCTTCCGACTATTCATAACTCTTTGATGCGACTGACTATTGGTCAACACTTCATTATTGTAAAGTTACCTCTCAAAGACCACTTCATTTTTGACAGCTTCTTCTTCTTCATTCAGACCTTCTTCACTACTGGAGGTTTTCCGTCAGCGCTGATTCCTCTCTTCTCTTTGCCAAGCCAAATAGATCTTCGACGTTGGCTACTTCAGTAAATTTTCTGACGTCACGGAGCTATAATTTTTATTTTCTACAAGCGCATCTCGGCCCCTCAATTGTGTCCATCATGCTTTTGACAGCTGTCCGTGTCAAAACGTCACTACTAACATTCCTAATAGCTTCATGACAGGTACTAAGGTTCAAGTAGGTTATTAATTAATACAACGGCAGTTTCATTGAAAGAATATCCCCTCCGGTCAGATTAAGCGACCCTCGCCCCTTGCTGCAGACAATAGAAAACTCCGTGAAACACAGGACGGGTAACGAGAAAATAATCAATCTCCCAAGTCCACTCGGAAGCAATCAACAGTCTGTTATTGCGTCCATCCAATCAGATAGCCGAGGCGATACATCAAAGACGTCCGCGGTTCAATTACTGGCCAATGTGCTATCTGTTAGCGGCAGTAAATCGAAAATGAAAATAGTTAGGGAATGCACGTCCGCGGTGAAGTATCGTTGTCGGGCGCAGACGCTACAAGCGGCCGCCGATGTCCCGCTAAATTGACTGTCCACGCCCGATGACGCCTGCGATCGACTCTATCTAACTATATGGACAATCCCAATCTATTGGCTGTGAAATCCTTTACCGTCACCGTGACCATACATGCAAGCAAAAACTCTGGACACAACAAAGTATCTAATATCTGGTGACGACAGTTGTAAAAAGTTTAGTTTTTACACTACTGTCCCGTTCTATTGCGATTTGCCAATAAAAGGCGTATGTTTCCGCATGTCTGTATGTACTATAAAAATACTGCAGTGCTTTCAGGGTGGATACGTCATTCGGGGTAACAAGGAGTATACCCAAACTGCCTTAAAATTTCTTATTCCTGTACACTTTGTAGCGTAATCTCACGCCTGTATTCCGGAGTTTTGTCAATATCGTGGCAAGTGGCAAGCCCCGTATTTTATATTGTTGAAATAATTTTAATTTATTACTTTGTATGCATGCGATCGACTCAACCTAACTATAGGGATAATCCCAGTCTATTGGCTGTGAAATCCTTTACCGTCACCGTGACCACACATGCAAGCAAAAACTCTGGATACAACAAAGTAACCAGTATCCGGTGACGACAGAATGTAAAAAGTTTAGTTTTTACACTACTGTCCGTTCTTTTGCGATTTGCCAATTAAAGGCGCATATTTCTGTATGTACTACAAAAATACTGTAGTATTTTCAGGGCTGATACGTCATTCAGGACAGCATGGGGCACACGAAAACTTATTTTATTTATACACTCCTTCATAACATAAACTTACGCCTGTATCCCAGAGTTTTGTAAATATTGTGGCAAGTGGCAAGCCCCGGGTTTTTTATTGCTGACATAATTTAAAGGAATTACTATGTGTGCAGTACATAAGTATGGGTGTTTTATTATTTTCAAATGTACGTAAACGTAACGTCGCAAGAAGAAACTTAAAAACTACATAATTATGTACTTTTAACCCATGCAGTGCAAAGACCAATTAATCTTGCAATGATCATTCCGATTCAACTCCGATAAACAATTCCGAATGCTCTACATTACATTTTATGTATGAATTCAGTGCCTGAATTTTCAGCTTCGGTCCATGCCACTTAATCTCTGCCGCTTTCGGCCTTAGCGTCCGTCCCTCTCAGCTAGTGAATCGTTCTCGTGACCGACACACACATGCGAAGGCGTTATATCTCATCTAATTTGGTAGGTGTCGCACGTCGGGACACATTAACGCAATTACGTGTTAAAAGCCCGTCTAGTGCTCCGGGCGGCACTTTCAAAGGAAGGATACTGTTATCGAGCCCCTCAGAATGTATTGCGAGTGGTTCGCGTCACAAGTTCGTATCCTGACGGGCTATGTTCTGGATCGCCGTTTCAGATGGGATCGCTATCTAGTGACTTATTGCTACAACAGCTTTTGTTAGTGTCCAACCTCAAAACAGCAGAAAAGGTAACTTGTGCTTAGCATTTTTTTTGTTTCATCCGATTGCACCAGAAGAAGTGTTATGGTTTTCGAGTGTATAGATGTATGATGATTATCTCTTTGATACGCTCTGTAACCTACATGGCTAGATTAATTTTCGCTTGAGAGGTGTTTTTGATTCGTCTCTCGTGTGAGAGTTATACTGGGTATATAAACATATTAAAGCTATTTACTTATATTATATTTTTTTTTGAAATTAAATGAAATTATGAAATGAAATGAAATGAAAAGGTTTTATTCAGAGTAGCGCAGAAGCTGCAGCTTAATGAACGTTACAATTCAAACTAGGATGGATTGGTGGATTTAAGCAGAGGATGGAGTTCTTTGAGCAATAGATCGGGTCGCCTGTGGACTGCCGAGCTCCTAGAAGTTATGTAAGTTACAGTTTCAATATTGACGAAGACGCCAAGTGCTGATTCGTTGGTCTAGCGGTATGAAGCCTGATTACCATGCTGGAGCTCGTGAGTTCGATTCCCACTGGGGGCCGCCGTACATTTGTACAAATCGCCTCAGTCGGAGAGTATTTCTAAGTTTATGATGCCCTTGGATGGTTACCATAGCACATGGTATCCTAATTTGAGAGTAGGACAAGTGATTGTGTTGTGTGATAGCCAATTATACTTATACTTTTTATACCTTTTTCTCAAAATCCTCTTGTCTCTTGTCGTAGTGGGTTTATACTGTTCAATACAAACACATCTTCTTTGGGACTTGTAGTTCTTACAATTCTTCGATACGGAATGTATGCACCAAAATTCATGGAGTGAAAGTGTTACCATAGAGCAAGTTTGTTTGTATTGAGAATATTTTATACCGCCTTTTCTTCGAAAAATGAGATGCTCTTGATTCACCCTGTAGGTACATTATTGTCGAGAGCAAAAATATAATAATTTTAGTCACCAAAAATTTAGTAACCATTTTTCTTGATTTTTTAAATAGAACTATAAAAATCAATAAAAATTGGGAAATGAGCTTCCCCGAACGATGTACTCACTGTTCCCGTACATCTGGCGCACCCTGGGCAACAATCAGCGAGTCCCTTACGCTGATTGGCAATTCCTTTCTTCAGGATGGCTTGCCATCAACACGCTAAGTAGAAGAATAAAAATTCCAAGAAATATCGTTACGTTTACATAATGATGTTTCTTGTACCTTTCACCATTATATTGCATTTAAAACGTTCATTGTAAATTGTAAAATAACCCAAAGTTGATAAAATATTATACTTTCATCGTTTCACTCCTTTAGTTACCTAATATACGCTAAAGAGAAGAATAAAAATTCGAATAAATATCGCTACACTATTTTTATTTTTAATGCACTAACCCGTGCTAAGGAACAAATTTTTAAAAAAAACACGGATATATCTGGCACGGATAGCCAGAGGTCGCGGGTTCGAATCCCGGCATGGGTGAAATTTTTAGCCTCTAAATAGGTTTTTAAATATCGCTACGTTTACATAACTATATTTCTTCTACCTTTCACCATTATATTGCATTTAAAAACGTTAATTGTAAATTGTAAAATAACCCAAAGTTGATAAAAAATTATGCTTTCATCGTTTCACGCCTTTAGTTACCTAAATCAACACGCTAAAGAGAAGAATAAAAATTGGAATAAATATCGTTACGTTTACATAACGATATTTCTTCTACCTTTCAACATTATATTCTATTTAAAAACGTTCTTGGTTGATGTAAATTGTAAAATAACCAAAAGTTTATAAAATATTATGGTTTCATCGTTTCACGCCTTTAGTTACCTCACAAGTTCATTAAATTGAAGCACATAATAAGATTTCGTGACTGAGTGTTTTAATGTATGACCCATTTTCCACGAGAGCAAATTAGGCAATTTGTATCTTGTCCTTTTTACTCGGGCCTCTATGTTAGATAATTTGGTACACTTAACTAGCATATCTGTATAGTAATTGCTTTAATCAACCACGTAGATTGGCCAATTTGTACCATAGATTGTTAGTAGATCGGTTGATTAGAACGAATCGAAATAATGGTTGAAAGCTTGGAAGAAACAATATCGAATATCAACATAATTTTCTGCCACAAAGCAATGGTATATTATTGTCGCGCCGCAGTGGTATATTGGCGTTTCTCCTATATATACAGTAAAGTTGGTCAAGTCATCTGCATGTAACAACTAAGAGCAACTGCTTCCGTTTATCGGAATTGAACTAATGTGTGAAACAGAGCGGGCCATGCCCCAGCCGGCCCAGGCGGCGTTCCACTACAGTTTGCCTACATCTGACAGCTGGAGCTAATCCGAAGCGTTACTGATTCCGCTCAACTAAATGCTCTCACGAAATGGCTAGACGTCGTTGAGCAAAGTTATCGAAATTAGCCATAAGCAAAACGAATTACAATCGCTCGTAGCCCCGGCTACTTGAGTGATCTTAAACGATCACGAAGGTTAAGCAACATAGGCCGCGTTCAGTGCATGGATGGGTGGGTGACCGTCTATGACTAACGCTAGTGGCATTTTTCCAAGTGGTTCCGTGCTTCGCAAGGCACGTTAATCAGTTGGTGCCGGCTGTCACGTAATGTCTTTCGTAAAGTCTGTCAGTAAGACCAGCCACTAGCCTTGCAAGCCGCCACCAATCCGGACTTATCCTCCGTATTGGAATATGGCTTAAACCTACCTCAGGATAGAGACCCGAGCCCTTCGGTGGGGACATAATGGGTTGATGATGACGAAACCGAACTAATGCAGAAGGGTAAAAATCCGATGCAGAAATAACAGTAACAAACTAACGATTCTATTTCAGCCACTGGAAACTCTACGAGTATGTAGAACATATGTATGACACTGTAGATTGTTGGATGCAAGCAATCTGCCCGTCAAAGTCGTACCCACGTAGTTAAAACTTGCGCCTGTGAAGTGGAGGTGTCATGGACAGAAAACAATTTTCTGCTCGTTGCGAATATAACTCAATCGGTGTCAGTTCGGTGGAACGTGCTAAAAAGCCAAAGAGAGAATGCATCCATCGGCCCGCCACCGGCTCTGTTATTGTCGCTGACAATATTTTATACAGCTGTGAAAATTGCAACCGCGCACTCCAACTTTAACAATTTACACGCCTGGTCCCGTTCCCGCTTCGCATATTGCATTGCTGCAACTATTTTTCCCACTTACAAACGATACTCTGCTCAGTTTCTTCCCCCTTAAGGATCTAGTATAACACTTGCTGCATTTTCATAAATTCACTATGCGTCCTAGAGAGGTCTTTTTGAAAGTTTGGAAAAAATAAATTTAACAGTCTGAAAAACTGGAAAGCACTTACGGATTCAATTTGTCGTGATGTGGTTTGCTCTTTTTAGACTTGTGACTGTCTTTAAAAGTTTGCTAATGTAGGAGATACAAGAAACAGCAGCCTAACCCCAAGCAGTTTAAAGAAAATGAATGTGTCTATAAAATTTTATATGGTAGTTCTAAACTTTCTCTAAGATTTGTATTTTGAACAAATTTGCCGCTGGATATTTTTGCAAAAAACACAAATTAGCCGTAACATAGTAATGAATAAGGCTTTAAACATCAGTTCTTACGCAAGCTAAATATATATCTCCTGTAGGGTACAGATCTCCTCTCAGAGAGAAAGTATGGGTGTGACTAACATGCGTGCCCACCACGAATTAGCAATTTCAAGCGCTAAAGTAAAGGCTAAAGGGTACCTAGCTGCTAAATTGGCTAAAGTTACACGTCTGTGTTACTTTAGCCACTTTATTACTCAGGTATCTTCACGATATTTTTTCTGTACAGTCAGCGAGAGGTATTGCTCTATAAATGTACGGGACTGAGAAAAAAACTCACTCATTAAAACCCGCGACTTTCCAAATATATATACACTATTTTCTCTTTTTCAAGACCATTCACCATAGCTGTCACCGCCGGATTGTTCGGTTCCAATTAACTTTAGTCTATTTACCGACTTAAAAAAATGGAAACAATCTAGATACAATTTTTTATCAAAATACACACTTTTTAAGTAAAAACCTTTATACTTTATCAATTAAATCTGGAATTTAATATAATTTCATGAAATTGCAGTAAAATATAAATATTTTTATTGATAAAGTGTATATTTCAATAAAACGACTAATCAAGTTTCTTCTTCTTCTTCTACAGGCTATATTAGTCCACTAGTGGACATAGCCCTCCCCTAATGAGCGCCACAGCCAAATCAAGTTTATTTACTTTTATTAAATTACCTAAATGGACTATAGTCAGTTATTCAGACCTGAGATTTCCGCACTCAGCCTCATAGTGGGGCCATTGTACGGCGTCGTCGTCAGGATATACTAGTCCACTGCTGGACATAGCCCTCCCCTAAAGAGCTCCACGTTGTGCTATCATAGGGGGTAATGCCCCTAATCCCCACGCTTGGCATGTGGGTTGGGGGTCGCAGTTCGGTGGAATTGTACGTAGCAAGCACTAAAGTATGTCAACACTTCAGACACTAGGGTTTCCTTACGATGTTTTCCTATACGGTTGGCGAGTGGTATTGCTACCATAACTGCACTGTACATAACTTAGAAAACAAAGTTATTGGTACAAGCCGGGATTTGAACCCACGACCTCCCGATTGAGAAGCCGGCGCTCTATCGCTCCGCTACCACCAGTCTGGTTCCCACTAACTATTTTGCAATATAATATCGAGCAATTGACAAGAGAAAATTGTCAAATCGTTGGATCTTATAATCCAGTGGTGTCACATTTCGCGAGCAGATTATTGGCATGCGCAGAAACAAATCCAATCTGCCAAACAGGACGGTACAAGATGGGTTCAGGAATAAGATGAAACAGGAGGTCGTTTTATGAAAACTGCCTTAATAAATTATTAAAACACTATTCTACTAAAATAATCCTAGAGGCGTTTTATTCAATGTGTGGTTAAGTCGTTTCCTTGTAAAATCTTGGAGTGTTTTTAGGAATTGTGTTTTATAAATAAGTCTATTAGCTTTTAATGAGCCGTTCTCAGGACAAATTCACAAAGCAGTTCATAGATGGCGCTTACAGGCATGGCCATAAAAGAACCGGAGTACGGCTGAATTAATCTGTACTAAGCAAAATTTGACAGACGTGTCCTTATTCTTGTATGTGCTGCACGCCTATAAGCGCCATCTATGAAGTTCTTTGCAAAGGACTTTGTCCACTTTGTATGGGCGATTTGGCTAAATGTGAACAGTCAATTGAATTAAAACTAAGTAGTAGGTTGTGTAGTATGAGTTAGTAAAAACCCTATTACAGCAATTAATTTGCATCAATATACCTGCATTGTGAGTTTTTTGCTGCAAGGTTTTCTATGATTTGCTTGCTTTATTTGGAAAGTACCACAAAGTAAGTCCGGTACAAAATCCGTAGTTGAGCCAGGGTCAACAATAAACGAAGATTCGGGATCCATTTTAACAAGTCAAAGTAGTAATAAAACAAACAATATTCACGAGAAACAAAGAAACAGCAAAAATAATGAATGAATGAATGAATCGTTTTGTTTGTTTTAACCGGTGGCAATGACAATTCAAACATTTGTTTTTGCTTAGTGTTGCCATAAATAAATAGTTTACCCTCAAATCCAGATTATTTCTTTTAATCATTTTATCACACCAATAATTGAATACGACACATCTAGCAAGTATTGTAATACCGTTGCATTAGTGTGCATTATCTTTTACCCAAATAATACTATAACGCGTTGCATTAGAGACTCCAAATTGTTTTCCGTGCAATTTGTGACTAATTAAATTCTTTAAATTGCAACACCGAAATAAAAATCAAGGCAGGTTAACAGAATAAAGACTGGATTTCAGATAAAATTCTCTAGTTTGTAACTGTTTAAAATGTCAATTGATACAACGAAATAAGCAAAAATATTTGTTTTGAAATTAATTATAATCAGGGGTTATTTCGATTTTTCTCTTACATTCTGTCCACGTATAGCCCAAAATGGACCTTATAGTCCTTTGTGCCGAAAACGGCTCATTGTCTAAGTGAGACCACTGGACTTCTACTTTCGTTAGGTAGTTAGTCAGAGACCTACACAAGAACCAAGTTTCAAGATTTAAAAAAAAGATATTATTTTGTCAATTCCCGGTTCAACCATGCAATTATTTAAAAAACTATAAATTTAGTTTAAATTGTCTTTTAAATTAAAATATGTAAATCTTCTTTCAGTAAAATATACCATCTACAATAATATATTCAAGGTACTTTCAATCCATGTGGCATAGCCGTGGGACGCCCTGTAAAGACCCGTTTTTACAGCTGCTCCGACACTCCAAGATATGTTTGAAGAACTCTCTTACAGAAATAAACTCGCCTTTGTACTATTTACAAGGGCGAGTTTGTAGGAGTGAAGATCACGAGACCACGGCAACTGTAACGCTGAAGAAACGTCGGGTAATAAGGTAATTACGTTTTACCTAATAAATAATCGCGTTAGACCCGTTTAATATATAACTTTATTTGTCAGAGTTACTTCAAAGATATTCGTCTAAAAACCGAGAGCAGAGTGGAGCGCGCTCGGGCGCTCGGCACCCGTATCGAGCTGCTCGGCTTGCTGTACTGAAATGAAATGCCGGACTTGTACAGCGGTTACATCGAGCGAAACTGCAATATCAGTCGGCGCCTTAATATTCAAAGCTATTCGCCTAAAAACCGACAGCCGAGTGGAGCGCGCTCGGGCGCTCGGTGTTCGTATCGAGTTGCTCGGCTCGCTGTACTGACGTGCCGAATATTCGACTTGTAACAAGCTCACATCGAGCGAATATTCAATGTCAGTCGCCGCCTTAAAGTTGGGTAGAGACGGACGTTACGAGGTGTAATGTGACATTCGCCGACAGCTGGGTAGAGCATTCAAACAGCTGCACATCCGCTGATTTTCCTGTGAATCTAGGAACTGACAAACATTACGAGGTGTAATGTAACACTCGCCGACAGCCGCATGAAGCACTGAAACTGCTGCTGCACACTCGCTGGTATCCCCGTAACACGTAATGACAGCATGAATGCTTGCTGTGTGCACACCTCGTAACCTCAGTACCCAGCTTTACTGCCGCAAGCACATAGCACTTGAAAACATGTTCATGCCGTCCGTTCGTCCGTACCTATGAAGGAGCAAAATCGGCCATTATGGAAATCTGACTGAGAGCCTTAATGAAAGATAAACGAAGCTGAAAATTAGGATAAGGTAAGTACGTAGGTACTTCATCTTAATCATAAGTTTCTGTCATCTGGTTTGTAAAGGACAAACTGCAGACCGGAAGCTGTAACGGAAATTAAGTACACTATAATACAATTCTCTGGCCGACTAGCGCCAACATTATCTTCTCAGATAGCACTATTTATCTATTTATCCCGGGGTAAGCTCTATTGAACGAAAAACATCTTGAAATCCAAAAACATCTTTCAGTGTCTTTCACCCTGACCCATTCGGAGTTATAGATAGGTTTTACAAATGACTGACAACCCTATCAATAAGCTATTTATTCGTTTATCCCGGGATAAGTATCTATTTACTTAGTCATCCAGTGACTTAGCGCAAGTCGCCCTCATAAAAGTATTATTGAATTTAAAAAAATATAAATAAGCGCCGGTAGCTTAGAGGGCAGATCAATGGACTAAGCGAAGTGAAAGATCCAGGTTCGATCCAAGGTTCATGTATTGGTTCATGGTTGGTTCATGTACCAAGGGTCATTTATGAAATTATAATAGCAATACCACTCGCTAACGGAGAAGGAAACCATAGTGAGGAAACCTGAGTATCTGAGGTTTTCAAATCCCTCAGCGCAAGCAATTGCCAATCCACGGTGGGTTCGCGTGGCAATTAAGCCCATACTTTCTCTCTGAGAGTGCCCTGCACTGGGACTTTTATAGTCTACATGACATAGTAGATAGATAACCGAGGGTGGAAAGAATCAATTCTCGAGGTATTTAGACGTAGCAATTGATTCTTTAACCCGTGTGAAACACTACTTTTTCATTTCGAATATGAGGAAAATAAAAACTCATTTTTAATATTCAAATCTTAGCATAAAAAATAATTACCTATTTTTTGAATTTCGTCACAGATACTTATAACAGATTAGTATCCCGCCAATTTATGTCGACTTTTTAAATTTTAAATATGGAACTCTCCGCGTAATTGTTGCGGCTTATTCCGCTCAAAGAAGTTTGCACTAAGTTCACAGTGGCTGTTTAGAAACTCACATGGCCGCAGCATTTTTTAATTGTTTTTTTTTACATGAAACTCTTCACAGCTGACAGTAGTTCTATTTTTAAAGTTCATTCCGGCCCTTAGGTGGGAAGTCATTTGAATGAGTTTTACTCTCTCTAGGGAGGGAAGCAGCATTTTCCACCCAATAATCAGATCAAAACAACACTTCTTTCCGAGTATAAGAAATGAAAAAAAAAATACTTGCTCTATACTAGCGCAGTCGTGGTAGCGGCCGCAGACGCGTCATACAAATAGCAATCAGTCAGAAAGTACTGGAAAGTCACGTCACTTTGACACTTACAAAGCGCGTGAGATGCACGGTCCTACTACATAGACTGGTATATTCGATACAACTGACCTTTATTGAAATTTCATTACGGGAAAAGAACTTACAGCAAACCCCCTAACAGTTTTATTTGTAATCACACGATTCCTTGAAACACTCGTCAATAGCAGTTTAAATACATTATATATTAAACGGGTCTAATCGCGATCAGACACGATTAATAAATAACTATGTATGAGTATCGCGAATCATTAAAAAAACATCAATATGAATGAATGAACGAACGAACGGACGGACGGACGGACGGACGGACGGACGGACGAACGGACGAACGAACGAACGAACGAACGAACGAACGAACGAACGAACGAACGAACGAACGAACGAACGAACGAACGAACGAACGAACGAACGAACGAACGAACGAACGAACGAACGAACGAACGAACGAACGAACGAACGAACGAACGAACGAACGAACGAACGAACGAACGAACGAATGAATGAATGAATGAAAAATTCTTTATTGCACTAAAAACATAATTTGTGCAAAGGCGAGCTTAATACTAGATAGTATTTTCTTCCAGCTAACCCATGATGATACGAACGAAGGAAGGGATAGTGCCAGTAAACAAAATGGTTGCTTGGAATAAATTATTTTTTAATAACAAGGCTGCCAATTGTACTGTACTACGTAGTTGTTTAAATATCTCATGTGGTTCTTGGTCTACGTACAATAAAGAATATTCTATCTATCAATCCATGTAAAAGTACCTCAATAAGCAGAACGCAGTTAGTTGCTATGACTATAACAATAAGTATGTAGATACATACTCTTACATACTCTGGTGCTGTTGATATAACGGCGCTTGTCGCTCGCAACTTCGAGGCAGGCGGTGACGTCACGTCCGTTCATGAACTAAGCAACACAAAGAAACTGGTGCAAGTATGAATAAGGAAATTGCTTACAAACTGCTTGTTGTTTTGCTTCAGAGAGAATGACGTCACAACAACGTCGTATCAATTGGTTACGTAGGCGTTATGTAAGTTATAAAATATTATGATAAATTTGGACGTTTGGTTTATAGTGGCGCTTAAATTGCCAAATAGATTTGAATTTGTGTCTTGGCCATTCGAGGAAAACAGATTAAATGTTCTTGACAGTGGACAACAGGTGAATTATATAAAATTTCGACGAGTGGCGCCTCCCTCGACTGAAAATAATGCTAGATAATTTGACAATAGAGTTCGATTGTTTCTTTTCAATTTCATATTGCCGTTCATTAATCTGAGCCTTCCCAATCCCGATTATTCTGAATCCCGATGTACAGATTTTTTAAGTTTTAAGTCACGAGATTACGATACCTCAATCATCAAAGTAATAATAGCTAGATAGGAACTAAAAGAAAATTCAATCCAAAAACGCGCCATCTAGAGGGTGGTTGAAGAACCAATGTAGAGTAGAGAGCACTACCTGTAAGCCCGTAAGCCAGCGGTTACACAGAAACACACAGAAGGGACGTGGGACGCGCCGCGCAACACTTCTCCTCTGTACCCGAACCAGCTTCTACTAGATGTCTCAGGCAACACAATAGTGTAGCCCTCGGCCTTAGGGCGGTCGCTCCCGATGTGGGTTTAGGGGTCCTTAGACCAAAACCAGCCCCAAGGTGGTGTTTAGTTCGTAGGCGCACTACTTGTGAGTCTCACATTGGCAGCACGGTCGGGTCCGTGCTGTAATGCATGAGCATTCACCACCTCCCTCCGCCGTGTCCTTTGGAGGGTGCCCTTTATAGGACAAAAAAAAGCCTGGTACTCATAAGACGCGACGCGTTGCACACCAGTAGAAATCGTGCCCTTGCCCCGTCTCTTCTGTGTAGGTTTCGTCCCTTCAGTACAGTTCATATAAAAGTGAATTGGAAAAACATCGCGACTTTTCCGCGCCCAACGCTCACGTCTTTTTGTGTGGCCCTGCTCTTCTATTATATAACATTCCACTCTATCGAGTTATGCCTTTAGACAACTCCAAAGTGTCAAAATATGTACTCATTTGACAGCTGGAGTAGCTTAAAAAAAGTAAAATCAACGTCACTCGACTCAGTGGCGACGTACACAATAATGCCCCTGACCTATAAAGTTCGCACCGATGCCCCGTCTCTTCTGTGCATACTTCGTCTCATCAATGAGCCGTTTTCAGCACAAATTTACAAAACACTTCATAAATGACACTTATACTCGTAGGCGTGCACATAAAAGAACAAGTCTGCATTGTATAAACGTTTTTCAAATTTTGCTTAGCACAGATTAATTTTGACAGCCGTTTTCTGCCCTTTTTCTGCGTTTTCACTCTTGTAAGCACCATCTGTAATTTGCTTTGTGAATTTGTGCCTAATATAAAAGTAAAAGTCGACGCGGCTTTCCCGCGCGCTTTCCTTTCCGTGTGTCTCAGATCTCAGTGGTTTGGGTTCTTCTTTAGACCTGTTCCATAGATGGAGCTGACGTTATATAAAAACAAACAGGGTATCATAACAAGATAGGTACCTACCTAACCTAGTAAACCAGAACATTTGGAGCATGACACGCCATCTAAAGGGTGGTGGGGGAACTTATGTAGGGTACAGCAAATGTTCAACCATCCTATTGGCTTGGGCTTTATATGATGAGGTTATTAAAGCTCTCCCACAGATGGCAGGCTGAATCTTTGGTACCGCTTTTCTTGGTTTTTAGATAGATAGATACATAGGTAGGTAGGTAGGCAGGCAGGCAGGCAGGCAGGCAGGCAGGCAGGCAGGCAGGCAGGCAGGCAGGCAGGCAGGCAGGCAGGCAGGCAGGCGGGCGGGCGGGCGGGCTTCGGGCGGGCCGGCGGGCGGGCGTTTCAGGCAGGCAGGCAGGCAGGCAGGCAGGCAGGCAGGCAGGCAGGCAGGCAGGCAGGCAGGCAGGCAGGCAGGCAGGCAGGCAGGCAGGCAGGCAGGCAGGCAGGCAGGCAGGCAGGCAGGCAGGCAGGCAGGCAGGCAGGCAGGCAGGCAGGCAGGCAGGCAGGCAGGCAGGCAGGCAGGCAGGCAGGCAGGCAGGCAGGCAGGCAGGCAGGCAGGCAGGCAGGCAGGCAGGCAGGCAGGCAGGCAGGCAGGCAGGCAGGCAGGCAGGCAGGCAGGCAGGCAGGCAGGCAGGCAGGCAGGCAGGCAGGCAGGCAGGCAGGCAGGCAGGCAGGCAGGCAGGCAGGCAGGCAGGCAGGCAGGCAGGCAGGCAGGCAGGCGGGCAGGCAGGCAGGCACTTTAGTTACAGTAGGATTGTTGAACTTTTATTAATAAGGAAAAGTTAGAGCGTACTATATGTCTAAAAGAGGATTTTAGCTAAAGTGCGCTACGAGCACACTATAGGTACTTTTTATTAATAAGGCCCCATATCTTTAAAAACTATGGCAAAAAAATCAACATGCTGAAAAGAATATAAAAAAAGGAATAGTAATAGTAAGTTGGTGAGAGTAATACAATACATCAAAGTCAAACAAGTCAAATCAAAAATAATTTAACTTAATGTTAAATAGAAAAGGTAAATAATAAAAAAAAGTTAAATACATAAAATGTAATGTCAATACAATACCTACCATGTGTCTCAGAATTAATAAGTAATTCTGCGACACATAAATAATATATAATTTTTCCAAATTCGAAGTTGAAAATTAAGAAAATGGTGAAAATTTTACCATTGTTTTCACTGTTCAAGAGCGTTTTGTTTTAATGAGTCGAAACTCTCAAGGTGCAATGTTTATACACAAAAATTAAAACCCTAATCACAAGGTCCCTGGAATATTCCTAATAAGTACCTAGTCGTTCGTAAAATGTAGCTTAGAATTTAATTGAAATATAGAAAAACTCGACATAGAAGTAAACCGAATCCGATAGCATACTTTCCGCCACGCATTCATATGCAAAGTATCCCTTTTCATAATCAACAAGTTCCACATTATTATGTCTGATCATGCGTACAGGCTGATTGTTGATAATTTGTTGTTCGTAACAAAGTTGCTTCGTCACCGCCCGACAACGAGCCAAAGTTAGTCGAACCACCCTGTAGACCGAGCACCTCTTGACTCGGTAGACTCATAACTTCGTTTCCTGAGAATCGGGTCTCCGCTGAAATGTAAAACATTCATTTGTCACATGGCTGCAGATGACAGTGAGGTCTAAGAATACATCTTCAGCGTGCGATTTTGGGTGTAAGGAGGGGTGCTTTCGTTGTAAATGGAATGGTCAAGTAAGACTGTAGTTTTTTTATGTAGACTATAAACGTCACTCTCCAGGGCCCAGGCCTTCTCTCAGAGAGAGATAGAGTATGGGATTGATAACCATGCGTTGCCGCGGATTGGCAATTTCAAGTGTTGAGGTATTTTAACACCTCAGAGATTCAGGTTTTCTCACGTTGTTCTCCTTCACGGTTAGCGTGTGATACTACTACTATAACTTCACAAATGTTCGTAGCTTATAAAAGACTGTAGACTTAGGACTGTAGTAAAATTCATAATTGGCCAAATAACTAAAGTGATTGATCTAAGATGAGCTTCCCAGGACTTTCCGCTGAAATATAAAACATTCATTGCTCACAGGTATGACGACAGTGAGAGCTAACGACACCACCTAGCAGTTTAAACTGAAAAAATAATAATCATTCGTTGTAAATCAAATGTCAAATAAGGCTTCAGTAATGAACGGGATATTCTTAGCAATTTTTGTCCCATTCAGAGGTGTGTAGTTCGCGCATGAATGCTTCGATTGAATGCATTCGTTTTGTGAACTCATTCATTCAATCATTCACGACAAATCTTAACATATCTCATTCACTCTAATAATCCACGAGTAGTTCACCCCTCAAGAAACATTCTTAAATCTACCCTACTAAGAACCAAAATTCCGTAACTCATTTGTGCCGCCAGTCGTAAAAAGGGCTTTAACGACATATTCTATTGTGTTGGATGTTCCTTTCATCATAATAAGGGCTATGTTTCTTTGGCTTCACAGATTACCCATTGAAATTAAAATGTCACATCTTGCTCTGCACCGGGGTTCCATCTTTACTTAGCGGGGTTATACGTTCCAAATCGAACTTCTATTGCGGATAAAAATGCATATGCTTGACTTGTTTTTTATTTAATTAAACGCATTATTCTGTACTAATGTATTATATAAATACTATACAGTAATTCTTAGTACGGAAGATTAGTTTTCACGAGTCGTTTTATTTGAAACGATGCAATAAAAGTAAACGTAGGTACCGAATATTCAATTCGGAATGATGCATTCTCTTGCAGATGTACAACAAAAGAAAGGGTAAGACTAGATTTTAATGTGTTGTGTTCTAAACAAATACGTTATCATTTAATATTATGTTTAAAATTAATGTTTTGGTTGTCAGTCCTAAGCCTGCAAAGTATGAAGGGAAATCGAGAACTATGAACTAAGAAGTGAACTATGAACTATTAGAATGAAGTAGTTCAATAAGGAAATGAAGTATATCACTCTTTTCTTTTCAGTGAAGCTTTTCGTGAACCTCTAGTCCCATTATTTTTATGGAGGTGTCTTCATCACTTTTTTTTTCCTGATGAAGATTATTATAATAATAAATATTCATGGACATATTACACAGATCTCGTTAGCCCTATACTAAGTACAACTAAATCTATCTATCTATCGAACCCGAGACTCGAGATCTAGGGAAAGTACCACGAAAAATCGGACCGACGACGGGCGGACACGGATGGATGGGCGAACAATAAAGTGATACTATGAGGGTACTGTTTTGCCTTTTGGGGTACGAATCTCTTAAAACGACGGCCCAGCCCTTTATTATTTTTATATTTTTTATATCATTATTTGTGTCTGATGTGTTCAAATAGCTCAGCGCTTCAAATTGCCAATCCGCGGTGGGCACGCCCATACTCTGCCTCCTGCAGTGGTGCTTTTATAGGCTAGCTAAAAGAAAATATTCATTATTTGTTGATAATCCGCCACAATCCACGTGTGCGTCAGCGAGAGAAGACACCGCGAAAGCAAGAGATAATTCGCAACAAGAAGTAGTACGGTCGGAAAACGTCGAGTATTATAATGCAATAAAGTGCTAGCTGATTTAATAATGCAGTGATGAGGCCCGCTTGGCGCAGACTTCAGCGATGCAAATGCCCCATGCCGGGTCCGGATTTTTGTCGCATTATTTATTTGTAAACACCGAGAACATTTTCCAGATTATAAGCGGAAGAGAGATTCTTCAATGCAGTGGTTAATGTTATTTCTTAATGATTCGCGATACTCAAAGATCGCGATAATAATAAAAAAAACAAATAATCGCGGTTATAACTATGGTTAATGTTAGTTTACTCTAGGAGTAGGCTGTATACATAGACTGGATAGATAGATGATGTTGAAAGTCAATTTAGTCCCTTAGTGACACTGAAAATAAAATGGATATTTCTTAATGGAAAATAAATTTTCAATAGACGTCAATGAAATTTTAACTTAGGTTAGCTTATAGATAATGCTATGTAGTGTTAAGCTTGCCTATATGCAAAATTTCTATGAAATAAAGAGTTTTAATAATACTAATGGACGCATCGAGATTCAAGACTTACTGCCCAATGGCGGTAGCAAAGGAAAGAAGTTAGCAGTGGGGGTTTTTTTTTTTTGTTATTGAAAGTTTTTTTTTAATACAGTTGCTCAAAAAGTGGCGTATTACAGGGACGTATAGCGTGCGGGATGGGTGATGGACACACGCGTGCTTTTTTTTTACCTTTACCGCACTCGTGCCTTTTCTTTCCCAACTGTCAAAATAATCTATTAAAAAGAAAAACCAACCATGGAGTTTTTACTAAAAAAATTCATAGAAGTTTTTATGAGCTACTAATTTGTTTCAATATCAGATTTTATGATTTGATTGAATGAGTTAAGTTAGGTTTCATTTCATCTCATTAAATTTCATTTCCATTTCATATCAATAAAAAAAATCTAAGGAAGACTTGGCTGTATGGGCATAGTTCCCTTTGCCTACTAGAATGGGTGAAGAAAAACAAATCTCTCCTTATATTTTTTTACGGTTGGCGCCATTTTTCAAATATTTTTTCTTTATTAAATTGCTTATTTTTTTCGCAACTGTATTAAAAATAGTCGTTCAGTACACGTGCGGAACCGTCATTGCAACTTGTTCCGACTGTCAACCCTCGCCTTCGGCTGCGCCTCGGCTCGGGTAGACATTTGTCGGAACTCTTTGCAATGACAGCCTTTCCGCACTTGTAATGAAATATACTATTTTACTTCGTACTTATTTTGGATTGTTATATTATTAAAACTGTTTTCACACGGATTTCACTCGTTTATTATATTTTTACAATTTTCCGACGTTTCGGCACTTTTACAGGTGCCGGGTCTCAGATGACTGAGGTGATAGGCGTCTTTTTGAAAGCATTAACTGTTAGAGCTTGTCCAGAAAGGGCGAATACGCGGCGATTCTCTCGCGCGTATTACGCGCGACTACTGCGTCCACAAGGTGCGTACCAACGCGCGAGCATTTGGGGAGGAATTCATCTGCTCCATTTTCCTCGATGCGTGCTCTCGCTCCAGAGTTCGCGCGTTAACTGGACGCAACAAGGCGTCCCTAGTATCTCGACTCGCGCGCAATACGCGCGAATCAAGCGCGAGTCGAGAGTCTGGCGTAGTGCACGCGATTTACGCGCGAATTTTGATTTCGCGCGATGCTTGTGGACGCGATGTATTGGTGTCTAGTATCTCACTAACGCGCGAATGATTTCGCGCGAAACGTTTCGCGGTGAATTCGCCCTTTCTGGACAAGCTCTTATTAGTTTACTACCCTCGGCAAGAATTACAAAAGTTAATTATGAAGTTTCGTTCAAAAATAGGTAAATCAATTATTTTATATAAAGTCAACAATATTGATTATTAGTAATTGAAGTTAAAAATTAAATTTATAAACCAATTATTTTACATGAACTAAAAATATTGATAATTAATTGAAATTAAAATTAACTCTACAGTCACACTTTTAGCAAGGGGGTCTCATGCACTTAAGCTCTGGTTCCCAAGCTGCCGGTATATTCCAACCACGATCTCTATTGAAATTTGGATGCCGGCGGATCTCTATTGCCTCGCGTATCATTCTAGGGAAGTAACGGTCTTCTCGGGCTAGAACTTTAACTTTATCAAAATGTATAAAGTGGTTGGTACCGCTAAGTGTATGTTCGCTGACTGCAGATCTACCAGAGCGCTTATTTTTCACGTCCGCGATATATTCCTTCACCCGTTCAGCTATGGTACGCTTGGTTTGACCAATGTACGAGGAACCACATTCACAGTCAAGCTTGTATACTCCTGCCTCTTGTAAGGGAATCCTGTGCTTGACACTTCGCATGAATTGGTGTATCTTTCTTGGCGGCTTGTAGATGGTTCTGATTGAAGCGCGTTTCAAAATACTCCCAATTTTGTCAGTCACTCCTCTCACGAAAGGCAGGTAGGCTGGAACTCGCTCGACTGTGTCCGGTTTGACACATCCTCCGCGACGGACACGCGGAACTTTCAGCTTGTTTGCACGAAGTGCTTTTATAAGTAAAGTACGTTTGACATGCTGGAGTTCCGCAGGTAGATGGTCCTTGTCGCAGATTCGGTGAGCCCTCTGTAACAGAGATTTCCCAACGGTAGACAACGGTAGATTGTTGTATTGTTAATTAAAAACTGGTTTGACATGGTGTGACGTCCCATGCCTTAAACTCTAACTTTTATTTCACTCAAATTATAGGGATCTGTTTAATCATCTCGCATAAATACCTAGCTACACATAACCATTCTGGTCCTTTTAGGTGCATGTAATTAAGGCAAGATACAGACCGTCCCACTCCAAACAAATATTTCTCATAAATATTAAAATTCAAAAAGTCGGTGTCAAGATAATAATAAAGTAGGAAAGTTATCGGTGCTTCCATCTCATCTGGGACACTCGATAAGGTTCTAACAAGTAAAGTTTAAGATAAAGAAAAGTATTAAAATTCCCGATGCATTCGACCAAATGAACCAAGTTTTTACAGATCCGAGAATTTGAAAACTATGGAGTAGCTTTTTTAGTTCAATATTTTTGTACATTTGTCATAATAAACTAATCCTACTTATTGAGCCTATCCTTTGATAGGCTAAATAAGTATGATTATTTATATCAAAAACTTCTTTACTTCAATATTTTTCATAAACACTGGTCGTGAAAAATAAAGCTAACATATTTATTACTATGATTGATATTAAATTTTTTCTTGTACCAGTGAAGATTGGTGAGCTTCAACTTTTATTCTAAACAGTCAACAGGTATTGTGGAGAAAGTAGGGGTAGGGCTAAGCAGTGAGATGACATTTTTATGTCATTATCTTGATGCCGGCCCCAGACAGAAGATCAAATAAGTGATCACATAAGTGTGCACATGTGTGGCATGGACATTTGTTACTCAATAGTAACAATTCATATAAAATGTCCGTGCCACATATGTGCACCCTTATGTGATCACTTGTTTGAACTTCTGTCTGGCGCTGTCATTACAATAATTATAAACATACATATACTCGTACCAAGGTATATCTATATAAACATATACCAAGATAATAACTAAGCATATATACAAAGATAAATAGCACATACATTTATAAATAAATAGACTTAATTATATTTAGAATTTTCTAAGGTTAACACGAGCAGTAGACATAATTAAAACTGTTTTAACGAACATAAATCCGTATAAAAACAGTTTTAATTAATTATATTTGTTTACAACTGATAGAATTAGATTTTATTGTTCTGAAGATGTAGATAGTGTTGGACTCTTCTCTTAAAAGCGCCGACAGACGACGGTACCTAAGAAATGTCAGAAGCCTTATGGGCGGCTTTATAACTTCCGACACTAAAGCCCTCTACTATCTTACAATCCTCTACCAACTCGGACTTGGCCTCCGCGGTGGAGTATGGCTTAACCTTCCTGCGATGCAGGAACCCGTATCCCAGCAGTGGGGACAAACAAAGGGTTAATATCATCGATTCCGCGTCAATCATGCAGCAAACGCACATAATTCAATGAAAACACATCTTTAATCATATATATATATTATAAGTATTTTTCCCAACAGAGGTACTCTCCACAGTTTCCTCTGTTATTGAGAGCGGGGAGTACGAAGCCGGTCGGGAGAAAACAAGAGCACCTATTGAACTTAGTTCTGATTAGGTTTTTTTCTGTGTACATTTCCATTTTAACTCGCAGTCTGCATGCCCGCTGAAACGTCTGTTAAGTTTAATAATCAACTCCCCTAATCGCATCTATATTTTTCACTCTTTACAGTGAGGGAGTTTATATTAAGGTCTCTGCCAACATTGGCAATTTTGGCAAAATTGACTGCAGACATTGGAGTCTAAATTATTACACATTTTATAAGTCTCATTGCGATAGTATATATTATGTAAAGTTCTATAGGGTATTTTTCTGCCAAATATATACAATTATTGAAGTCTTAATTTAGTTTTGGTATTTTTTCTTGAATAGATATAATATTCGTTATTGTAGACAGAAATTACAGTGACAATTTTTATTATAATTATGTAATACGAGGGCTGCTACTTATGTATGCGGAATAGAAAAAATAAACAAATGTATATGGCTAAATATGCTTTTATTATACTATTTTATTTTTAATGCACTAACCCGTGCTAAGGAATAAATTTAAAAACCTATTTAGAGGCTAAAAATTTCACCCATGCCGGGATTCGAACCCGCAACTTCTGGCACGGATAGCCAGAGGTTGCGGGTTCGAATCCCGGCATGGGTGAAATTTTTAGCCTCTAAATAGGTTTTTAAAAATGCTTTTATTGTTTTTCAAAGTATTCTCCACTATGATCGATGGACTTTTGCATTCGATGAAACCAATTTGTTAAACACTTTTTCCACTCTGATTGAGGTATCTCCAAAACGTGCTGTTTGAACGCATCTACGGCATCTTCACGGGTCGAAAATCGTTGACCACGTAATTTATTCTTTATATTTGGGAATAAATAGAAATCATTGGGAGCCAAATCAGGGCTGTACGGTGGATGACTCATCAATTCTATTTTTTGACCATCCAAAAATGTAGTTGTTTCTTGAGATGTATGACAGCTGGCATTGTCATGGTGAAGTATGATTCTGCGTCGCTGGTTGTTTTGGCGTATTTCTTCAAATACTTCCGGCAAACAAATTGTCGTGTACCACTCCGAATTAACCGTTCTGCGATTCTCCAGTGGTATTGTAGCCACATGGCCATTAATACCAAAAAAGCAGGCCACCATTTGCTTTACAGTGCTTTTTGCACGAGCCACTTTCGTAGGGTTCGGCTCATTTTGAAGCACCCAAACTGTTGATTGTTGTTTAGTTTCGGGATCGTTCGTGTAGATCCAGGATTCGTTACCTGTATAGATATTATAAACAGATTTTGAGTCGCCTCCGTTGAATTTTCAAGGTTTTCTTGCACCATTCGACGCGAGCATCTTTTTGATCCTGAGTTGAGTTGTGCGGGATCCAACGCGAACAAATTTTTTTTACAGACAAATGTTCATGTAATATCCTATAAATGCTAGTCATACATATGCCCAGAATAGCCTCTATCTCGCGATACGTAACATGGCGGTCTTGCATTATTAGTTTTTGCACAGCTTCAATATTAAGTGGCACAACTACCGATTTCGGGCGACCTTCTTTAACTTCGTCCGTGAGCTTACTGCGCCCGCGATTAAACTCACTAAACCAGTGATACACAGTCGTTTTTGATGGAGCGTCACCACCAAAAGTCGAAGTTAATTGATCTACGCACTGTTGTTGCGTTAAACCACGTCGAAAATCGTAATAAATCATAGCACGAATATTTTCCAGATTCCGCATACATAAGTAGCAGCCTATGTATTTATCCGTATGTAAGTATAATTATGTTTATAAGTATTCTTGTGTCATTAATCTTTGTATAAATGTCTCTTAATTTTAAAACTACATTAGAATATGATTCTATTGATTAGCACTACCCAACCTCCTCCCCCCCACACCTTTTCAACGACACTTGTTTGTTAGCTCGAGTAAAATACTATTTAGTATTATGCTCGCCAATTGCTTTTTTGTCTCTGGCATGGTACTGTCAGGTACACTAAAGAATTTGAATTATTATTTTTATGCTAAGCAAATTCGGGTACTTTTCATAAATTACTTAATATCCGCCCTCACCTATAACTTATATAAGTACCTAAAGTAGGTAAGTAGTGAGTAAGTTTTATCATCTAAATCTGGAATAAGTATCATGATCCTATAATATATCCGTATTAAATAAGTAAATAAGTTAGGTTATTAGGATATGTAAAAGTATATTTGATTTTTGCGAGTCGTATATACTAATTGAAAGAAAGAACGATATATTTGAGACCAATTTAGTTTTAAGCATGAATGTGCGATATTTGTAATATTTAAATTTTTTTTAGTTCTTCGAATCTTGAAGAATGTACTTTTTGAGTTTGTAGTACAATGACATAGATAGTAGACCGCCTTTGTAATGTGTGTTAACTTTAATAACATCCCTCCTCAATGGCGGCGTTGTCGCTGCAATTATTGCTACATCCTTAACGCTATTAGGGATGTGCTGATCTTGTTATCGATGTAGAATCTGCTAATGAACAGACAAATACTGTTCCGCAAAGTTACTAAGCACGGGATTCCCAAAATAAAGCCTGCATTCTCGCGATGTATCGCCGACAAGCGAACGCTTTCACTCCCCCCCTGAAACAAAGCGAAACAATTAAGACAGTTGAAACTTACCATTCATATATAACCTAACTTGGGCGTGTGTCGCAAAGTTGCTCGGTCCGAGATATCGATAAATCTAGTCCAATGTTAGCACACCCCTGTCTGCCTTTAAGTTACGTTCACCTAGTGTTAATTTCGCGACGCTTTTCTGACAAATTCGCCGGAGGCGTGGAGTGCGCACGCTCCTCACACGTTTTAATGGCCTCCGAAGAGATTCCGCCAGCGCTATAGCCTTACTCTTCCTATATTACTGTTACGTTGCTGCAGTAAACTTGTAATTCTTTAAGCTGCAAAGTAAATGAAATTTACTAATGCACGCCGTTGTAAGTTATGCTTTACGTAAACTGTAGTTCAGCTTCAATGTTGAAATAAGTTTCAAAAAAAGAAATAATAAATCAATAACCCGATTGCTGAGCATTAACTACTAGGAAGGCGGAACCAACCTATGTACGATTAGGTAACATTGGTGAATTTGGGTCCATTTTTCTCTTTTAAATGATGTTTAATTTCTTGTAGCCTTTACACTCGCAGCCATTACAAATCAATTCAGATCTCATAAATCTCGATCTCGATTGGTAAATCAATCATGGTAAATCAAATATAACCCTTCATTTGGGCTTTAGCACCGCCGGGTAATGAAATAAGTCGATAAGGTCACCATTGGTTAATGGTTATTTTTATTTTTATTCTTGACCTTTATGTTTAATTTTTTGTTGAATTACTTTTTTTGCAATTTTACGACTACATTTTTTTTGTGAATTCACTTGCGCAAACATGTTAAAGCAATTAAGATCTTATTTATTAATCTGACAATTGTTTAAAGATTTATGATGGAGCATAGATTCGGAAGTACAACAATCCATTACATACATACGACCCAAATACATTACCCTCCTTTTGGGGTCCACCGCAGTCGGGTAATGAAATAAGTCGATAAGGTCTCCATTCCACTGGAGGATGAGTTGTGTAAATCAAGACCAGTCCTTACTATTCATACAAGTTCCTTGTGAATTTCGAAGCGAGCTCATAACTCAGTCGAACCGTCTTTGCGAGAGTCTATAGGTAAAATAAAAATTTAGTAAAATGCGGTCGCATGTGTTAGAAGCTCCAAATAGGATATCTATCGAGATAGTTTACATGCTTTTGGATTCAAAATATATTGTTCTTAAAACTTTCTCGGAATACAGCCATTTTACACCGTAATTCTGCTTATTAAAGTCGAATTTTCTTCACGAGCTTGTAAAGTTAGAGCAGTTATTTTTCAAGGCGGCCGCGGTCGCGTGCCCGTATGGCGTAGTAATGGTAGAACTGAATAAGTAAATGCTTCGTATAAATCAAGTTAATTGCGGCAGAGTACCTCCTCATATGAGCCAGCAGCTCACGGGTACTTGCACTTTCCGATAAAGCGGCCGGTGGGCGGCTGTTTCCGCGCCTTCCTGGCTTTTGGCTACTTTTGATCGCTTTATCAAGCTGCTTGAACATTTCATTCTGCAAAAACGTGCAGGCTAAATAAAGAAATTGCTCGCTTTACCCATATTTCATTATTTATTTACGGTATTAGTTGTACCTATTTTATTGCACACGAAACATAGTTTTCTTAAGTAGTACCTCTTATTTTGTAACTGACATCTCTGGTGTGTGCGATAAAGAATAATCTTAATTGAAGTAATTACCGGTGTGCGTGCATGCAGCGTCTAATGATGGTTGATGGAGTGAAATAGGTTTTTAGGATCGAGGCGTTGGTCTCGACCCTTGCCTCTGCCTAACCATCCGGGATAAATGCTTGAGTTTATGTTCAAAATCTGGTTTTCATTTAACAAAAATTTGTATAGGTATTACTTGTTGGCTTGTTGGCATCTGTATGTTCAAAACTTGAAAGGGTTCTTGTAATAAATAATAGTAAAACATGTTTGACTTCAACAACACTATTAAGACTGTACAAATAAACCTGATAAGAATAAAATAGAAAAAATGGATAATTTGCAGGATAAATTATTGTCAGCATTAGTTAGTCAAAAGTTGCGAGTGGTAATCTAAAAAAATCTTGAATGGGTGACGTAATTTTTATTAAAATATGATAAGACAGAATAAAAGAAATATCGAAAATCGAAGTTTGCACCGATACACAGTGATATTAACAATAAATATGGGTATATTCCAAATACTAAAATAATTAATTCCATATCACGGCTATACTAAGTGTTTGGATATTTCAATCACACAACGCAATACTGCTTGGTTTTGATGCAGTACTTTAATGCTTGTACGCGCCTGAACGAATTTCGGCATTCAGACTGAACTCATGAAAACTGTGCCACAGATAGAATATTATGAAAATGTATTCCACAAGGGTCTTCATATAATTTAAAGTTGTCGAACCGTTCTAAAACTTGAGACTTTGAAAACTAATAATGTAACAACTAAGCAGACGAGCGAGTGGAGAACAAAAACGGACGCTCCGGGAGGGATGTGCCGCATTCTTCCGCAAACTGACGTAATGGCCTCGATAGTTTTAGTGGAATATTGGGTGGTATAGAGAATCTATGTATTAAAATGTATTGTTCCGGGTGCCATGTAACAATACAAAAATTAACGGTCCCAACTAGAAATCTGTTTTGCTGGTGATATGTTATTCATAGCACACACCAGCAATACATGCCGAGTTAGTGACTTTTTTTCTTGCAACGGAGGTACAAGCATTTGTACGAATGTATTATTGCCTCTTTGTTTCCTTCTAATTCTTGATTCTATGAATTATTATGTATTGTTCCGGGTACCAAAGAACAAAAATAATTTAGTTTTAAGTTTTAGTTTTAGTTTTAACTAGAAGTTAGTTTTGTAAATCAGGTGAAAAATCTTTTCTACAGAAAACTACACTGCGCTTGGCTCAATACGCTCTTAACCGGTTTCTTATATAAAACTGTAACGGTCTTATTAATAAAATACACAATTCTTCTAAAGCACTCCTACGAGGTAGTTTAAATAATCCGTGTTCACGTTTTTTCATTCAACACAGATTATCAAAAACCACCTTTGAGAAATGTTGTTAGGAATTATGTTTTTGTATATATATAAATAAACTCCTAAGTAAAGACTTAACTATAAATATATTACTTACTTCGTTACGTCCTTTCTTCCTCATCTCCACAATAGTTTCACGCTATCATAACAACTGAGCGTAGGTATCCTGTGTAGATCGTACCTTGGTGATATAACGTACAAATTAAGTGCTCGTAAATTGAAACGAGTAAAACGCGGAAACAAAAATAATAAGTAAATAAAATTACGAGACAGATGAGTACAAAACAAGAGTTGATAGTAATATATGAACATACTCGGCGCCCCGCTTCTCTGCGTCGGTGTTTTAAAATTCTGGCATGCTCCGAAGCTTGAAATTATTTCGCTTATGCACGTATGCAAAAAAAGGTAAAGGGTCTACCTTATTTTATTGTACAACATTTGCAATCTTTTGCCACATTCAAGGCTTTGAGTTCCCATTCGATATCTTGCATAGTTAAACCAAATCAAATAATTTTATTCAAACTTACAAGTAAAACTATGTGTCAATTTCCAAATCTAGATAATTTCGGAGAAAAAAATGGACAATAAATTCCAATCTTAGGCTTTTCAGTGTCTTTTGATAGATTTTACATATTGCTTGACAACTCAGAGCGGTGGTAGCGGAGCGGCGTAGAACGCCGGCTTCTCAATCGGGAGGTCGTGGGTTCGAACCCCGGCATGTACCAATGACTTTGTTTTCTAAGTTATGTTCATTTGTGAAATTATAGTAGCAATACTACTCGCTGACCGTGAAGGAAAACATCGTAAGGAAACCCTAGTGTCTGAGGTGTTAGCGTACCTCAGCGCTTGCTACGTACAATGGCCCAACTATAAGGCTAAGTGCGGAAATCTCAGGTCTAACTAACTGCTTGACAACTTTGATTTGTACAAATGGCCTCAGTCTGCCCATAGTCTATTCATGGGTGATTAAAAACAAACAAACTTACAATCGATAGACACGGGAAACTCAACTAAATAGCAATAATAACTTCCATATAACTCAGTAATTTGTCCTGGTCCCAAAATAGGATACCTAGTGCTGTGCTAACCAGGCAAGTACATCACAAAAATGGATATATTACTTAACATATTACACTCAGACTGCTGTGTGGTGTCGACCTAGAGAATAGCACCAACCCAATTCTTCCCGCGGGTGTCGTAAAAGGCGACTAAGGAACACAACCCAGGGGTGGGCAGCAGCGCCCCCTGCAGTACAATTCCATCGAACTGCGATTCCCAACCCGCATGCCCAGCGTGGGGATTGTGGGCATTACCCCCTGACGTACATCGTATTACCGTAAAAAGGGGTGAATAGAAATCGCGGGGTGAAAAGAAATAAAATACAGAATATCTTTAGCTCGTTATAACTCATTAGTTCTCTATGCCTGGCTGTTAGTAAGTGTTTTTTACTAATGGCAATATTAGGATATTACGTAGCAACACCACTCAAACGCCAAAACACTACAGGTTTAGAAATAATCGCAAACAGCACCATAACGGTCTCGCCAAATTTTAGCTCCAAAAACTTTAAATTTTTAGATCGAAAGGAGGCGATTTGTCTAGGTGGCATAAATTACTTTACTTGCAGGTACGTTACATTTCCTAAATCTATGTGAGTTTAATCAGTATTAGTGATAATAAATTATATTTGCCCAAAAACCAGTTGCTAGTAAATTATCTTAAAATTCGGGGTGAATGGAAGCGGTAGAGGGGGCAATGGAACTGTAGAAAGGGGGCAATAGGAACACATATGGGGTGAATAAAAACGAATGAGGGTTGGAAAGAAACTCATCAGGGGTCATTAGAATTTTTAAATTAGGGCTGTCACATTGGATTTCATAATATGTATAGGTACCTACCTACCTACATTTTATTTTAACCCAAAAGATTGTAGATATTTGTTTTATCCTGCATTAAAAATAGATCTTTGTTCTCTTGGTTTAGTGCACATTACTCGTATTTTTTACAGGTATCATAAGATTAGTATCATCATGTAACGTGACTACAAGCTGGACCCCACGAAGAACCGTTACAAGAAATATGATAAAGACGTCTTAAAAATTGCAGTGGAAAATCTTTTATCTAACCCAAACGCTAAGCTAAATGAAGTCTTAAAAGAATTTAACATCCATAAATCAGTGCTTTACAAACATAAGACGAAAGACATGAAACGTAAGGTAGTCAAACTGCATTGACACAAGAGACTGAGCTTCATTTGATGGCAAACATAGTGTTTATTTGTTTTTAATGGAATAATTTATATAACTTATTTGTGTTCACTTCCCAAAAAATACAATGTTTTATAGAAGTAAAAGTATGTTTATGTTTTATTTAATTATGTTTAAAAATCAGAGAACAAAAACAACAATCAGGTAGGAACACATAATTTGAACGATTGACTGCGAGCGAAGTCACGGTTTTACTAGGCAGTTACCTACCTAGTAAAACAATAAATAATTTTGTGACAGCCCTAGCATTTTTGTCTTTTCCCCCCACACTCGTTTTTATTGACCCCAACTGCCGGGTGAATAGAAATTCGCTACATTTTTGCATTTTTACTGAAAATAATCCTATGTTTCAATTAATAACAGTGTTAAACTGGGTTATGAAGTGTCCGGACACAATAATATTCCATAAAGTGATGTAAGTGCATAGAAAAAACATCCATAAATGAATCCTAAAGATCAAAAAACTTTCTATTCACCCCATTTTACGGTACCTACAACTTAGCGCTCTTTAGGGGATGGCTATGTCCAGCAGTGTACTAGTATATCCTGACGACGACGACGACACTCAGAATGAGCGCATTTTTACAATGCATGGCGGCCCTAAGTGGATATCGCACCCACAACCACCAGCTAGTAGTTACAAAGGTACCAACGACAACTAAGCGGGATCCCTTACGTTGGGTAGGCAATCGAGGCGTAACCCTAAACTGCGAGTGCCGGTAGGTACCTTATGTTAAAAGCACATTCGTTAGTCCGTTCGTCCTAAATAAACCATCGGTTTTCAGTTTGTACCGTTTTCACGTCGCTCTGTTGCGAGTTTTCATGTTATTTATTACAGCTGTTTGACAAGAATGATCTATCGGACCTATTCATTTATCGTAAGCGTTGTATTGGCAACAGTTCATATTTCCATTGTTACATAACATACATCAAATAAACTCGCGTCTGTATCCCAAAGGGATAGACAGAGACCAGGGACTGCCACTTGCCATGATCCTGACAGATCACCTTCGCTTCGTCAACGTTCATTAGTCATTGCATCCACGCACGCCGGCTCCAAGTACTTTTTCTTCCCATTTGCTAACACATGCCCTTTTTGGTTGAAGTATGTCTGCCTGGGACGTCCCTTACCGGCCATTCCGCCTCTCTCGTGCATATTGATTTTAACAAATGTGTGAATCAATGGTCAATTTGCAACGTCACCAAATGGGACAGAATCCAATTACGCAACTCTAACGAGTAATTCCGCTGCGTTTAAATTAAAACTCGCTAGATAATTAGTGCAAAATCAAACATACACGCGGACATTAACCATCGCAAAATGGCAAACAATCGTTTAATTACTTACTGGCGTGGAAACCGCGAAATTAAGCGAGTGAAGTCCCTCGGCGTGCAGCCAGTATGCACTTTAGGGTTAAATTGCTGTAACACGCTCCCTGTTAAATTGACAATGAATATCGAATAACAATTTGCAAAAGCATGCTGAAATCAGCCGCTAATTTTAATTGTTGTTAACGTTAATGAAACGATTGTGTTCGGCTTGTCGACAGTTCCGACTTGTAAGCATTTTCACCTTGAACCATTATGACAAATCACATAAGCATAAGCAGATTATATCAAATAAATGAAAAACTGGTTAGATATATTTTTTAACTAAGACACACCTAAAAAAACATAAAATTGCCATTGCAGCAAGCAAAAGTTTAAAAATCATAGTCTGAATATCTGTGTGAAATCCATTTATACTTTGGAAAACAGGTCTCTTTAGAAAATTTAGAACTGCTAATCAAGAACGCTGCTAATAGATATCAGCAATATTATTTCCAAACGCTGAAATAGTAAATTAGAAAGTATTGTTTTCGCGTGGTGTTTTTAAATATTATAGTACCCACATTTTTTAAACATCGTGTGGAAACCTGGGTAACTGAGGTGTTCAAATACCTCAGCGCTTGAAATTCTGTCGTTCTGAGAGAAATAATGTGCCCTGCAGTAAATCGGGTATAAATATCAAATATTTATATATTTATGAACTAATACGGCAGCCTATTTGAAACAATATCAGAAACAAATGGCCTAAACATCCGGGGTATCTGGTGTATCATTTTTTTCCGTTAAAATAGACTCTATGTCACTCAGATTATAATAAAAACACGAATGACATCCTATTAATTAAAATTAGGTAAGTAAATTAATCACTACAGTGAAACATACATAATTATATATTTGCATGCAAACTTTTTTCTAAATAGCCAAGTCCCACTGCAGGACACAAGCCTATTCTCAGTAAGAGAGAGAGAGAGAGAGAGAGCTCTAACCACTTGTGTCCACCTTGGATTGGCAATTTAATGTGCCGATGTATGTGAACACCTCAGACAGGGTTTCCTCGCGATGTTTTCCTGCTGTGGTGTTGCTGCTGGAACTTCACATAATAAACGTAACTTAAAACAACAGTTAAACTGTCGCTCTCCAAGCATACGGAGAGACCGATTTACAGAGAGAGCATATTTAATAAGCGCCTTATAATAAATAAATAAATATTCATGGACATATAACAAATCTCGTTAGCCCTATACTAAGTACAACTAAATGACTTGTGTTATAGGTTTAATAGTTATAGGCTAACTCGACGATAGATTTAGTACAATAAATACATAGATAACATCCAAGACCATAGACAAACTAGAAATTTCGCTTCCCAGGTCTGGCGCACCCTGGGCAACAATCAGCGAGACCCTCACGCTGAATGGCAAATCCTTTCATCGCGATGGCTTGCTATCGACACGCTTAGAAGAAGTGAGAGACAAAAATCACCTACTTCTCCATGTACTTCCTAGTCATAGACTGTGGAACTTTGGTTCTATTCAATAGATTTACGCTAACGAAACATTACAAAGATTGTCTTTCTTGAGAGAAACTTATTTTATAGTGTTGTTACCAGCGCTGATATTTTAGTGAATATGGTGACATATAACACAATATAACATTTACATACAGGCACATACATTGCTTCTGGCCCCAAGGATGGACCTTTCGCATGGTAGGCAGATGCACTACCGCTGCACCACAGAGGCCGTCTAATAGCAAATCATTCAAATATACCTAAATTAAATTATGGTTAAGACGTAAACCGTTTAGTGTTTGATGATTGATCAGATGTTAATTTATTTTCATTAACCACAGGTTCTACTCAAGAGTACCATTTTTTTACTGTACTGTAAGACTGTGGACTGTACAACTTTAGGTCCTCGGCTGGACTACTATGTACTTGTAAATAATAATGATTATAGAACCTTTCCATTGCGGGGGTATGAATTAAAATTTGAGTATAGCATTGTACAATCTATGTGAGATACGTTGTAACCATCTAGGTTAGAGTCACGGATGACTTTACCAGTAACGTAGCCCCGATCTGAAACAAAACCGGCCTCTTACGAAACCTATTTTTGAATAGAGGTTATTTTCGATAAATTGAAGTAAATTTAATATACACAAATCCACATTCTATAGGTAGCTCTCGACTGAAAAGCCGCTGGAGGCTCACGACGACCGGGAAGACCGTACCTGACATCATAGACGTCCGTTCTCTCGGAGACAAAGGAGAAGGGAGTAACATGGGTAGAGCTACCATCCCTACACAGAGAAGAAAAGGGACCAAAGAAGAGGTTAATATACGTAGTAATGAAAGAAAGAAAAAACTTTTGTTCTTGCCTCAGTTAATTGTAAATATTGAATTACAGATCGTCGTAAAAGGCGACTAAGGGACACAAACCGGGTGGGCAGCAGCGCCCCCTGCAGTACAATTCCACCAAACTGCGATCCCCAACCCGCATGCCCTGCGTGGGGATTATAAGCTTTACCCCTCAATAATGGCACAACCTAGCGCTGTGGCGCTAATTAGAGGAGGGCTATGTCCAGCAGTGGACTAATACAGCCTGAAGAAGAATAAGAAGAATCACAAATTGTTGAACTGAACTTTAATCAGCTAAAATTAAGTCATGGTATCGAAGCAATAGTAGCGGAGCGGTAGAACACTAGTATTTCATTCGGGAGGTCGTGGGTTAGAATCCCGGCGTGTACGAATGACTTTGTTTTCTTTAGCTAAGTAATGTACATTTGTGAAGTTATAGTAGCCTTACCACTCGCAACTATGAAGGAAAACATCGTAAGGAAACCCAAGTATCTGAAGTGTTAACATACATACCTACGTACAATGGTGAAACTACGAGGCTAAGTGCGAAAATCATAGGTCTAACTAACTAAAGCCAGGTTTTCACGGTCTTAGTGCGCTCGGTCCGAGTGCGCCATCCGAGTAAACTAATGCTTCTGATTGGCTATTTTGGTGTTGTCACGAAAAACCGTCCAATCAGAAGCATTAGTTTACTCGGATGGCGCACTCGGTTCGAGCGTACTAAGACCGTGAAAAAGCGGCTTAAGTCATGGTATCATAGACAGGGACTCATTTTCTGCTTACGTTTTCTTTCAGAAGGATTTGTTAACTAATAACTGAGAAATTATAAAAACCTATTTACAGGCTAAAATTCCACCCATGCCGGGATTCGAACCCGCGACCTCTGGCTATCCGTGCCAGATAGAGGTCGCGGGTTAGATTCCCGGCATGGGTGGAATTTTTAGCCTCTATATAGGTTTTTAAAATTGTCTTTAGCACGGGTTAGTGCATTAAAAATAAAAATAGTATAACTGAGAAATTGACAAAATTTTGGACTGTCAACATAGTACTGAAAACCTTGGGTATTTTTTTAAAGCTTTATACCCAGCAGTGGACAGCGGTAGACTGATAATGATGAGGACTTACTTTTTACCACTGCAGTCTGCCGTAAATTTGTAAAAATGGCCTCGTCTGGTATTTCCACGTTAGTGATGACTTGCCTGGTTACTACAGCGCTGTATATCCTGGTTTGTGACTAGGACAAGTGATGTGTCATTGGGAAGTCATTTATTAATTTTTTTCCGTTAATTCTTAACGAACCCTTTTGATATTCATAACCTGAAATAGTATATTTCATTACAAGTGCGGAAAGGCTGTCATTGATAAGAGTTCCGACAAATGTCGACACAAGCCGAGGCGCAGCCGAAGGTGAGGGTTGACAGTCGGAACGAGTTGCAATGACGGTTCCGCACGTGTACTGAACGACTATTTTTAATACAGTTGCGAAAAAATTAAGCAATTTAATAAAGAAAAAATATTTGGAAAATGGCGCCAACAGTAAAAGAATATAAGCAGAGATTTTTTTTCTTCACCCATTCTGGTAGGCAAAGAGAACTATGCCCATACAGCCAAGTCTTCAGTAGAATTTGTTTATTTATGTTTATGAAATGAAAATGAAATTTAATGAGATGAAATGAAATCAAACCTAACCTAACTCATTCAATCAAATCATTAAATCTGATATTGAAACAAATTAGTAGCTTCTTTTTAGTAATATAAGTATTTGCATGAATCATAAAAACTTCTATGAATTTTTTTTAGTAAAAACTTCATGGTTGGTTTTACTTTTTAATAGACATTATTTTGACAGTTGGGAAAGAGAACGCACGAGTGCGGGAAAGGTAAAAAAAAGCACGAGTGTGTAATAGCCCACATCCCGCACGCTATTTGTCCCTGCAATACGCCGTATTAGAAAGGTCTTTCTCTCAATTTTACAGTAAGTTTTAACTAATTATATTAGAAATATCAACTTGTGATATATTGGCTGTCTTGTAAATCAGGTCACACCGTCAGCGGTTATAACAATATATTATTATTACTTTATTGCACCATAAAATTGTACAATGCGGCGAACTTAATGCCATAAGCATTTTCTACCAGTCAACCTTTATCATGTTTTTTGTATTATTATACTTTATCGCATGAGAACATTAAACAGGACATCACGTAAGAAATAGCATGTACATAAGCGAGCTTATCACTGTGAGAGATTTCTTCCAGTAAACCTCGTAGAGTCGGAGCAGTGGTAAAAAACGTTTTACCTTTATGTCCTTTGCTATCACAAAGCTGCCAACATATTGCTCTAAATGGTCAAGGAAAAGATAATCTGACAAGGATGACTTTTGCCAAACCGCTCGATAAATAAGTAAATAGAAATATATACTTATCCAGGGTCTGCCACTTACCAGGGTTGAATAGATGAATATCCAAGTATAAACAGATAAATGTCTGATTGAAAGGATTATCAGTCTTACAATAATTGCGACTATACCTATTTGATATATAACTAGTCCTAGTATTTCGTAATGAATCGCGATACTCATATATAGTTTTATATTAAACGGGTCTAATCGCAATTATTTATTAGGTAAAGCGTAATTGCCTTAATTCGTCATGTTTCGGCAGCGTTGCAGTTGCAGTGGTCGCGGGTAGACTGAAGTGGCGAGTACAGTCAATTATTGTGGGTAGTCACTTTTAGTATTTTTCTGCGGGTCATTCAATATATCACTATATAACTAGTCTTACATTTTACCTATGAATAGCTCTGCAAAAGTCTTGTGAAAGACGTTCTTGTATTTATTCACTCGATAGAGCTTACACATGTGTGGAAAGATGGAGTACTGTCAGATAGCGTTATCGCAAGCCAACTTAAGCAGCCTTGCAATGATTGGCTTATCAACTAGCCTACCAAGTTCACGTGAGTGAGCAAAGAGTTCATGCATCCATAAACACCAAACAGGCGAACGCAAAAAAGCAAAACTTCCCACACAAACCGCTTGCATCATAAAACCCCGGTACACAACGGCGAGGTATCGAGATCGAATCGTATCCGAACCGAGTCCCGCTAGACCAGACTTAATCATAAGAACGAGCCGCGAAAATCGCTCCGACCGAAACGAGGCCCCTGGGAGGTAGACTGCCAGTTCACGCCACCGCGCCAGGGCACTGTCGGGCACACGGTTGCTAAGCACCTTTATAGCCTGATCGCTATTAATGCTAGAGTTGTTGACGTTTCCGTGAGTTTTGCTCTTCGAGTTCTGTTATGTTATGATTATGATGCGGTGACACGTTTTTAAGATACTATAAGAAGCATATTTATTGTACATCAGAGCACATGACATTAGAAGTACATATTGACCTACCATGTAAGAGGTCCCGGGTTCGAATCCCGGCTAGGGCCAAAAAAAAGCCCAGGTCTTGGATGTTTACATGTTTGTGATGTCGTTGTTTCTAGTTCCCATGACACAGGGTATCCTAGTGTGGGGCCAGAAGCAATGTATATGCTTGTATGTAAATGTAATGTTATGTTAAATGTAATGTTATAGTGATTGGATGATAATAATGGCATATTTTATGAAACATTTTTTTATATATTTCAAACGACTACTTGTAATGAAGAAATTATGATTTCTTTCACTGTAGTCTGTAAATGAATGCATAGAAAAACCAACCTCAACCAAAACAAATGGCCATTTTCAAATCCACCGTTGGATATACCGGCCAAATACATGTTTTCATTGTTGATTATACAATATTATGTTCAATACAGCAAATTATTATGATAACGCTGTGATTGACGATAAGCTGTTAGATATCCAAATTGCGCCCAGATCGTTTTTTAGTTGCCTATCAAGGAGCAACATTGCTATCCAAACAACAGTCTTTGTAGTTTTTTTCGTAAACTGAGCCTCTCAACAAACTTGCGAGGATTACAACGGGATTACACTTTCAGGAGCGAGCTTGAATGGAAATAAATAAAGTGTTGCCTTCGATAGAATCTTTTTCGTTCAAAATTGGAGGTAAACGAAGGAAAGTTTTCGCTAAACTGCTGCTCAAAAGCGAGTGGTATTGACTGTTTAAAATCTATTACAATGTAAATTGAGTTAGCCAATTTAGAGCCTAATACTCAGCCAAGCGGGAATTTAATGATCAAACAATAGATAACCACTATCCGCGTTAGGTTTCAATAGCGTGACGATACAGTGATAAGTTATTAGTAATACAATTCGCCCTTTAAACATGATCAGTTAGTTGCTAAATATCAAACCAAGTGTGTAATTAATTGATGTCTGTAATCATTAGTATCTAGTTACGCGCGACACCTAGACAAATAGCTGTACACTTAATAATCACTCCAACCATCCAAAAGATCCAAAGGCAATCGAAACAAAAGCGCCATCGTGGACTGTAAAGTGCAGTCATTACAGTCTATTTCTGTCTGAATATGAACCTTAAGTTTGATACTGTAAGTACGCACAGAGAGGGTGTAAGGATATTAAAGTTGGCTTATGGCACTGTATTAATTTTGAACCGTAGTAATTTCGGCGGTGACAGAACTAAGACACCAACACATAACTCAAGCGGCAACGCAAATGAACTTAACGTTTAATATATCGTGATAATTTAGTGAATTCCTTCTAAGTCCGCGCTCCCCCGTAGAGGTTGCTACGACGTAGCCGCAGTCGTAGCGGTTCTACGCCGTAGCAGATCTGTCGTTGAGTAGCTTTAGAGGCTGGTTGAATTCTGTTGGTAACTTCTGGTAGGAAGAAAAAGGTTTTATTTTTAAATTTTTTAGCTCTCAGGAAATCCTTTGTTCCTTACAGAAAATGTAGTTTAATAAAAAGTAACATCCACTGGGTTCTATTTATAAAATGTCTAAATCACAAATAGGCTTTTTATTTTACTCGCAGGTAAACTCATGCCGCGCACGGCGAACACAAAACAAGCAGCAGCACGTGAAATTGGCTACAGCAGAGGCGGGGGCCGGGGAGATCGCAAGGAGTCGGCCGACTCGGTTCACGAACTACATTACACTTTAACATAAAAACATCATGTTGAACGACAACGGGGGCTTCAACTTTCCCAGCGAAGACATAAGCGAAATTGAATTACACATATTGAAAAAGAAATGTGTAGCTTCTTGGTAGGCGTGGTTTTGCGTGAAGACTCCTCCTACAGGGTGCTCCGCGCATGGAGCCGAGCTACTTGGCAGCTGCGGATCGCGCGCCTCGCGTCAGTGCGATCCAGCCGCCAGACAGTGCCGCGCCTCTCGCCGAGCCAACTTTGCGAGCGCGCACTACGCCCGCACGCCGCGCGCTCCAGCCAAAACTTGTGTTTAACTTCCGCCGAACTCAATAAAACTTTCACGGACGAGCGGCGAGTGGCATGAACGAAACTAATGAGCGCAGACAAATATTTTGTTACTTGAACAAACAAGATTCTCAGTGAAAAGCTTGTTAAAGTGTACCGTAGAGAGGATGTAAACAAACGATTATCGCTCGCGGACGAGCTGCCGGTAAAAGGAAACAACTAACTGTGCAACAAACCACAGCTATTTTCTTTTGTTTTGCTTTCGCTATTTTCCTTCCCGTGTTCTCTCTAAGCTAGTTCACAAGTTAAATGGAGTTTCAAGCATAATCAGCGTTTTGTGAGTTTGTGAGTCACTTTTACGCAAACTGTAGCTACTTGTTATTTAGTGCTTTCTAAATATATACAAAAAATGGATAACATATAAATATACACAATCTTAAGGCATAAATCACTTATATAAATTAATATTATTTACAGACAAAAAGAAACAAATAAATGTAGAGTACAAAGTAATGATAATTTTATCCCGATGTCTGCTTACCCTTCGGGTATACAGGGGTGAATTTGTATGAGTTTAGGATGCTTTCACCTACTGGAGATAAGAGTTGCCACTAGATGCTTTATAATGTCATGGATGTAAAATACCTAAACGGCCTCGAACTAGGTAGATGATTTTATTAGCATCTAGGGTGGCACAGGGTATCCTAGTTTGGGACCAGGAGAAGTGATTTTGTTTAGTGTAAGTTATATAACACCTACACATGCTAGATGTTGAAGAATCGCTACGGAAGTACAGGTCACGAAATATACTTAATATTACTTTATAAATAGATAGTTTATTATCCTGTAAAGTACCATAACTAAGACAGTAGCATCAGACATATTATTATTTAAGGAGACTTTGATTATCGCAAATACATATTAAATTTGACAATCACTAAACGTGGCAGGAAGGCATTCAGTTCATAAAAAGTGTGCTCCAAATCGGATCTCTAGAATGAAGTACTACAATAAAAGTTTTTTTCAGAATGTTTTGATGAACGAACAGGTATAAAGAATAAACTACTACAAAAAAAGAGTTTTCCGGAATAAAAATGTTGTGAGTAACATCTCACCAGCAATAGTTTTTAATTTTTTACCTTATTTTATCGTGTAAAATATAATTTTACCTTGCCTTAAAATATCACATTCAAATCATACGATAAACTAGCAAACTATTCGATTCGAAAATTTGCCTGCTAAAAGTTTATCTGAACGATCAAAACGTCTACATTCGAGCACAGATACAATACCCGAGTATTTCTATATACCTGCATAGTAATGTCTCTCCAGAAGTAGATTCGGTATAAATACCAGCCAATATTTAAGCAACTAAGTGGAAACAATGTTGCGGTTTGCTAACTTTTCCCGTACATGCAAATGATTTACACAAAACCTACAAAACCTTTTAGCTCGGGATTCAACATATGAAATAGGTAGGTATTGGGTTTAAATTTTGATCTTAATTTATTCTTGTAATATTTAGAAAAGGATTGCATTGTGTACACATTTGTATAATGCAGCCATTTTAGGTAGTACAACAATTCCACATTTTTACTGCAATGAAATTTGGAGGTATAAATCGGTAAATATTTATAAGATTGTCAACATTCACAAGTAAAGTTCAAATTTCAATAAATTTCGAGCCTATTGAGACATAAACATCGTTAAAGGTATATGAGATAAGAATCTTTTTTATTTACACCAGGAAAAAACAAAACTATAAATATTAAAAACGTAATACATATAATATTACTGTAATAAATTAACCTAAACGATGTTGACTAGGTAGGATTCCTTTAATATTTAATACGTCATGTGAACTCCAAAAGAAACGTTACCGTTCAGAAATTTTAACATAAAGCAATGTAATTCGTCGAAGTTCTTCATTAACTTAAAAGCTTTTTGGAAGATTAACAAGTAGAGCTGCGTCAGTTTTACAAAATTTGAATCAACATAATTAAATATTCTATTCATTCCTTTAGAATCTAGGTTCAGATTGAGGCCAGTGAAAATCTTGAAGATACATACTTATATCTTGCATTTTAGCTGCAGCAATGACAAAGGAACTAAATAAACTACTCGTATTTTCTTATTCGAGCTTCTTCAAAGCTACATCTGAATTTTGTCTCCATAATTTTTAACTGACTACCGCTAGTGGCATTTTTCCGAGCGCTTCCATGTTACGCAAGGCACGTTAAGCCGTTGGTGCCGGCTGTCATATAATGGCAGTCGTTAAGCCATGTCAGAGGCCTTATGGGCGGCTTGATAACTTCTGACATTAAGGCCTGCCACTGTCTTACAATCCTCCACCAACCCGGACTTGGCCCCCGTGGTGGAGTATGGCCTAATCTTCCTGCGATGCAGGAAGTGACCCGTGCCCCAGCAGTGGGGACATACAAGGGTTGATAACGAACGAATTTTTAATTACCACATCAAGTCTTGGTTCTTTTCATTCTACTCAATGTCTATTACTCATTTCTATTTGCTCACACATTAGTTATCAGTTTTGCTTAATGTCTCCAGGACCAAGCGTGCCAGTGTGCACCATTGCCGGGTAGCTTTATGTGTTAATAATAGGATTTATGAGCAAAACGCATTGCGATAGTGACGTGGGCAATGACAAATCGTCCCCAAACGTACGGGCAAGCGCGCGCCTAGGCGTGAAGGCGTGATAAGCTGTAATACCGATAATAGCTACCGGAACATATATCTAATGCTAGCTCTACATTATGCGTTTCCTTTTCCGTTCGCTTTGTGCCTGCGTGCCCGCTGCAAATAGATTATCACAGCCTGGACAGGCCCGGAGCTAGGTGCCGTAATGAGCCAAAGAAAGAGGCTAACGCCTAACTTGCCGTAGTCAGTTTAATTACTAGTTATTAAATGCTTCTCCTTGGCGCACATTCCCATTATTTGTTTCGTAAAAGAAATGTGCTAATATTTCGGTGATTTTATTTTTAAGCGAAAGATAATGTTATCCAAAATTTTAAATTATATACTACCAAATGTTATCTACTGTTAGATTTATGCCGATGATAAAAGAAAATTCATCGCGTTGTTTCATAATAAAAACTAAACTAAAACTGTATCCCTCGACACGTCCCCGCCCGCGAATGTAGATAAAATCTCATTGCAAAGCTGTTCATAGTTTTCTGAATTTATGGCACACAACACGGTGAATTATGTACCAGGCGACAGTTTCATTGTATTAATACCCGAATAAATGAAACCTAATTTCAAACTAGGCCCATTACTTACACAGTTTCAACTATATCTAGTGATGTTCAGAGATTATATTTCCAAAATTATATGGTGCCTATTTTCTTTATCAATGAACAAAAATATTAACTGGATTTTTTACAATGCTAATTGATGAATGATCAATCAAAATATTTTGATATCAACGGTTTTCGGGCGCGAACTCATTTGCAACAACAAGAATAATAAACCTTGCGTGTAATCAGTTTAGGTCCATTGCGGTAAACCTCAGGCTCTGTCATGCATTAATGTGATAAGTAAGTTTTTTTTATCGGTGTGTTTTCGATCGTAAAAGATTTTTGTATTATGTTATTGTGTACGTAATTCGTTTCACGTAAAGTAAAGAAAATTGAAAAGCAACTTCTTTGTGGCTTCAAATAAATGTCTCTCTCTCTCTCTCTCTCTCTTAATGTTATATTGTTTTTATTGTGATTGGAAACCGTTATATAATAAAATAAATTAAACAAAAGTCATTTCGGAATGCATGACAAGAATTTTGTGAACACAGCTGCATGTGTTAAAAATGGCGATTTTTCATTCCAGCCAATTAAAAAAAGTAATAAAACGGGGCACTCAAGGCCACTACCCGGAGACAGGGCACAACGCGTGGGTGATTCGTCAGAAGCATCCTGTAATTAATGCGAACACTGACAGGCTCGGTGGGCTAATGAATGGCGAGCGTAGCGTGTCACAAAAACTGGCTCGTCATATAACGCGACTCCCCTCGTTCGCCCATTGCAGCGCGAAACTCTAGATGTCAAAATGATAGGCATATTGGCCTGTTATTGATTTTATCGAAGCGCAGTGCCCGCGGCTGCGAGTGAAATTTTATATGCGATTTTTAAGAGCTTGATCCGAAATGGCCAGCTTAATACCTCGCCCGTAATTTATCGAGTCTTTTTCCTAGGCCTACAAATTTTGTACACTATTAGCGTATCGAAAATTTACAGCGGCACTTATAAATCAGTGTATAAGTATTCCGCCTTATAATTTATAGCAGTTCTACCCCGTTCTTGGGGTAATGAATGCTCCCGCAGATATCAGCGTTTGCCGTCTTTAAATTACTCACGCGTTCAGGAAGCGTGGACTACCCGTGACTACAAATCCACTTAAGTGTATTCACCTAGCTATTAAGATAAGGAAGTCACTAAAAATTTCCTTAACGACTGTTAAGGTTGTAATTGTTTTTTTTTTATTGGTAGCCAATTTTCAATGCTGCTAACAGTCGGAAGCATATAATCACCGTGATAATTATAACCACTTCTCCTGTCCCAAAATATTTGTTGAAAAATTACCGTACCAACAACTTTTCTATCAACATGGTGCAAAATATATTTCCGGTGCAACAATAACAGCGTTTTTCCGGTCTGCATCCCTGACTATTTAATTTCCGCAGAATCATTAGTCGGGTTCGTTTTGGGCACGCTTTGTAGAAGTCATATGAGGGCGCAGCACCGTTGGCCTGATATGGCCAAGCTACGGCAAGCGTGTGCGCATAACCATCTGTAGAAAAATACAAAAGGTCCACTTTAATCAGTGGAATTTACCATAGTAATTGAACAACTACGAAGCATTGATATACTTTTCTGTCCCAATCCTACATAAATAAATAATTATTTTTTATCTAGGGATAGTTTATCTGGGCAAGCATTTTGTGCGTGCCTGCCATAGAGATCTAAGTATTATGATTGTCTGTTTAGTGTGTTTTGATACCTAATATTCTTAGACCACAAACAGGAAAACTTTATAATTTTCAACAGTACTTGAAAATCAAAATTCTTGCTGTCCGTGAAACAGAAAAACTATTTTTGTGCAAAATATGGCATGTTAGATAGGTAAGCTAGTAGAATTGTACTAAGATGAAATGGTTTGGACATATGAAGAGGATGAAAGAAGAAACATTGACGAAACAAATATACAACGCGAATGTCAGTAGAAGGGCTGGTAAGGGACGTCTCAGGCGGACATACATTGAACAAATAGGGGATGTATTAGCAAAGGGAACGATAAAAAGTACCCGAAACCGGCGTGCGTGTATGCAACGACTTATTTTATTTTATTAAACAAACAATTGTACAATAAGTGGTAACAGCATCTTAAGTATCATTAAAGTATTAAGTAATTGTACAACCAGCATCAGCAGCAGCAGTGACTTATGAACGTTGATGAAGCGAATGTGATCTATCAGGATCGTAGCAAGTGGCAGTCCCGGATAGGCAGAGGCCTATCCCTCTGAGATACAGGTGTGAGATTATGTACGTATGTATGTAATGTTTTTTATGACTTAATAAAAAAAAAAAAGATTTTTGCCTGTATTTGTAATATGAGACAATATTACTTGACAAATTTTATAGTTGAGGGTTGAACTATAAATTTCGATTCCCTTGAGTGTCTAAATATATATATATATATATTTTTGCCACATAAACAACCGTAATTTTTTTGTGTTAACTTAGAGGTTTGATTTTTTCACAACTTTCTGTGTATAATTATGGTTTTCATTTGAACTTGATACCTCCGCGTTTCCGAGATAACGGGTCTTAACAGGCAAACAAATGGACGGATGGAGAACCAAATGTTCCTGTAAGGGTTCGGTTTTTTATTTTTAGGAACGGAACCCTAAAAATTATTTGTTCGATATCCTCTAATAACTAACCAATTACACAAAATGTAGTCTGTAAATTTAATATTCACACACTTTTTTCAAGTTTATTAAAACATTGCTGATTCTGTGAAGACAAGGAACCTGGAAACAAGGAACAAGTGATTGTTTTTTGGAACTATAAGTTGGCCAGTTTTTTAGAGAGATAAAACGTACAGAATAAAAGAACAAAACAAACCCTTATTAGTTTAGAATTCAGTGGGAAACGAAATCTAACAGTTAAATTTTTGCTAGAGTAATTAGATTTTTAGCATTTCTTCAGAAATGTAAAATACAAAGAAAGCATATTTTTGTAGCATTCAATTCTGTGAGTTTTTGCATATATGCAATAAATTCAATGTCTTTACATTGTCTTTCCAATCTTTTTAGACATGTTCTCTGTTAAAAGTTAATACCTATGTAAGAACTTAGATAGATACGAGTATATGACAGACAGTATAGATAATACTTAAATGTACATGAAAATGGAAATTAATCTTAACAAATACTTCTTAACCTAAAAGTACAGACGGCGTGCAGTATCTCTAAAAGTGATAAGGCCGCTGTACCATGCCATTGACCAATCAGGACACAGCAATGAAAAAACGCAGTCGGCTGTTAAGATTACAAATATCCTAAAACAAACTTTTCTACAGGACAATTTTGTCATTACATCATCATCGTCAGCCGTTTGACGCCGACTGGAAGACGTAGGGCTCCCTCATGCTATTCGAAGCTTCACGGTCTTGTGCCGTCCGCATTCAGTGATTCCCAGCCACCGACGTCCGGTCCGTGGTCGCTAGATCAAAAAATTTTCGCCGCAACGGCCATCAGTTCTTCGAGCTATGTGCCCCGCCCACGGCCACTCTACTTGTATCTGTTTGTAAGTTAATAAATGATCCTGTAGTATTCTGTTAATATATTTTCTCTTTTGTTTTGAACACATTTACTGAACATCTCTTAGCTATGAAACCTTCTGTATTGTGAAGTTTGTCATAGCAGGATGGGGGGGGGACGTTAACATTATAATTTCAGCGCAACCCGACTTCGCATACGCCGGCGTTATCGTTGGTTCAGCCTCCACCAGTATAATTTGCCTTTTTGACAACAGCCAAACACTTTTTTCACAAACGCTGATATTAGATTCAACAGTATAAACGAATAGTTTCGCACTGCAACATCATAGGTTCAATATTGGAGAGATTGTCCCTTGTTAAATCAATCGACATTAATCACAAGAAGTAGAATAGCCAAAACCATTTTTCAGCCGAGTAAAATACTTACATTTCAGCAAATATTGTATAACAAATATGTTTCATCTCCTTTTGATACTTTTCTTTACCACATTATTATATTGAAAGGTCAACAACTCACAAAACACTGAACAGACGAAATCCGCGATAACAAAGAATAACGTGCCACAAAAAATCCCATTAGGCTAATACGAAATATAATCCCGTTTCTTGCCATAACGTTATGAGGGCGATATTCATTTGAAGCATGTCAGAACTCGCGTAGACTACAGCATTTTGTTTGTATGACTGCCGCGACTGGCCGTGAGCGTATCTTTGATATCAAATTCTTTCAGAGCAAACCGCACGTAGAGTCACCCCCACATTCACTCATATTTCAGATAGCGTTCGAATGTTTCTCCGTTGCTTCGCCGCCGGAATAAAAACACGAATACATTACTGTTCTTTGGAATCTTTGTTCAAAGCTCACACTCACTGTGTTTTTATTATATTCATTTTATTGTCGAGAGGATACGGGTCGCATGTGACGTGAAAACTCTACTAAATACATTTTGGTTTATTTAGCACATTTTCTATCTTCTTTCTTTTTTAAATCAATTTTCATATCCACTTGTCACTTATTTTTCAATGATGCACATTTGCTTTTTCAGCTTCAACCGAATTTCGGAAGTGGAATTATATGGACATGACAGTGATACGTAAGATATGAGAGGCTGTAGAAGGTGCAGAGAGGACGCATTGTCGACGCGGTTAACGGTTCACCCAGATGTCAGTAGATGGCAGCACGGAGCGGTGACGCGCTAAAGTGTTATGGCGGCGGCTGCGCAGCTGCGCGGTGGAGGCCCACTCGCGCGGTTGCTGGTTTTAGCAGTCCTACATGTAAATTTTGTTGGTAAGTATATTTTATACCTCTAGCCGATTCCTCTTTCCATTTAGTTACGGAACTGACGTTGTCATTTAAAAGGTCAAAACAATGTTATGAACACTTAAAGGACCTAGGCGGAACAGTTTAAAGTATCGTAAGTTACCAGCTATTTTTATGAATGCCTTTCCTTTAGTCTTTGAAACTATACTTAACGGAAGGCATCATGCAGTTACATGACAATTTATAAAAAATATGCGTGTTTTTAAACGCCTTCAAACCCATAGCTAGTAATGGTATCGTTCTGACAGATATTTTATCAATCTTAGAGCCGTGGTAACGGAGCGTTAGAACACCGGCTTCTCAATCGGGAGGCCGTCGGATCGAATTCCGGCATCAACCAATGTCATTGTTGTCTAAGTTATGTACATACTCGTACGTAAAGCTATAGCTATAGCTACTATAGTAGCAATACCACTAGCTGACGTGAAGAAAAATATCGTGAAGAAACCTGAGTGTTTAACTTACCAAAGTGTCAACTGTTCAACTGCCTCAGCGCTTGAGATTGCCAACCCGCGGTGGGCACGAGTGGTATAAAGCCCATACGCCCTGCCCGTAGAGGGTACCTGTGACATGCAGTGAGACGTCTATATCTTCTTCTTCTTCAGCATTTATTTGTGCCCTGTTGGATGAATGCCTCTTTATGGGTCCTTCATCGCCATCGGGTATTGTTACCCAGATCGACCCTGAAATAGCCCTGATGTCATCAGACTTACTTGAAAATTACTTAAAAATTTTGCTTACCATACTTAAATATTTTTAACACGTCCAGTGGATTTTTTTTTGGAACTAAAGACCTATCTTTAAAATACGCTTGTGATACCATAGCGTACAAAAATAAACAAAATAATGGTTACGTAAGTAACAGGGTAGAAAATATTCTTGCAAACCACGCAAATTTAAATATAGGTTAGCCGGGTAGGTGTAAGCTAGCATCTGTTTGTCTAGGTCATCGCGGGGGCTAAAATGAGACTCGACCACAGCTTAAACCAAGGGTACAAACAGAAATACCGGTCAATGTTCGAGACTGGGCGTAACACGACGAGTCGGATTAGAGAAATAGCGTACATGAAAGGAGCCTACCCGAGCGACGTACATATACTGTTTATTTTGCGTCCGTCAAAATTTTGCGGCCGCAAAAAAAAAACACACCTCTCATTAGCTTGGCCGACGACGCACTGACGCCACGCGCCCGCGGCGACTACGAGGGGCCAAAGTGAGGCGGGGACGACCGTTGCCGCGTGTCCATTAGTAGTACTTTTGGAGATATGCTGGTGACTACCATTACCCGCTGACTCCCATTACCCGATCTTCCCTCGCTAAGCCAGTACCCTGGGCAAGAATCAGTGAATCCCTAACGCTGATTGGCAAATCCTTTCACTGACCCGCTAAAAAGAAGTAGAGAAATAGCATAAAGTTCAGCCTGTAGGCAGACGCCCGGCAAGACGAGGTGGGAAGATTTCCCTATCCTGATTTGTAATGAAGCTAATAGTACGAATTTTCTCAATGAACCGCGATGTTATACATAGTTATGAATTTGATGAAAAATATGTGATTGAAACGTTGCTCACTTGAGTATAACTTGGAAGACAATATATTAATTTGGTATCATCAAGGCTGTTTCATGATTGATCCAGGAGTTGATAGTAGATTTTTTTTAACTCTCTCTCTCTTCCTTTCAGAATTATCAGTCTCTTCTTGACGTTCTAACCTAAACTAACAGCTTTGACGTTCATTAAACATTTTGTTTTTATAGTAAATATTTTTTTTGTTTTGACGCTATTTTAATTATTACTAAAATAATAAAAAAATATGGTTTAAAGCAATACACTTTAGTTAAGCCAAAAACCATAGAGCGCTTTATAATTGTATAAATGCAGGTGGCTTAGCCACTGAATACTACTTAGTATGAAGTTTTTAGATAAAAACGCACTATTCAGTATCTAATAGTTTTTTAAAAAAAGATCGTTATAAAGACCTGCGAATGGTATTCCACAATTCAAAATAAGTAACTCGTAATAGCATTTCTAGATTATAGAAAGTTACGATAGTAATAAAAAATATTAATTATTTTATTGCACAGCTGACCTTTTGTGCCATTATTTTATGGCTATAGGACGTCGGACCACACAACGCAATATCGTACATTCACATTTGCATAGACCGTGTCCCGAGTTTTGCATACGGTCCAGTCTCATTTCGCAAAGTGCAAGCTTTCACAACGTTTGTGCGAATTTGAACGCGGCTCCGCTACTCAGTTACAAAACGTGTTTTATTTCCCATTTAAACAGGGCTAGTCTTACGGTTACTGCGCTAGTATCCCAAAATAACTTTCGCTTTCCGTCACGATCCAGTAACGAGACTCCAAGTATATCTGAGCGTCTTTCAATCGGCGGAATAAGTTACGTGTTCCCTGTAGTTATGGCATTATGGATAGGATGCTCCGATCCTATAGCAAAATCAGAAAAACATGCGCGTAATTTGTTTTTTACAATGAGGAGGTTATCAATTCGACACGTATATTACTTATTACATCCTTTCAAAACTACTATTGTATACTTACATACATAACCTCACGCCTGTATCCCAGAGGGGTAGGCAAAGACTAGGAACTGCCACTGTTGATCCCAGGTTAACTAAAAATCTATAAAACCAATAAATAGCTTATACCATATTAACTAACCTATATACAAAATTTCACAAAAATCGCTGAAGCCGCTTCGGCGGAGTTCGATAACAATCACCGTGACGCGAGATAATAGATAAAATTGTAATCCCTTCGATGGCTATTGAAATTTCACAGAATCAGACTTAGTTACAAAAGGAACCAATTATGTTACATACAGTCCATTTATTTTATTTAAATTAAATAAATGTAAATAATCTTGATTAATCTTTTAATTGAAATAAACACTTTATAAATAAATATATTTACATTTTTTTTTTATTTCATGAAATTACATTAAATTTCAGATTGAATTGATAAAGCGTAAAGATTTTTATTTAAAAAGTGTGTAATTTGATAAAAAAAACAAATTAAGATTGTTTACATTTTCTTAAAAACAAGTGGATTAAAGAACATGTAGGATTTTTGGCTTTGCTGATAAAATAAATGAGATCTAATTAAATGCCAAATGTGGTGGTTACGTAAAGCATTACTGCAGTTACTGGTGTGCAATAAAGAATTATTTATATATCAATCCATCTACCTAGGTTTCTACAATAATGTGAAGTTGGCCTTGGTTTCTATGTAGTCTGTTAGCTTTTAGCTCGGGCTCTATAGTAGGCTACGGTTTTCTCTGAAAGCACACGAGTGTAATACTACTTCCTGCTCTGTATACTTTTCTGTTTCTTTACTATTTTGAAAAGTTACGTAAAGTTTTGTGTCATATTAGTTCCGATATTTCTATTACACGAATATATCAGATTCTATCCGATAGTAGCCGAGGTATATTCTAAAAGCTAACAACTATAATGAGATGATTCATGCAGCGTCCAGGGGGACCTTCACTCACACTTGATGGGTGAAGGGACCACTCGAACGCATTACCTTCTGTAGTAACTTACACACAGCGTTTATCACTTGTTTTGAGCAAAGGCTTATAGGTTTGTGTGCTACTCAATATGTAAACTAAAAAGTGTTCTCTATCTATGTTGTTTATTGTGCCAGTTTATATTACGAAGCTTTTTGTGAACTGTTGAATTGTGTAACGCTTCTTTCTATGCTCGAAATAAAATATATCATACCTAGTCTATCTATGTAACTAAACAATTTTTCTTATTTTACAGTCAAATATTTCATAATAATATAACCGTTCAAACTTTAGCTGTAAACTGTCCTAGGTTCATATTCAGTAGAAAAGAACCTAAGAAGCTTTCTCAAAAAAAAGGAAGCAAGATGTACACTGCCACAGATTACTTCAAGAATCTCTATGGAACTTGACAAACATTTAAATCAAAATTACTTTATCGGCAAAGCCTAAGCAAAAACTGCGTTTGACCTTGGCTTCTGTTGTCACATTCACTGTCATTGTAACGTAATAATGAAAGCAGCGTATCAAGCAATTTTACATACAATGTTATATACAATTTTGATTTACTGTTGTGGATAAAAATGTAATTTATTTATTTAATGAAACAGTTTACTTTACTGTAAATATAAACGGGGCCTCGTTTATATTCAGTGTTTTTCATAAAATCGATCTTACTCGTAAGACAGGTTTAAAGCAGGGTTTTGCGAGTAATTCTTATTATAAACCGGCTTTATATCCGTCTTAAGAGTGTTTTAGTGGAAATTTATTTAGGGCTGAGTCTTTATACTCAAATATCACATATACATTTTCTGTAACGCAGGTAAAGCCGGATTTCATTGTGTAAAGATCGTATAAAACTGTTGCATTTATTAAACAGGCAATCAATTTTCCTGTTCGGAATTCCATTTGATTTACGGTCAAGGGGTTAAAATGTCAAAATAAACACATGCATAATGGCGTTCGCGTTACGCCCCAAAAGAAAAAGATTGTAATGCGTTTTTTTCCTACAACATTTTTTGCGGCTAATTATGCTTGTCTCACAAATCCATACCATAACTTTCCTTTAAATTAAATACTATAAAAATGCTCTACACCTATCAACTCAACCTCTACGCGGTGGGTTTGCTATGGGCAGTAATCTGCCGCGTCGCATATCACTGCGCGCAAACGAAGCCCGGATTAAATTAATCTCGTTCTAAAATTTTCACTTGCCACCTTATCTCCCGTCGTATTGTCGCTTTATTGTGCCTACCCTGGAACCATTAGCGAAAATGTCACCGCCACGGCATTGTGAGCGCGCCCGCGGCTCGCCGGCACAATGCTGCGGCTATTCGACCCGGCTGCCGCTGCCCCGTGTACTGCCAGCCGGGCCCATTACCTTTATACTTTGGTACAAATTTGACTTTCTCGGTAATGAATGAGGACTGCCTTGCCCTTGTGTGCGATTCGTGAATATCATACCCTTTACACGTGTCAACAACCTTAATAAATAAATAAATTTATACATATTAATGAACCTATCACACAGATCTCGTTAGCCCCGTACTAAGTACAACTAAATGACTTGTGTTACAAGTGCTAACTCAACTATAGATTTTATACAATAAATACATAGATAATATTCAAGACCCGAGACGAACTAGAAAAGTTCGTTTCCTAGTTTGACCGGGCCGGATATCGAACCCGAGACCTTCGGTTTTGCAGTCAGGGCGCTAAACCGCTGCGCCACCGAGGCCGTCAAATATAACAACAATGTTTAACTCTAGTCGGAAACTTAGAGACATGTGCGCATCAGCTAACATTTCCCAAGGTGAATTCTTCAAATTCGTGCGAACAAATCTCGCGTCCCTCACACTTGTGGCGATTCCCCTCACGTTGGCAGAGAGTGGCCGACAAAGGCGCCGGGGCATGCATACCTTATCACACCACCTTTTTGCCGAATCCCCATTTCTGTAACTCAACTCACTCCTTCTAATTTTGAATGACACGTACGTGTCAACCCTTAGAGGGTGCCAAAGGAATCTTGGGCTAGGTTTTTTCTGCATAAAGTGCTGTCACGGTTTTGCTTAACAATACAATCTCTACCTTACAGAGATTATAATATTGTTACGCTTTGTTTGTTATGTGACTGTACTTTAAATCATTCGAATACTAAAATCAGTAGAAATATTAATTGATAGTCTTCTACTACTGTTTACCATTTTATTAATATATGTCGACTTAGTTGATATGATACAATTTTCTGTAGCACTGTTTAAGAGAATTATTTATTTCCGTAAGAGACAGTGGCAAACTCTGGTATCTGTCTGTATATATATGTATATTATATAAGGGATGCAGGTATATTATATAAGATACTTAGTAATAGTACGAAAAGTAGCTGAAACTTTTCACGGAAGGAAAGCAAAATTGTAATTAGTCTTTCCTCAAAAAATATCCGCTCCGCCATTTTCGCCAACTGAATGTCAGTGCGGTTTATGTCGCAATTAATCAAAAAGTCAATGAGCCGTCCTGTTTGGACACAGTTAAAGAAGATTCGCCCGCTGAAGCTTACAGGGGTTAATATTCACCCCCTTTAGTTCATAATGGCGTTTCACCTCGGGTGGTCTTCTAGGAAAGTATTATAATACCTAGCCACCGTTCTTATTGTTCATCACCAAAAGACACACACACACATACATACATACAAACAAACACACATACACCCCCTCCCTCTCCTCGCTCGTCCACATCCCAATTAAATTTCATTAAAACTTATTGATATTTATTTTTCTCTACTATTGAATAGTAATAGTTGCAAGTGAAATCTATTTTTGGCTTTATTGTCACGATAATCGATTGGAGATATTTTTGGTCATTTTGTGCTGTTGGATTTCTAAATAAAGATTAATAATATTATAGCTCAAATCGAAAACTAGATCGGAAGCATGAAAAACGTTGTTACTCCAAAAACATTCTCAATTCTGGATATTTCCAAGCTACCGATACAATGCGTGGAAAGCGTGCAGCAGAGGGGGTCAACGACCGCATAAAATTTAACTAAACCAAGAAGGAGCAAAAACAAGGAACAAAAAGCTAAGCCTCCACTATAATGTCCTCTATTTATCCTTCTTATCTTATTTGCATGCAATTCGGTGTATTGCTGCTCCGCAAAGTAAGCGGAGCAAATCGTATTGCCTTCCATCTTGTTCATAGAATATTTCCTCATAAACATGCAGATTGTGTTTGGGAAGCGTTTTTATGTAAAATTGGGGCACGGGAAGCTTTTTTTATTTATTACCCTTTTGACTTGGTCCTTCGTAGCACGGCGTTGGCGACGCACTGAGAGATTGCCAACTAGGGTGAGAAACAATCAAGATTTTATTTTCTGTGTCCCTTCAAGGACCTACCAATAATATGATCGTTCACTTTCACTAAAACAAATCATTATTACAGGTACCAGCATGAACAAATTTTCATGTTACATTAATTCGCAATATTATAAGTTATAACATAACATCGCTACATAGGCGAAAGTATGTCTAACAGAGATCTTTTCCAGCAAACCTTAGCAGAGGGTGTTTAACTAGAGATAAAGGGAAGAAGGGAGAAATATGTATACCTACACTAATAAGTAGTACCAAGATAATAGTACTACTTATGTTATCTTATTACTTATGATCTCACATCAGTATTTTTGGTTGTTCTATCTAATTTATTGGATTTAGTAGTAACTAGCTGTGCCCCTCGGTGTGACTCGCGGTTTATCGATTTTCCCACGGGAATAAGATATTTTTCGGCAGTAAAACGTAGCCTATGTGTTAATCCAGGGTATCAGCTAACTTCATACCAAATTTTATTGAAATCGCTCTAGCCACTTAGACGTGAAGAAGTAACAAACGTACACACTCACAAACTTTCGCCTTTATAATATAAGCGTGATTTATTGTTTTTCCTTATTGTTTTAATGTTTGAATATGTAAGAAATAAATAAATCCTAATAAAAAATTAAATTTTTGCAATTTGCGTTGCAGTTTGATCATACTAATTATTTTGAATGAAACTTTGAAACTTTACTAATGATACTTTCTTCATGTCACTGGTTTTCATGAACTTGGTATTCCAGCTACTCTGACTCCCTTCGTAAAAGGAACAACTGCTCCATAGACGAAGCGGAAACTATTCAAGCTACTGTGCTTTATCAGACAGAATGAAATGCAAAAGCTTTTAAAAAATTTAAAAGCGATAAGTTGTTCGTAACAACTTGCTGAGAAATCTTAAAGTTACACAAATGATCTAGGAAACATTTTTCCGTCGGCGTGCCTCGCCTGCGGGCTGTTTAACATAGCATAGTCAACATCTTCCAAAAAATTTTAAGCTCAGGATTATCACGTTATATTACTTCAATAAAACAAGAAGAGCTCGTGGCATAGGCGAACCGAATGATGAGAATCAATCACTTGAGTTAAGCAACAATAGGCGCGGTCAGGTGCAGGATGGGTGATTGTCCCGTGACTACTGCTAGTGGAATTTTTTCGAGCGCTTCCGTGCTTTGCAAGGCACGTTAAGCCGTTGGTGCCGGCCGGTGTGCAATGGCAGTCGTTACGTTAAGCCATGTCAGAGGCCTTATAGGCGGCTTGATAACTTCTGACAGTAACTGTCTTACAATCCTCCACCAACCCGAAATTGGGCTCCGTGGTGGAGTATGGCCTAACTTTCCTGCGATACAGGAAGAGACCCGTGCCCCAGCAGTGGGGACATACGGGGTTGATATCAAACAAATTTCACATAGAAATAGAAAGAACAATTTTAGTACGAAGCTGGTTGCGAGGGTTTATCTATCAGGCCTAACATGGAACTCGTGTTGAAACTCAATTAAAACATTTAATTACCTATTGGTCGAATCGCAGAATATGGAATAAAAAATTGATGGTTCCTGAAAAACCAAGACCTTACAGTTAAACCTGTAAAGCGATTGACCGATTGAAAAAATACGAGCATAAAGAACTGACAGACAAACACCAAACTTTAAATCTATTTTTATTACTGGAAGCGGTGGTGGTCCAGTAGGTAGAACAATTGACTCAGAACCGCGAGACCCAGGTTCGTTTCCGAACACGGGCATGTCGCCATGACTTTTTTATGTTGAAACTTATCTACTTCTGAATAGTATATTTCATTACAAGTGCGGAAAGGCTGTCATTGCAACGAGTTCCGACAAATGTCTACCCGAGCCGAGGCGCAGCCGAAGGCGAGGGTTGACAGTCGGAACAAGTTGCAATGACGGTTCCGTACGTGTATTGAACGACAATTTTTAATACAGTTGCGAAAAAAATAAGCAATTTAATAAAGAAAAATTATTTGGAAAATGGCGCCAACCGTAAAAAAATATAAGCAGAGATTTTTTTTTTTTCACCCATTCTGGTAGGCAAAGGAAACTATGCCCAAACAGCCAGTCTTCAGTAGGATTTTTTTATTGATATGAAATGAAAATGAAATTTAATGAGATGAAATGAAATCAAACCTAAACTAACTCATTCAATCAAATCATTAAATCTAATATTGAAACAAATTAATAGATTCCATTTAGAAATATACGTATTTGCATGAATCATAAAAACTTCTATGAATTTTTTTAGTAAAAACTTCATGGTTGGTTTTTCTTTTTAATAGACATTATTTTGACAGTTGGAAAAGAGAACGCACGAGTGCGGGAAAGGTAAAAAAAAGCACTAGTGTGTAATAGCCCACATCCCGCACGCTATACGTCCCTGCAATACGCCACTTTTTGAGCAACTGTATTAAAAAAATTGTTGCATCAATACCATACGCTAACATAAAGCAAAACATCGTGAGGAAACTCGCAGCTTGGTTGGCTCCTTTGAGCTTGGCTCACTAAGCTATCAGGATGATTGGTACCGGGCAAGCCTAATCCATCTGAAAACAATGTCTCATGCACTGCAGCGTCCGATTTGTCCCTTCACCCAATTAGTACGAATGAAGGTGCCACAGGACACTGTATCTCTGTAACTGGAATCCATAGACTAACCCCCGGTTTCCAGTATACTAACAAGCCGTTAATCATAACAAACACACACACATACTTATGCACATACACACACACCTTTACACACCCTTTGCTCAGTGGCTGAAACCCGAACCCAAGACCTAGGTCGTAGGGCTGAGTAGAGGTCACAGGTTTAAGTTACCAGGTGATGATGATGATGATGATGATGTCCTCCTCATCGAGTCCGATGACGGCGACCTCAAGGATTGGTAGGACTTCTACGGCGGTGTGCACGGATGTGACTCGCGTAGCCCAGCTTGTTTTTAAAAGTCCGGTTACATTGGCCGCAGTGAAGCTCACCACGGTCATTGTACGTGTAAGAGTATGTGGGCTTTGGACGGGTTTTTTGCTGCTGTCTGTTGGAGTCGAGAGTCTCGAGCCGAGTATCCTCAAAAACTCCCACCCTGTTGAGAATGGTGGAGCGCCATTCGCTGCGTCTATAAGCAACTTTTTCCCAGCTATCAGGAGAAATGCCGGTAGCGGTTAAATGCCTTTTAAGGACGTCTTTATAGCGAAGGTGCTGTCCGCCTACCTTTCGTGCACCGTTTGACAACTGGGAATAGAAAACGGCCTTGGGCAGACGGTGGTCTTCCATGCGCACAACGTGGCCGCACCACCTTAACTGAGCTTTCATCAACAACGCCTCGATACCCTGTATTTGTGTCCGTCTTAAAACTTCTGTGTTTGGCACTCGGTCCTCCCACGTTATCCTCAAGATGGTTCGAAGACACTTCATGTGGAAAACGTCTAGTTTTCTAATATCTCTCTTATAGAGGCACCAAGTTTCGGAGGCGTACAGCAGAATCGGGAGGACAATCGCCTTGTAAACGGCCAGCTTAGTTTTTAGTTTAAGATCGTGCGATTTCCACACACGTTGATTCAGCCTGCCAAAAGCAGAAGCAGCTCTAGCTATGCGCACAGGGATCTCGGTATCTAGACGATTGTCATTTCTGATCTCGCTTCCAAGGTATCTGAAGTGGGATACCACGTCTAGCACACCTTCCCCTAGAACGATGTTGGGCGCTTCAGCTGGGCATCCTCGGGGAGGCTGAACCAGTATCTGGGTTTTGAGGGCACTGATGGTCAACCCAAACTTTTTGCAAGAGGCATCAAGGTGGGACAGATATGATTGTAGTGCAGTGTAACTGTCGGCCATGAAGCAAGCGTCATCTGCGTAAAGAGCATCGAGTATTCTGAGCTGACTGCATTTGCCCTTTGCCCGAAATCTCGACAGATCAAAGACCCTTTTGTCGGTGCGAACTGTGATGGAGATGGGATTGTCGCAGCGACCGACGGCATCGTTTACCACGGCTCCGAAAAATATGCCAAACAACGTTGGGGCCATAACGCAGCCTTGTTTGACGCCGCATGCCACAGGAAATCCCTCACAAAGACTGTCCCCAAATTGTACCCTTCCCATCATCGGATCGTGAAACTGGCGAATGATGTTCACGAATTTTGAAGGGCAGCCAGAGCGCCTTAGGACTTCCCAGAGAGCCTCTCGGGGCACACGGTCGAAGGCTTTTTCAAGGTCAATGAAGCAGAGATATAAAGGTCGTTGCTGCTCTAGGCTCTTTTCCTGCATCTGCTTCACTACAAATATTGCGTCGATAGTACCCCTGTTTGGCCGAAAACCACACTGAGTCTCAGGTAGAATTTTTTCGGCAAGATCACCCAGACGAGTGTTCATGACATGTGCAAGTACCTTTCCAGCGACAGCAAGTAGAGATATTCCCCTGTAAGAACCACACTCCGAGGCATCGCCTTTGCCTTTGTATAGTGTGCAGATGGAGGCATCTTTCCATGCTTGTGGAATCTTTTCTTCAGCCCAAATCTTGAGTATCAGTTGGTATAAGCTGTTGTGAATTTCGGGTCCACCATATCTGAATACCTCTGGGGGCAGGCCATCAGCACCAGGAGCCTTCCCATTTTGGAGGCGCTGGATAGACCTGCGCATCTCAAACAGAGTAGGGGGCTCGTCCAGCGCAGCGATCTCTGGCCTTTGCGGTACGTCTTCAATACAGGTCGGGTTAAAAGTTGAGCTGAGAGGATTGAAGACGCTCTGGAAGTGCTCTTTCCATCTTTGTAGGATCTCTTTTTTATCTGACAGCCGCTTGGTTCCATCAAGTGTTCGCATGGGAACAACCTTTTTTGATTTAGGGCCAAATATCATCTGCAAACCCTGGTAGAACCTCCCGATCTGCTTAGTGTCAGCCCACCGCTGGAGTTCCTGAGCTCTTTCCAGCCACCAGGTATCTTTTAGCGTGCGCAGTTTTTGTCGTAGTGTCTTTTGAGTTTTGGTTTTCTGAGAAGACGTGATGGTAGGGTTCTGAAGAAAACTTCTGTGTTCCGAAAGCAGAGTTTGTATTTCCGAGTTGTTTTCATCAAACCAGTCTTGGTGTTTTTTTGATGGAGGAGACAGAGAGTCTGAGACTGCTTGTGTAAGGTTGTTGGCCAAGATTTCCCAAGCTGAGTCAATGTTGTCCACGCAGCTTGGTGGATTACCGGACGTAATAGCGTGGAATTGGTTATCCAGCCTAACCATAGCGTCACCATCATGAACGAGGCTTGAACATAGCGCTCTAATCGGCTTTCTATGAGGGGCACGTCGAGGTCGCTCCAGCACCAACCGCAGCTTAGATCTGAGCAGCCGATGATCGGTCCAACCGACAGCTCCTCTCATTGCGCGAGTTATGCGAACATCTTTGAGATCTTTTCTGCGCACTATAATGTAGTCGATGAGATGCCAGCTTTTTGATCTCGGGTGCATCCACGTGGTCTTATACTTAGTTGGTAAACGAAAGAACGTATTGGTAATGGAGAGATCAAATTGCGAGCAGAGTGTCAGGAGATCGAGGCCATTACCATTGCAGCTACCCACACCCTGGGGCCCCAACACGTTAGTCCAGGCCAAATTGTCTGCACCAACTCGAGCGTTAAAGTCTCCAAGCAGTAAAATCTTATCTGTTGGTGTTATAGTCTGTAAGATGCTTCGAAGGTCATTGTAGAACTTTCCTTTGTCTTCGTCAGTGGCCAGCAAAGTTGGTGCGTATGCACTGATGAGGGTAATGTATTTGTTATCGGTTAGCAGAAGGCGTAGGGTCATTAGTCTGTCACTCACACCCTTTGGTAGTTCACTCAGTGATCTGGCTATACTGGTTCTTATAGCAAAACCGACACCATTTCCTCTCTTCTCGGTTGCGGGCCTTCCTATCCAGTAGTATGTGTAGCCACTGCCTTTTTCACAGAGTTCGCCTTCCTCCAGTAGATGGGTCTCGGAGATTGCCGCTATGTCGATTCCATATCTTGAGAGCTCTTTGGCTATTAGTGCAGTCTTGCGCTCAGGGCAGATGTTGTTGACATTATCGACTAGGGTACGTACATTCCAAGATCCTATGCAAAGGTTGTTAAGTTTTTTGGGACTCGGTTTTCTATGTTTATTGTTGGTACCGCGTAAAGGTGATGCTCATACAACCGCGGTTGCTATATGAGTAAGGTTTGGGGTGAGCTTTGTTTAGGCCACCTTTTCTAGGCCCCTCCCTGGATTAGGGAGGGCAGTGCGTCTCTGAATAGAGCTGCCCTGTCATCAGGCGTGCTGCCGAACTCGTCCTCTCACCACCTTGAGTCCGAAGAGCGACCACTCTCGCCTGATCGCCTGCGTGCAGCTTCCAGCTAGGGCTGTTATCCCATCCAGACACAACCCCACCACCGGTGCACTATCGCCGCAGGACTTGGATCTTAAGTCCAATATCCAAGAAAACAAAACTTGAGGTCATCTGCGCGTGAAGAGATTTTAGTGAGTAAGCGGTTGCGCTGGTACAGACTCACTCTCTCGTCTCAGATTTCCGTGGCCCAATGGAGCAGTTACCTGCCACGATTGGGGGAAAGAGAGATGCAGTTTCTGGCCGCCGATTTACTTCACCTCTACCGGACGCCCTAGGTCTTCAACGATACCTTGCTGCCTCGCCGTGGCCGCCATAATCAGTCGCTTATCAGCTGTCGATATGCCTTCTTCGCCGAGCCAGTCTTCATGCACTGTGCGGGAGGTTTCCGCTTTTAGACCTGTCCGCCGAAGCGTGCAGGCCCCCCTCGACCAGGTTTAGCCCACGAGCCGACGTGGTTTGCCGTGGTGTGGCCGCTGCGTGCACAACAGCTTCTTGGAGCCACTGGTGAGAGATTTATAGGACGCCTGTGGACCAGTGTGATCTCTACACCTTTATGTAAAAAGGCCGACTGTAGAAATCTGAAAGGTACTACCACTAGGCGCCCCACAACACCACAAAGTTACCAGGTACCTATTACTTATAAACTTCATAAAGAGTAAGCAAGTTAATGTAATTTGAGAAACTTATATTGACTTGGTTCTAATATACTTATACTTAAACTTGACTTGATGTTATCCATTGCACACTTTAACTGTATACATTAGAGACAATGTCCTCGGTTTTGGAGAAGTGGAAGCTAGGAGATCCATAGCACGGGGCAAACTTATTTTGGACTCCTGTCTCCTACTACATGATGTAACATTGTAATATTAATGGGTTATTAATTTTAAGTGCATTGTGTAGGTACTGGAGAAAATAAATATATTTGTATTTGTATCAACGTTTACAGTTGTCAGTTGGCCAAAGTGCATACGAAAAAAATATTTGACAGCTGTTAACTGTAGATTAACAGATTGTTAATGTACGAGAAACTGGGGCTAAGTAACACATTGTGCGCTAATAATTTAGAAACCACACACAGTTTTTTACGATGAAACAACTGATATTCCACCCTTCAATTTCAATTAATTTTCTCTCTCGTAATACCCCCTAAGAGCGGTTGTCTACACGAGCCAAGACAATAATTCCACACAATTAAATAGCCACCCGGCCTCTTTTCCCTTTCTTTAAAGCAATTTATCCTTGTTCATTGGATTTTCCGTGGGATGCGACACAAAATGGATGAGGTGTTGGTAATTATCTAAAAACGTGACCGTCGTCATAGTCGGCGGCGGCCGTGGCTTTGGACGCTACCAGAGGCTGAAAAGGTTTTATCTACTTCACGCCACGCACTCTGATGAGTTTTGTTTATTGCAAAACAAAACTTTTATGTTTGTGCATGAATTTATAGAGGGGGGCCTTAATAGGAATATTTTTATTAAGTCTATCATTTTTAATGGACTCGTAAACGGTGTCATGTAGAGATTTGATCCGGATTATTATAATGCTTTAGGACGGCTTAGGATCTTCCATTTTGTTGTTTATTTATTTATTCAAGAGAGGACATAAAAAATATCACACTTACATTATTTACCAAACTGCTAAGGCAGTTTATCAGCAATTAACAATTTTTGTATATAAACTTATACAATCCACACAACCAACAGCATCGATACTTTCTAAATCTGAAGCATAGGATTTTACTAGCGCGTGGTAGCTACACGACAATTGAATATTCTATGAAACAAAGGCATACTTCGTGTTATAAAATTAGGAAGTGTATAAATCAATACAAGTATATCAAGGGAACATAGAAAATACTTATTCAATAACAAAGCCGCACAGGTTTTGTCTCCTCCATTTCACGCATCAAACTTTTCCTTTGTGAAATTTATTCATGGCATGTTCTCTTGTAAATACATTTGGGACTTTATTGTCGTTATGAATTTGACGAGGCCTATGAAACGATGTTCCGTACGACCTATCTGGTTTTATTTCCTTTTATATTATATTGTGTATTAGATGCATGAGAAGTCGTTTCTCGTCTTGTGATCTCCTAAAAACTAAGCAAAGATGATACACATACATCTACTTAGGAACTCTCTTACAATCACCAGCTAATTAACTTTTAAGTATTTGCGTTGCAAAATTGCAACTTGTAAAAAGATACAATAGACACTCCATAATACAGATGTACTGTTCGTCAGTTTTTTTTACTTCAAATACTAAAACAGATTTGAGTTTTATTTGAAACTCCAAATATTTGGAAATTCTTTACTCCAGCAGCAGATACTCGTATTCCGCAAAATAAATTTTGTAATAGTACATTACTGCAGAGGCCGAGAAGTAAGGGATTGCTGGACGAGTTTGGGATGGTTGGCCGAGTCGTAGATTAGGCCGTCTAGAACGAATCCTGCAATCCCTGTTCCGGCCGAGGATTGTATAATGCTTTTCTCAAACAATGCGAGGAAATATTAATATTAAAATAATTACTAGGTAATTAAGAAATAATAGTTTATTAGGAAAAAAATTACGTAAAAATGTATTTTTCTTTACTTTTAGCCGGTAACAGATTCTCCATAGCTAATTTTGCTTCATTTCTCAAATTAGGCGAAGTACAGTCCATAATTTCCGCATCACTCTCGTCACTAGAACTCATTTTCAATATTTTCGATGAAATGATTATCAGAAAAAACAAGCAGAAAAAAGTTGTTTAGTTTGCCGCCTTTTTAATTTTTTTAATACACGAACATATTTGAGCACCATGTTTAACCGCACAAAAACCAATACCATAGATTGTTTTTTTTTTTATCTTGCAAGTATGCTTACAGAACTTAGTAGGTGGTTGGCTGTATGTAATTTTTCCTTGGTCAGTTTAATTTTAGTAAGTAAATTTAAAAAGTTAGAGCATCGGACGGTAATGGATTTTCATACTTACTTTACTGGCTTAGGCCAGTGAGCCATAAAAGAGAAACTTTGTGGCTTTATTTCATGGTAATAACACAAACATTTCCAAGCATGTTTGAGAAAAAATATTAACAATCATCATAATGATCGCATGTTTAAAATCACGAATTTCGTATACAGTTGACAGCAAAGTTTTACTGCAAAATCGTCCTAAACGTAACTGAATGCACGTATATAAAGGTTGATGTGCTGTCAACTGTACCTTACTTCCCTTTGCAGATAGGTATCCCCGGGGTCACGATCTGCAGGTTGAGAAACGGTAGTAGCATATAAGTTGGAGATAAAGCGGAGTGAAAAATCTTCAAGACATTTTACATGCCGGTTTCCTTTACAGAAAATTGATACAATAAATTTTAAAGTGAACTAGTTCGGAGAGAACGTTATTCGACATGCAGATCTCAGCCTTTCTCCAGTGTGGGCACATTCCTTGATCAAATTGAAAATTCTTGGGTGTGCTCAAGGAAGTACAAATTCAATAAAGAATCGCGTTAGACTATAAGTATTCATTATAGCCATGATATATTTTATGTTCATCGTGTACTTCCTTGTAAAAGTTATAGGTCCGTCTGAAAAAATGTCGATGTAAATTTATGCTTTAGTATTTTTAGTTTATGTAGCTTTCTTTTTTTATATGTTAATTGACGTATCTTATGTATTAATCAAAGACAATGTGTTTTAAAATTACTTGAAACCTGAAAACCGTTTCTCCATTATAATTTTATCCAATCACTTGTGTTTAAAATTTTAAAATCATGTCTTATTTTTCACATAATCGTGCAACTCAAGGTGGTCAATTTGTATGAAATGGTCAACTAAAAAAATGTTTGAGTCGTACAACAAACTATATTCTATAAGTTGATACTGAAGAAAAGGCTTACACGTTTCTCGTTTTATCAATAACACGTATTTTGAGATAGTACTCTGAGGGTGGGATTAAAAATCTTAATGTACTTTTGCTTTTACTACTAATTTATGAGAAAGTATAATCTCATTTTCGCCAAGTTTGTTTACACGGTAGCCTGGATACTACACCGGACCTGAGTGCGTAGTGCGAGTTTGACAGATCAAATCGAATAACTTTACTACCGCGTTAATCGAGCATTGAGTAGTGAGTATGAGTAAGTTAACCGTTCGAACTGGCAAAACGCTGTCACAGTACAACTCGCACTCGCGTTTATTCGTGTTTCGGCTGGTAAACTTGTTCACTTCTCAACGTAAACCATTACAACTCGCACTCAGCAATTTTAATTTCCATACTTGTCGCTAGGTGGCGCTTCCTCGATGCCATAGAAATATGAGTTAACGTTAACGCGATCGAGTAGTTAAAAAACTCGCACTAAGCACTCTGCCCTATGATCAATAAAACGAATCAGGGGTTATTATGTAAGTAGGTATCCGCTGCGTTGAGTGACGTTAATTTTTACTTTTTTAAAGCTACTCCAGCTGTCAAACGCATACATATAGTATTTTCTAAAGTTAACACGAGCACTAGACATAATTAAAACTGTTTTTATACGGATTTCACTCATTTATTATATTTATTTTTTATAATTTTCCGACGTTTCGGCACTTTTACAGGTGCCGTGGTCTCGGACGACTGAGGTGACAGGCGTCTTTTTGAAAGCATTAACTGTTAGTTACTACCCTCGGCAAAAAATACAAAAGTTAATAATGAAGTTACGTTCCAAAATAGGTAAACCAATTATTTCATATAAAGTCAACATTATTGATTATTAGTAATTGAAGTAAAAATTAAATTTATAAACCAATTTTTTTACATGAACTTTAAAATTATGATTATTAATTGAAATTAAAATTAACTCTACAGTCACACTTTTAGCCAGGGGGTCTCATGCACTTAAGCACTGGTTCCCATGCTGCCGGTATGTTCCAACCACGATCTCTATTGATACATATTTTGATATTTTGGTCAAATCGAAATGCTTAACTTGATAGAGTGGAATATTACGTAATAGAAGGGCAGATAAAAGCCAGGTTCTGTGTGCAAACAAAAAAGGCGCCTCGAGCTCATCAGTCTGGTTTTAAAAAGCTTTCATCACATACGAAAGTTTTATAAACGGTTCCCGATTAAAACGTTCAAAAACTGTTTAATACTTGCCAGGGGGAATTATTCACAGGGAGCATGTCCTATCAAAATATCTCGGGCCACCCGCTATGTGAACACATTCTTCTCCTAAATTGAAATTCTCGGCACCGCGTCGCGAGCGGGACGGGGTCAGAGCCAAAAGACAAATAGATTGTTCGATTAATGTGTTCAAATATTATGTTTCTTCTACAAAAATATCTACCCCGCTTCAGATTTTAATAGGGAAAGCGAGAAATTACACAAATTAGACACGATACTTAGCCTGTTATTGCTCAAGTTTTTCGTTATTTGCTTTAGAAATTGTACCGTAATATTTAAGTTATTTATTCAAAGAAATAATTAAAGACGAGACTTTAGTAGAACATATTAAATTATGCACGCTGATTTACTTTGTTACATATAAGCGAGACATAGTCTCACATTGAATTTCTCTCGGAATTTGACTCAAAGAACCTCTTAAATAAATCAGAAAAAAGTAAATGTTGGAAAATCGACACCGCTATCAAAATGCGAGCGCGTTCAAAGGCGTTCAACGTGGTCCAGCTCAAAGGATGTTCATGCGAAACAAGCCATACGTTCCCACTAGTGTCCTACTCTCTTAGTACCATGGCGTTCATCGATACACAGGTTTTGGATGCTAAGCTGTTAAAGGCCTACCACACGCGCAAGTATCAGCACAGTTATAACTGCGCAGGTAAAACTGTCGTCAAACTTGAACACGGACGTAGCTACCTCACGGCATAGTTAAGTACGCCCAAGCCTCATTTTTGTCAAAATCGTCGGCGTGGAAACAATGTTTCCCAATTCCCAAGGAACTGTTTCTTCTGTTGGTATACTTATTTTAAATGTTTGCTAGTGAAAAAAGTCTAAATTAAAGCCATGCCAATAGCCTTTAAAAACTCTGTACTTACCTCTTTCATTTTATTTATCATCTGTTCATAGGCATCATTCTTCTTATTTCGGTTGGAATGTTTGTTTTTACAAGTACTTACAAGTTAATTAAATTTCATTCATATAGTAATGACCAAAAATTACTACACCATTAGCAGGTGTAGTCATTTTATGAACATAGAACAGAGAAATATTGAATTTATTGCCACGATAAAACAAAAAAATATAGAAAAATGTCTCTTTTTTTTGGTGATTTTGTTTAAAAATTTTGACTGGTTATAGTGTTTGGGACACGAAGCGCTCGTGGCCTAGTCGAACTGAGTGATAATCAATCACTTGAGTTAAGCAACAACAGGCGTGGTCAGGAGCGGGATGGATGACCGTCTCGTGACTACAGCATTTTTCCGACCGCTTCCGTGCTTCGCAACGCACGTTAAGCCGTTGATGCCGGCTATCATGTAATAGCAGTCGTTAAGCCATGTCAGAGACCTTATGGGCGGCTTGATAACTTCTGATAGTAAGGCCCGCCATTGCCTTACAATCCTCCACCAACCCGGACTTGGCCCCCGTGGTGGAGTATGGCCTAACCTTCCTGCATCGCAGGAGACCCGTTCCCAGCAGTGGGGACATACAAGGGTTGATATCAATTACTTATAAGTAAACTGTGGATAACGTTATAGACCACATGTTTATTAATCCTAAAATTTGTTTATTCTAAGTAACATTTTAATATGTAGTTGTTTGTTGTAAATATCCAAAGAAATAAAATAATTAAAACACTCACAATGTCAAAAAGCAGACACTTCGGAGTAGAAGCCTTAGCTCCACTCAGGGTGCTTGTAGACACTCGAGTGGTGGACTAGAGCTCACGTTTCCGGATTCCTCTTCAAGCGTAGGAAAATTCATCCTCTACTTTATCCCAGACGTTTTTATGGCGTCCTTTATTGTACTGCCATTGGCAATAAGACCTGTTTGTTTTTGTATGACTTTGGATTTCGAAACGAATTTGATAAGTCACCCGAAAGAGGGTGTAAAAAGGCAAATGCCATTTTTTATGCCTAGATTTGGCAGTTTCTTGTTTGAGTATCCTCTTCCTTTTTAACCGACTTCAAAAAAGGAGGAGGTATTCGACGCGTATATTACTTACTAGCTGGTGCCCGCGAATTCGTCTATCGGGTAGATTTTTTCCTACGTACTTGACGTCATATTTTAGACGATTCACACAATATCTTTATAAATTGTAATCTATGTGTTATTCTGATGTATAAGCTATATTAATGAAAAGTTTTATCAAAATCCATTCAATAGTTTTTACGTGAAAGAGTAACAAACATCCATCTATCAATACTTACAAACTTTCGCGTTGATAATATTAGTAAGGATAATATATAGCAATTATAATCATGAGTCGTTCCTTTTGTGCTTTTGTTTCGTGGAAAAGCGAGTCTATATTCGTGTAAAAAATAGACGACAAAAATCTTAAATAACCACATATGAGAGAAATAAAGATAATACGTAATGATAATAAATAGTTTAATTGTTAAAAAAGATATTTGACAATAAAATATCACCTCACTGTTTGAGACTAGCCTTCTCCACGTCACCTGTTGGTTAGCTATAATAAAATACTATTTAGTATTAAGCCCGCCAATTGTACAATCTTTACAGTACAATAAATAATTTAATAATAATGATACGTAATGATAATATATAATATAAATACCCATTGATACGTAAATATATAGCTCTAAGTTATGACGGACATAGATAATGCTCTTTCAAACACTTCTTAATCGTACCAACAGTGGGACTAGCTCATATTCTCAGAATATTCTTATCTTACTTCTTCAGGCTATATTAGTCCACTGCTGGACATAGCCCTCCCCTAATGAGCGCCATAGCGCAAGGTTGTGCCATTATTGGGGGGTAGTGCCCATAATCCCCACGCTGGGCATGCGGGTTGGGGATCGCAGTTTGGTGGAATTGTACTGCAGGGCGCTCTGCTGCCCACGCCCCGGTTTGTGTCCCTTAGTCGCCTTTTACGACACCCGCAGGAAGAATTTGGGTTGGTGCTATTCTCTAGGCCGACACCACACAGCATCTGCAGCATCTTTATAAAATAAACTAACGAGTTTATCCAGTCAAGTCGTTATTAGGCACCCCATGTTTTATACTACCACCCTCAGACATCAGTCGAGGATAATCTTGAGAACACCCCCCAGCATTTTCAACTTCGTCTTGGCATTTTGAAAAAGATGAAAATAAATTAACACCCAAACGGAAATCCATAAATAACATCCTCTAGTCTAGTTTCCCGCATAATTTTTATGTTCGCCGAAGCGAAGCAGTAAATGTTCAACAAAAGATTTAGCGATAAAGTATGTATATTTTTTATGGTTTTTGAATAATTATTGCGCTTTCATTTGAATCACTTAAGACAAAATCTTTTATCATTCATCGATCATTCAAAATTTTTACATCCTACTTCCTGCAGTTTTATCCAATGTAATTCAAGATGTTGACGTATTCAAGTTAATTTCTGCATATGTAGTAGGTATGAAGGTACTTCAATCAAGCTTTTGTAAAATCGACTTATGTACAATCACCGATTATGCATAAGTCATAAATGATAATATGTAGTAGATAGATATAGACACTATAAAGCTGTGAAAGCTATAGGTTGTCTAGAAGTTATCGCTATAAGCGATAAAACCGCCAATTTTACAACACTTCTTAGATTTACAAAAATCATGGTTGTATTCTTTTTTCTGGTTGTGCAATAAAGTGTTCTCTATTTATCAATCTATCAATAGTTATAAAGTAAGACAATGAAGCAATTATGAAGGGTAGTCGTGCGTTGTTATTCATCTCATTAGCTGTATATTTATTTCATTTACAAACGCTGGGTGTCTGCGATAAGCTGCCGAGGCGTGCTCGCCCTCTTCGCCCACTGAATAACAATGTTGGCTCACCAAAAAGGCTTTTATAGACGAATTGCCTTAAGAAAGTAGGTGTCTAAAATTTGTATGTGAACTGATCTGCATAACGTGACATTTTTTAAAATTATTATTTCCATTAGGAAAACTAACAACTTATCTATAACACATTAAATTTACACACTTACATACAGAAAGACAACGATAAGTTTGTACAAATAGACATAATTTGAGCAATTACTACAGGCACAGTAAAGAAAAACCAAAAAACACAAGACACTAGAGTCAGCTGATGCAAAAATAAGTAACTTCATTCAAAAATAAACGAAAGAAGATAGCACACCAAAATAACAAGTTGCATCGGTAATAAAGGCTACACTGAGTAACAAAACAAGGCACGGAGTTACTTAAATGTCAAAATGCGGTTCCGTGCGGTTCGATGCGGTTCGGCGCTTCGCAAGGCACGTTATGCAGTTGGTGCCGGCTGCCGTCGATAGATGCAGTCGTTAAGCCAAGTCAAAGGCCTTAGAGTGGCTCGAAAACTTCTGACAGTAAGACCAGCCTCTAGTCTTGCAAGCCTCCACCAATACGTACTTGGCACCTATGGTGGAGTATGGTCTATACCTTCCCCAGCGAAGAGAACCGTGCCCCTCGGTGGGGACATAATGGGTGGATGACGCTGATAATGATACTACATTTTACTTCAAGAATCTCTGAGAGAGGAATTACTTAATTTTACAGGCATAAGTCAAATTGGAAACACAAATTTTATAAAAGCCAATATGGATCTCTGCCAGCGGTATTGCTCGGATACCATTTTGAGGTACCTAAAACCTCGCCACGGTCCATACTGTGACGCGCCCCTGACTTATTCGCATAATGGAATTACCAAAGAACTCGCTTTGTCGTGTAAAATACCGCCCCTTGTGAAAACCTTGCTTCAGGTTTAAACTAATAAAAAACTGAAAAAAAAACACAAACAACCCGACTGTTGAGCATTAACTAAACAGGCGGTCAAATTGTTGAGCAGGCAAGACTAGCCTAACATATATGGGAGCTTCTTGCAAAGAAGATCGGGAAAAATACGAATATTTTGTTTTTGTTCTTTTTGCTGATTTCATAATTATAACCTACATGGGACACGGGACTTAGAATCGTGGATTTTAATCGATTTCCGCCAAAATCGGCCGATTTAAAATCGATAAATGTCCTACGATGTTCAAGCTACGTTCTAGGCTAAATGTTCCAAAAATAGTTATCACAGATATTAAGATTGTTGATGTTTACTTTTTGAACGAAACGTATTATAAAACAAGTAACCATTTTTATTCCATTGGTGGCGCTAGTAAGCACCCCAAAGCGCCGTAAAAAAATACTGTAAATGAAAACGCATCACAAATCTAGAATACGTACACCTACGCAATAAAATTGTAAGCGTAAGAGTCAATTCCATTCATATACGACGGACCCACATCACGGCCTGCGCGGTGAAACCGTAAAGTGATCCGATAACTGACGAAACCGCCCTATAGCTTTTTGATAGCATCACTTTGGCCAACTTGCCATCTGGTAGCCATTAGGTGCGGGATATTGAAAAAGTGCGCCGACCGGTCCGAGCCCAAAATGTGTACGTAGAGTTAGATACATAGCCGCAAGTGTGTGAATAAAAAAGTAACAGTGAGTAATTTTTTTTCATGGTAGTCTATGTACCGTGACGTCTCAATGGCGAAGCACTAATGCAAAAAAATACTCAAGTTCACACGATACTACAATAGATGCTTGATGCGTATTCATTACTTTTAATTACTGGTTTTTATTTGTGGCAACTTTCAAACCCTTTGCCTACTCTGGGTTACGGGAGTAAGTTAATGTATTTTTCTATGTAGTCTATAAAAATCCCATTGCGCAGGCCTTCTCTCAGAGAGAGAGAGAGAGTTTTCCAATGACTTTGTTTTCATAACTTACCCACAATGTAACTAACTTACATTGTCAATTTATACCAGCAATACCACTCGCAATCTGTCAAGGAAAACATCGTGAGAAAACCAGCGTGTCTGACGCGCTTAAATAACTCAGAAATTTAAATTGTCTCTCTGCCTGGGGCACGCGTGGTAATTAAGCACACACCTCTCTCTTTCTCTCTGAGTGAATGCCTGTACCCTGCAGTGGGACAAATATAAGCTACATCATACCCTTTACACGTGTCAACCACCCTAATAAGTAAATAAATAATAAATATTCATGGACATATTACACAAATCTCGTTAGCCCCATACTCGTACAACTACTAAGTACAACTCGACGATATATTTAATACAATAAATTATATAGATAACATCCAAGACCCAAGACATAAGACCCAGACGGACTTACATCGACCAAATAGGGGATGTATTAGCAAAGGGAAAGATAAAAAGTACCCGGAAACGGCGTGCGTGCATGCAACGACTTATAAACGTTAATAAAGCGAAGGTGATCTGTCAGGATCGTGTCAAGTGGCAGTCCCTGGTCTCTGCCTACCCCTCTGGGATACAGGCGTGAGGCAAACTAGAAAAGTTCGTTTCCCAGTTTGACCTGGCCGGGGATCGAACCCGAGACCTTTGGTTTTACAGTCAGCGTGCCAAACCGCTGCACCACACCGAGGCCGTCATAATATATACATATTATGCGTTTTTCGCATCTACTTAGTACGATCAAAATAGCGAAGTTGCTCGTGCCATTTGTTGGTACAAAGTAACCATTCAGAATAAGGGTTAATAAACAAGCTCGCCGTTTGACCAACAGAGGAGAATAACTGTACAAAATTGGGCTGATACCGACAAATAAATGATGAAGCAGGAATCACGTAGCGCGCGAGAGGGGAAACAGTTGGCATGCAGGTCACAAACGCCCCATTAGTTCCTCTTTCTACTTATTGCATTATTACTTTTACCTAACGACTGACAAAAGGAATTGAAAACGCGTTTCACGTGTCGATCTTTGCCAGAACATGTTTTATGTGGATGATTGTATATAAAGTGTGAGTTAGTTAAAACTGTTTCTTGTTTTGCTGATGAATATAACTAAGTAGGTACTACGCAATGTAAGAATAAAAGAATTTTGGTGGGGGTACAAAGTTCGGTGAGTCAGACAGTACGACAATAAATGTCTATTCATCCATTGAAACATCCGGCCAGCCATTCTAGCGTGATTATGTATCACGTTAGAATGGCTGGACGGAGCTGGATGAAATTTAGCGAACATTTTCATATAGATTACCTATACTAAGGAAGGATTGATGACGATAGTCAGGAATATCACGAAGGCTTCCTTTTATTCCGGAAAAATGCACATAAAAATTTCCTTGCGAACGCATGGGCAACATTTACTTAAGCGCGCCAGAAAGGCAGAACGTACCTGCATGATATTTGGCACAGTTGTAGATTATAGTTTGGTAAAGCACACTCTTTATCCTGAAAATATAAATATGAAAATACCCACGAAAACAAAGCTGGGTACAGCAGCTAGCTAAAAATAAAACACTGAATTTTAGGTCAGGTGCTGGATGGGTGACCGTCCCGTGACTACCACTAGTGACATTTTTTCCGACCGCTTCCGTGCTTAGCAAAGCACGTTAGGCCGTTGGTGCCGGCTCTTATGTAAAGGCAGTCGTTAAGCCATGTGAGAGGCCTTATGGGCGGCTTGATAACTTCTGACAGTATAAGGCCCGCCACTGTCTTACAATACTCCATCAACCCGGACTTGGCCCCCGTAGTGGAGTATGGCCTTACCTTCCTGCGATGTAGGAAGAGACCCGTGCCCCAGCAGTGGGGGCGTGCCAGGGTTGATATCGTGAATTTTAGGTGGTTTGAAAACCATAGCAAAGTGAACGTGTCTTAACACGTTTTTTTTTGTTTTTTTGCAAAAAGGCGTTTCCAAAAGAATCTCGACACAAACTCAAATCTATGAGAACCATTAGTAGCCACCCAGAGCAGTGCGTGCACACCGCGCGCAGGTTCGCGGGTCATTGTTCTGATAGACGGAGAGGCTGTATTAATAATTAACACAGTCTATTATTGTGTGTAGATTTTTTGAAACAAGAATTCTCACCTCTAAATTAGATTTCACAACTTACTTTATTTTTATTTTACAATACTTCAAAGTAATAGTCTAAGTACATGGCATTTTTAATTACTAATTTTATAAACACTTTCAAAACGCCCATATTTCAGGGTATATCACAAAAATTTTTCGCTTACCCTATGACTGGGTAAACTACGAAAGTGCTACTACGTAAAAAACAATAGTAAATGGTTGAATTGAGTTGATATCAACCTTTTGTATGTCCCCACTGCTGGGGCACAGGTCTCTTCCTGCATCGCAGGAAAGTTAGACCATACTTCCCCACGGAAGCCAAGTACGGGTTGATTGGTTGCTTAAGTAAAACGTTATCTGGAAGAAAGCGCGCTAAGCATATCGTAAGTTCATAATTTGGAATTCGTTTTTTTTTCTGATTGTGCATTAAAGTGTTTCCTATCTCCACCTAAGGTATATATCTTCCCTTTGCGTCATATAAGTACGTAGGTACTTAAATTGTTATTCGGCTTATTGGCGCACGCCGTTCGTTCTTTATTTATCTGGCACAGGTAATTCGTTTACCCAAGAGGATAGTTTCAACACGTGCCTCCGTTCCACCGAATTGACTGTAATGGACTTTGCACCTAAACAGAGCGGTATCTACGTTGACTTAGCCGATAGAGGGGAGTTTTCTGTGAATGTTGTTTATTACACAAACACTGTTTTATTATTGCTTTGTTTTCTTTTGTTCCCTTTTTGGGGTGTATAGGCCTTGTTGTACGCAGGTGCCAGTCAGTGAAATTTGGAACTCCTACTCCACTGGTTTATACAAAAATACTTCTTATGTAAGGACAGACTTCAAACAGTTAGGGGTTGCAAAACCATAAGGTAAGATAAAAAGTGGAACGCTCGTGGCCTAGTCAAACCGAGTGATTGTAATCAATCGCTCGAGTTAAGCAGCGATAGGCCTGATCAGGTGCAGGATGGGTGACCGTCCCGTGACTGCCGCTAGTAGCACTATCCCAAGCGCTTCCGAGCTTCGCAAGGCACGTTAAGCAGTTGGTGCCGGCTGTCATGTAATGGCAGTCGTTAAGCCATGTCAGAGGCCTTATGGGCGGCCACTGTCTTACAATACTTCGCCAACCTGGACTTGGCCCCCGTGGTGGAGTATCGCCTAACCTTCATGTGACGCAGGAACAGACCCGTGCTCCAGCAGCGGGAACATACAAGGTTTGACATCGAAGATAAAAACTACCAAAAACCGTCGTGTGTGCATGCAACGGCTAGTGAATGTAGTTGAAGCAAAAGAAGTCTATCAGGATCCAGGTAAGCGGCTAACCCTGGACTGTGCCTAGTCCTCCGGACTATATCAATGATTCAATCAATCAATCGGCCTGTGCGGATGGGGCGACTCAGGCGGTTTAAAAACTTGAAAGTTCACACATTCAGTGAAAGTGAAAAACATTTATTTCGTTTGTAACACAACACCAAAATAAAACAGGATTAAACAGGAAGACCGAAAAACCACACAAAAATCTTGGCAATAAAATGTGCGAACTCAAGTGCAACAAAAGAAAAAGGCTGCACGTCAGCAAAACGATAAGTGACCAGCGCTGGTTTTCTACTGTACCTGATTCGCCGATGTATATATAAGTTGCAAAGACAGAATGAAAAAATTCCATATCGTAAAGTTTAAAAATGCACCCAAAAATACACTCTTTAACAAAATCATGGACTTTATTAAAAATAACTTCAAATTCAATGAAATATGCTAAGCAGATAAAAAATACTGTACGCCCTTGTACGAAATTGTTACCACATTGTATGTTATTTAAGTTTTATTGTGCTTCTGATGGAAGCTAAGAAAGATTCTTCTTCTACTTCTGTGTCGTATCCTCATAGCAGAGGGACGTGACTGTCGGGCAGCTTCCTCCACCAACTCTATCCATTCGTTTCGATTATGCGCCAGATGTATGGCTGCTTGTAGGGTCCCTTCCGAAGGTTTTGTTATGACGTCTGTCGAACGCGTTGATGCTCGTCCTCTGCTTCGTATCCCATTGAGGAAGATAGCACACCACAATAAAAAGTTGCATCGGTAATCAAGGCTATGCTGAGTGACAAAACGAGTCACCGAGTCACTTAAATAACAAAATACGGTTCCGTGCTTCGCAAGGCACGTTAAGCAGTTGGCGCCAGCTGCCGTCGATAGATGCAGTCGTTAAGCCAAGTCAGAGGCCATAGGGCGGCTTGAAAATTTCTGACAGTAAGATCACTAGTCTGGCGAGCCTCCACTATTCCGGATTTGGCCCCCGATGGAGTAGAGCCTATATCTTCTTCTGGGAAGGGGCCCGTGCCACTCGGTGAGGACTTAATGGGTTGGTGTTGATGATGATGATGAGCCTGTACTAGTCCACTTCTGGTCATCAGTATCCCATGCGAACCTTTGAAGTCCATCGAGCATCGGTTTTAGGCCAGATTGTAGGTATGAGATTAGATTAGAACTCTTTATTGTACACACCAGAAGACGAAATACATAAAAAGGCTTACATATCTGAGCTATGATGTGAGTGAGTTTATGTTTTCAAATATATCTTACTTCTTACTAATATTATAACTGTGAAAGTTTGTATGGGTTTATGGATGTTTGCTACTCAGTAACGCCAGAATAAGTGAACGGTTTGGAAGAAAATTCAGGACAGAGATGGATTGTAGTCTGGAATAGCACTTAGAATCTCTAATTCTTGTCTACGGTTGCCTGGAAGAAATTTCTTTTAGTAATAAGGACGCCAATGATACTATGTTTTTATATAATTTCTGTTACTGCAATTTTCCACTACAATAAAGAACAATAAAGAATTTTCTGTCTATCTATCTATGTAGTTGAGATGAAACTATTAGTTCATAACGCTTCATGAACTGAACTAAGATTGAAGTTCATCACTAAAGTTTGTACCTAATCTTAAAGATATAGCAGCGCCCGGAAGGCGTGGAATGCGCAATTATGAAATCGTTTTAATTTCAAAACAATGTTCTCGGAGAATCTCCCTACTTGGAATAAGCTTTGAAAACCAAAACAGAATTCTTGGTAACATTCTGCATTGTTTCATCTTTACTGCCGGAGGCTGAATGCATATTTATGTTAAGTTCTTGTTGTAAGTCATTCTTTAAGATACTGACAAAAATTGGTAGGTTTTTGGGGTTCTGTACAGCTGAATTTGTATTACAAAGCGAGCGCTGTGTCTTACCTTCAGGTAACTAGTAAAATTGTGAAATGCAATGTATTTTTACGCCGAAATTCCCAACAAGTTATAGCGGAAAATACAAAAAGTAAAAGGAACGACGAGAAACGTGATTTATAAATAATGCAGTGAAGCGGTCCCTCGACGCATATAAGGGGTAAAAGTAGTTTGATATAATTATTTTTATACTTTTAAAGTTTTCGTAAGTACTACACCAACCCGTACTTGGCCCACGTGGTGGAGTACGTGGCCGTGGGCGGTCTCGGTGGTGCAGCGGTTTGGCAGGCTGACTGCAAAACCGAAGGTCTCGGGTTCGATCCCCGGCCGGATCATACTAGCAAACGAACTTTTCTAGTTTATCTCGGGTCTTGGATGTTATCTATGTATTTATTGTATTAAATCTATCGTCGAGTTAGCACCTGTAACACAAGTCATTTAGTTGTACTTGGGCTAACGAGATCTGCGTGATGTAAATAAAAAAGTATGGCCTAACCTTCTTGCGATGCAGGAAGAGACCCGTGCCCCAGCAGTGGGGGCATCAGGGTTGGTTCACACACCCCGTCGTGAGTTTCATGAGCGGACATTTTTGATTTGATTTGATAAAGTTTCCGTAACATCGAAGAGAGAAAATCTTTCTTTCTAAATTGACATTGTCTCTAAAATCTGTTTAATGACTTCTAAATTGAATGTCTAGTTATGTGTTTAGCTCTCTTATTTCCTTAGGCAACTTTCCATCGTAAGGTTGTCTGGAAGAAATTGTACTCTGTATCTTTCTTTACATGTTTTATAATATGTGCTTGGTGTACAATAAAGAATATTCTTATCTTTAGTTGGGAGTTTACAGTTAAGTCCATGAAACTGGCTAAGCATGAGTCGGCTAATGGCCTTAAATTGAGAAACAAATACAGAGTTATTTCTAACTTACGCAATTCCTGAGACATTTTGGCTAGATTGTTTCATAAACAACACTTTTTTCTACGACTTATGAATTTTTTTTGTTGGCCATAACTAAAAATATACACCTTATTGCTTTTGAGTTGCGCTGTTTGACAAACAATGCTTTAATCCATATGTGATAGAAGGAATTGACGTCTAAAATAATATACTGCTACGACATTAGTAGAGCGCAAACTTTAATAAAGTTATGATAATTTTAAAAAGCTATTTAGAGGCTAAAAATTCCACCCATGCCTGGATTCAAACCCGCGACCTCTGGCTAGCCGTGCCAGCGCTCTTCCAACTGAGCTAATGGGCGACTCACCGTCACCAGTGAAATATCGAACCTCTTTACAATATTCTCTGTATTACGTACAGGCAGCGTCATCTGGCTGAAGTAATTTGCATCACTTGCAGCCCCGAGTACCTACTTAGCACGGGTAAGTGCATTAAAAATGAATATAAAGTTATGATAACCTTGATATTTCCAATGTAAAAAACTCATAGAACGAAAATTGTTCTCAAACGTAAATTCTAATCGTATTTTTAAGAATTGTCAACTTTAATTTTTTTATGTAGTCTACATCAATCCTACTACAGGGCACTGGTCTTCTCTCAGAGAGAGCGAGAATGCCTTTTTCTCCACTACAATACGGCCCGAAGGCAGCGGCTTACATTTTACATTGACATTCAGCAAACAGAATGTAAATTCTTTACGTTGAAATAAATTGATTTGAATTTGAATTTTTTGAATTTTGAAGTGTGGGCGAAATTACCACGCGCGCCTACCGCAGATTGGCAAATTCAAGCGCTGAGGTATATCAATTCCTCAGTCACTCAGGTTTCCTTAGATAGATAGAGAACAATTTATTCTACAGCCAAAGTAAAGAATACAACCATGGTTTCTTAAATCGAATGTTATTGGCGGTCTTATCGCTAAGAGCAATGTTCTTCCTTCATGTTTAGCGAGAGGTATTTCTACTACAACTTCACAACAACTATTTGAATTAAGCCCTTTATAATTTTGTGGCATTTTTCCGAGCACTTCCGTGCTTCGCAAGGCACGTTAAGCCGTTAGTGCAGGCTGTGATGTAATGACAGTCGTTAAGCCATGTCAGATTCTGATAGTAAGGCCCGCCACTGTCTTACAATCCTCCACCAACCCGGATTTGGCCTTGAGTATGGCCTAACCTGCGATGCAGGAAGAGACCCGTGCCGCAACAGTGGGGACGTATAAGGGTTGATATTTACACGAGGGCAAGTGGTCAAATCTACAAACTTCGAGCTAACATTTAACGAGTCGGGGAGCAAATAAGTTTCGAGTAGGCACACAGATCTCAACTTATCGAGCAAAACCTTTTCTAACACAGTTGAACACCCAGCAAACTTCCACGTAATAACGTCAAAAAAGTAAACTGCGAATTTAGTCAATCCCTTAAGAATTCATCAGAGTAATTACTATCTTCGTTCGGGGAGGCGAGTTGTCTCAGAAAAGTTCAACAAAGTTTGTAATTTCATGAATTTACTTATAAATTTGATTAATTCCATCTTAATAAATGTCACGGGCTTCTTAAGCCAAACATTTTGAAGGAGATTTTTCATCCTCAAGTTTTTAATTATGTTTTTACAAAAAAATATATTTTCTAACAAATATATCGAAACGCTTCACTAATACATACCTAAAAACCTATTTAGAGGCTAAAAATTTCACCCATGCCGGGATTCGAACCCGCAACCTCTGGCTATCCGTGCCAGCGCTCTACCAATTGAGCCAATGGGCGACTCACCGGCATCAGTGAAAACGATATCACTGTACCCACATGATTACAGTGATATCGTTCCGATGTAAAACCTAACTGCAAAGTAGGTAGTCGGGGCTGTAAGTGATGCAATTTGCCTAAGCCAGATGTCGCTGCCTGTACGTAATACAGAGAATAGTGTAAAGAGGTTCGAAATTTCACTGATGCCGGTGAGTCGCCCATTGGCTCAATTGGTAGAGCGCTGGCACGGATAGCCAGAGGTTGCGGGTTCGAATCCCGGCATGGGTGAAATTTCTAGCCTCTAAATAGGTTTTTAAATTTGTCCTTAGCACGGGTTAGTGCATTAAAAATAAAAAACAGTATAATACATACCTACCTACTTAGTTAATCTATCTATTGACGTATCATTTTTGTTTTTTAAGTAAGACAGACTTGACCGCAGTTACGCCTGATGGTAGGCGAAGACGATGTTACGTGATTCTTATTCTTCTTCTTCTTCAGTCTATATTATGTAGTCCACTGCTGGACATAGCCCTCCCCTAATGAGCGCCATAGCAGCCTGTCTTCAACTTGCCGCATCCAGTATCGTGATGTAGTTACGTGATTATCTGCTAAATACTGATTGACTCTCCTTTTAAAGACATCGAAGTCATAGTATTTACTATAGTAATAACCTAACTGTAGAAGTTTGGCTATCGCAAGCCCCGAACCAATATAGTTCGCCCCAGTAATTAGGTAACTAACAATGTCCATAGATTGAACTGCACAAGACTAACCGATTCACCGGGGGGTAGCAAAATGAAATCCGTACACCAAATTACAAATGAAGTGGTGGACTAACACACCAAAATCTCTGGTAACAATCTCTCGAACTCTATTGAAAGTGAATCCGATGAATTGAATTGACCCATTACGTGCCCAAATAGCATCTACTTAGTTACGGTTGCTACCACATCAATGGAAATCAGATATTCTATAATGCGCTCGAGGTTCTATTGAAATTTCGCTCTATGTAGCTACTTCCCGAACATCCTAGGATATTTGAAACCTATCAGATAGAAAATAGCAGGTACATTTACATGGTTACAAGTATTTTTGTAGTAAAAGCTTTATAAATTTTAAGCATTACACATTTATTCAAATGAGATAACCCGGATCAATGGTACAAGTAATAGTAAGAGCATTATCTATCTCTATCGTAACATTGTATTATATATCTAAATACCTATTGCTTAGTTATTTCTATGTACTTATTGTTATTAAGATATCTAGTTTATGTAGTTTATTTTATTAAAGAATAAAATAAATAGGTTGTTATTTAGGACTTTTATATTTTATGTAGTTTATTTTGTGAATATGTAGGTAGAGCCGTTTTACTGCTCGTTCTATTGTTTAAGGTTTACTGGTAGAAATCTCTTACAGAGCTAGCCTTTGTACAAGTTATTTCTTATTTAATTCCCTGCGAAATGCTTGTGTACAATAAAGTATAATTAATTAAATATTATTTTAACAACTTAATATTGTAAAAGGGACATAGGTATGTCACGATTTAGTTCCCAATTTTGTGGCGCCATTTCTGGCACCTGGTCGCAGATAACTTAAATTAATAATCATGACAGGAAGCAGGTATCTTTTATAATGGGAAAAAACTAAACTTACATTGAAGTGACACTGTTTTTATACAATAGAAAACGAAGAAAAACTTAGAAAGAAAACAATATAAATATATTTTTCGCGTTGTTTACAGTATGAAATATCAAGTTACCCTTAATCATAAAAAACTTATAAGATGCATAAAAGCTAACAAGATAAATCAAACATAATAAGTGGTCCATAAATCGAAAGTTTCGTTACCTTCAAGTTGTGATATCATAGTTAGAGCCCAATTGTACGTCACGTTTCCGTACCACATTACTAGATTCACTCTTTGACACAGGTTATATCATAAAAAGTATTTTAATAGCCTATAATCGTTGCAAGGCACAGGCTTTATCTCAGAGAAAGGGTATGGGCCTCATAAACACGCGTGCCCAGGCGGGTTGTGCCCAATTTCAAGCGCTGAGATGTTTGAAAACCTTAGACACAGGATCATAAAAAGCATATACTTTTTATGATATGACGTACAGAAAAAAATTAAGCAATATTTAAAAGTAATTATCGATATCGATCGATCGATATCGGTAATTACTTCCACACAATACAATCACTTGACCTTTGACGTGGTCCCAAACTAGGATACCCTGTACTATGGTAACCAGACAAGACCGTCACAAACATGAAAATACACCCAGACTGAGTTCACTTGTACAAATGTACCGCGGCCCCCAGTGGGTATCGAACCCACGACCTCTGTCTTTGTACCCTAGCGCCTTAACCGCTAGACCAACGAAGCAGTCTAAATTTAGATTTAAACATGGCCTCTCTAATGAGATTACAAAATTTTTTGTACAAGTTCTCCACTATGTGTTTTTGATTAAGGTGGTTGTACCACTTAAGTCTCAAAAGGTAGAAGTATAAAAACCTATTTAGAGGCTAAAATTTTCACCCATGCCGGGATTCGAACCCGCAACCTCTGGCTATCCGTGCCAGTGCTCTACCAATTGAGCCAATGGGCGACTCACTTAGCACGGGTTAGTGCATTAAAAATAAAAATAGTGTAAGGTATAAGTACTTTTCTTTTGTGATATTTATGAAAAATTTATTATTATTTTCACATATGAACTGCCAGTTCAAGTACTCTTTAATTCGTATAAGCTTTGTCTTTAACAACACTACAGTCAGCATTGTTGCAGGCCAATAGATGATCCTATCAGATACTGCATTAGTAGTCACTTCGTCTAAGCAGTCGATACGAATGCTTTCGATTCAATTCCTCGAGTACACGTTTCGGATTCTTGCTATTCAGTCTGAAACGGAAATCGTTCCGTTCACTGAAAACGTTGTAAGAGGATATGCCAATAATACCTCAGTTATGTTGGACTGGTGCTTTGGCTGTAGGGCTTATAAATACCTAAAGATTGCATACCAAAAAATAATACCGAGTTTAGGTAGAATATGTAGAGATGCAAGTAGAGATTCAGTAGAGATGCTGAAAAGAACTAGCTTGGAAAAGGAAATAAAAGCATTTTTTTGGCGGTTGCCCACTGGGTAGAACAATGGACTCGGAAGTGAGAGATCCAGGTTCAATTCCCAGCGTTGTACCAATGATTTTGTTTTCTAAGTTATGTACATTTGTGAAGTGATATTAGCAATAACACTTGCTAACGGTGTAGGTAAACATCGTGACGAAAGCTGAGTCTCAGCGCTTGAAATTGCCAATAACATAACATTTTACATACTAATTATACTATTTTTATTTTTAATGCACTAACCCGTGCTAAGGACAATTTTAAAAACCTATTTAGAGGCTAAAAATTCCACCCATGCCGGGATTCGAAACCGCGACCTCTGGCTATCCGTGCCAGCGCTCTATCCAACTGAGCTAATGGGCGACTCACTGGCATCAGTGAAATTTCGAACCTCTTTACACTATTCTCTGTATTGCGTACAGGCAGCGACATCTGGCTGAAGTAGATTGCATCACTTACAGCCCCAACTACCTACTTTGCAGTTAGGTTTTACATCGGAATGATATCGCTGTACCCACATGATTATACTATTTTTATTTTATTTATTTTACATACTGGCACATACATTGCTTCTGGCCCCACACTAGGATACCCTGTGTCGTGGGAACCAGAAACAGCGACTTCACAAACAGGTAAACATCCAAGACCTGGACTTTTTTTCCAGCTGGGATTCGAACCCTCTTGCTTGGTAGGCAGACACGCTACCGCTACGCCACAGAGGTCGTCCATAATGTGCACGCGTGGTAATAAAGCCCATACTCTTTCTCTCTCGAAGAGAAGGTCTGTACCTTGCAGTGGGACGTTTGTAAGCTACATATAAATATAATATTATTACAAAAAAATTGTAAATTAAAATGGACTAGGTAAATCAATTATACACAATTTTGATTTATTTAGCAGTTCTTCCTTGAAATACATATCCTTTTTTTTCATGCCCCTGATAAAATTAGAACCAGTACAGTCATTTTGTATCTGAATAGTTACAAAGTAACGAAACGCCGATAATCCACAGCCGAATCGCGAAGTTCTTGCAAAAACAAAAAACGAGGGAAAGGAGGGCGCAACTGTGTCAAAGGACACAAACTTGTACCAACACAATACAAGAAAACGGGTTACAACTCCGAAAACGTTTGCCGGGACGCCAGGAGTGGAGGGCGCGCGTGCAGTCCGCGTCCGCAGTCCTCCATCGGCATTGTGTGCGCAAATAGATAGCTCTCACTTCCGACACATGTTTCCGTGGCCGGCACAGGGGCTGGTCACGTAGAATATTGACGCCTCCAGCTATCCATTCGCCGGGGACATTACATTCGCCAAGGGCCCCGATATAGACCTGTCGTATATCGCGCCACGATGACAGAGTGGAAAAGAAATGTTTTGATAAAGGTTGACGCCGCACGGAACTCTTTGGTAGGACACTTTGTATCAATATGAGTTCTTAGTTTCATTTCTTGATCTGTTGGCAAGGTTGGTAAGTGCCACTATCGCTATTCTATATTAACTTACGTAATCGACTAAGTGTTCTCTTTGTCTTTTTTTGGACTACGGAGATGGCAGCACGAGAGAATAAACATTAAATATTCCTATCATCCTGTCAAGAGATCTATACAAGTGCTTCAAATCCAAGTCTTAATTATCACGTTGCGACCAACTATCATGTCATAAACATTGTTCAGGCTTAGTGTAAACCAATAAAATCCTCGCGCAATCAAAAATGGCTTCTATGACGTAATACATAAGGTACATTTAGTCTAGTCTAAGTTCAAGGCAGTGCCTTGAAAGCCGACATTTCAACTTGCATCATAAGTTCTTGGCACTTATGCAAATCCGTCTCTGCGGGCTGCGAGCCTGCGACCAGTTCAGACTCGAAAATCACTTAATGTTTGGGTCCCCTGGATTTCAAGAACTCTGCGTTCAATTAAGTTTTCTCTTGTCGGTGTAATATCAAGAAATAATGCAAAATGTCGTTGACATTGCATTAACAATGTTACATGTCAAAAAAAAAATATCTTCGTTCTTTCATGAAATTCATAACAAAAAAAAATTTGAAAAATAGCAAGACATCATAATCCTTACCTAATCTGGATGAAGTTAAAATGTCTTAAAATTTATACGGAGAATCTAGTTTTTCTTCAATTTAGATGAAAAACGAAAATCATATTGTTTTGACTTATGACATTTTGCAATATCAACGACATTAAGCAGTATCAAAGATACATATCACAGTTTGTATTTCTTTTTTCTTCACGTAACTACGTAAATTTAAACACTCAAAACTTAGTAAGTAATCTCCACACTTTCCAAATCGGTGCCCGAAAATAGCTAGTTTCCAACTTTAATAACCATTTTTTTCTCTTTTTTGTGCTTGCAGCTCTTGGTCTGGAGCCCGACTTCCTCTATCCTCTGGAGAACGTGACTATCGCGCAGGGCCGCGACGCTATGTTCACGTGTGTGGTCAATAACCTGGGAGGTTATAGGGTGAGTGGCGACTCCGCCACTGCCAGGGTGTGTATCCAACCGACTCAATACAGCTGTCTACAACTAGAGGAGCACCGTTACCCAGCACCGGGATGAGATCTTCCATAACGGTTTGACTTTTGTTCGTGAGATCTCTTGAATCTCCGAAAAGAGGTAATGATTACGACTTTCCGGCTGGAAATAAAAAGGTCTCAAAGAAACAAGACACAAGTCAAACACAGACGATCTCATCCAAATAGTCCTCTGCACTGACTTTCACACTTCTTGCACACTCTATTAGAACACAAACTATGAGCACTCTTTCAGAAAGTACCACCAGCACTACTCTAGAACCTTTGACTATCCTAGCATATTCGTAGTGTGTTCACTTCCTTACACAATCTACTGTTGCACTCTATTAACTAAGTGACTCTATGATAGTATTAGCTGTAGATGTACACTAAATAAGACAGCACTTGCACTAGACACTTCTACACTTGCATAATTTAGAATCAAGACTCAAGAATTTCGCAACTTCGGTGTTTTTTCAACAAAGTCTTGCAACCGGTTCTTGAGTTTTCTTTCCTCTGCACTTATTAAACTATTTAAACGAAAAGCATGCAAAGAAACTTGCACCCTCACTGTTGTAAGTTAAAGCACTTTATGCACCAACTTAATTGTTTAAGTTGTTCAACCTAATCCGCAATAAATGCACGAATGTAACGTCAAAGGTCCCAAACTCAATAAACTGAGAAGCAAAGGTTCCGTTCACTTTTTCAACGAGCAATTAATTAAATAAGTTCCTAGATTAGTCATTCCGATATAAACGAGGGCAAATCCCAAATCTCGATGTTCTCCGGACCAGCACCAACTGGGGTTCCCCGAATGAAACCGCAACGTACTGCGTCGGGACGGTCTCATCCCGCTAAGTAAGACACAGTCTAAAATTTACATTGCAAAATACTTACTTTGCGAAATTAAAATAAAGCAGAGCACAAATCCCCTCAGTCCCCGTTCAATCATTTCGAGAGGCATCGCTCTCAAACTGTCCCGCGGGTAGTCCCGGTGGAAGAGGCCACTCCGTTTGCAAGCTCTGTAGAATACTCTCTAGATCATCAATTCCGTCGATACAATGTTTGGTCACATTCCGTTTGAATAGGCCGCCGCCGGTGAATGGCGGAATTTCCACGCAAGAACAAAGAGACACGAAAAACAAGATACAACATTGAAACTTACTCAGACTAATTAAATACTATTGAATATGCACCGCTGGTATGGTTGAGTTTGGACTTTGGAAACGGTAAAAAACCTATTTTTACTTACTTATTTTGTTTGTTTAGTTTTCATGTGGTCGTAAGTTCATACACTGCGAAGTTTGAAGCAGTTTTTTTATGAAATTGCGATCCTTTGTGTTGTGAAGCGTAACAAAAACACCCTCAATCAAGAGTGCTCTAGTGCCCATATCTATCGATGTCGTGCTTTTTTAGGAATAAATTTTAGCTACTTTTTATAAACAGGTTTGCTTCGTTATGATTAAGGGAGTTTTGTTACTCATTCTATGAATAACAAAATGAATTTTCTTTTTCGTAGAAATTTTATAATCTTAGTTTATAGATTATGTACAGAAATGTAGCAGACTTTTCACCACTCACCTATAGAATTTGCACTTCTTCACTACCTGCACCACATGCACTGGTTCACTGATGGTTGTTTAGACAAATATAAGTTGTAAGCGTCAACTTAATACAAAAATAGTCAAAGCAGAAGTAAGCTTTTTGGGCGATACTGACCTAACTTTGTACACAACGTTAAATTTTCGTGGATATTACTTGGTTTTTTGCCACGCGCAATGCAGGAAATTAGCTCCTATTGCGATGTCGGGGGCGCCGCCAAAGCGAGTGAAACGACGACGTTTTCACACTGTGCCCACAGTGCACCTCATAGCGGGCTACCCGACGAAAATGTAATTAAAAATTCCGGGAGCATTTTCCGGGGAGCTCGCAACAAGATAGTGTTGCCAGCACTCGAGGAGCGTCCTCTATGCCCCCTGGGAAGTATTCGCTTATAATTAGAGATGTTCGCTCCGCGAGTCTTCATTGCTTACCGTACAGAGCCAGGCATTTTATAGGCGATGGTTTTCTAGGCACCAATTTTCCGTGCAACTAACTAGTTATGTTTTTTTATCAATGCCGCTGGATTATGTAACCCTGCTGGGGTCAGGTGGCTTGGATCAAGGCGGATACCAAGGCGATTCTGGCGATCCACGAGCACGTGATCACAAACAACGCACGGCTAAGCGTAACACATAATGACTACAATACATGGACGCTCAACATCAGGGGGGTTAAGAGAGAAGACCGGGGGCAGTACATGTGCCAAGTCAATACTGATCCTATGAAAATGCAGGTGAGATTATTTATTCTTAAGGATATACTTTATTAACAAGACATTACCATACTAACCTTTACCCCATGTGTTCTTGTTTATTTTATTAAGTTTACAAAACAGAATACAGTCGTTACAAATTCAACTTAGAAATAAACTGTTTGTGGTCCAAAGTATGTAAACATAGAAGTTGTCCAAATTTATTGGAAGCGAGGTATGCAGTAATAACTTTATTTGGAACATTAAAACGTTTAGGGTAAATTAGATGAGTGTAATTAATCACAAATAAGTGTCACTAATCATTCAATTATTAGGCGAAGTGTTGGATGAAGACGAATTTATAAATTATAGAACTAATCATTTTAAGGTTTATGGGTAATTTTGGTAGGTACTTGTTCTAACTTAATGATTTGGGGAAATATGGGCAGAGTGGAGTTCTTTCTCGCTGTCTTTTTCACTACTAAAACACGACCCGAAAACAATGATAACATTGTAAATTGACATGCAACAAACAAATGTAAATTCTTACATTGAAATCAACTTGTATTTTCAACTAGCATTTTTCTAAACAGACCAAAAAGTTCTAGTAAATACTGAGCAAAAAGTTATTTAATGAAAACTAATTTTTGACCACTAAATCTAAAAGAAAAAAGGTCATTCATTACCCAGTAAAGAGAACTCTGCCCTGCCTCAAGCAGATATCATTATTTTCATGGGAAATATTCAGTAAAACAAGCATATTTATGAAAATTCCAATGCTGGGATAAGATTTCTCAGACGCATATCAAAGGATGTATTTTGCTATTGATAAAAAGAAATGAGACTAAAACATCAACAAAGAGTGTTTCATTTTTAACATGCTCATTGTATCCATTGTTGGACTGATCTTCTTTTAGAGTTTCGTAGTCTTAGCAAAGAATCCTTTCAACTAGTCGTAGTCTATGTGTGTAGGTGGTTAAAACGCAGTAGGGTCTGAAGAAATATTATAGAAACTTCGTGTATGATCTGTTTTTAGAGTGTATGTAAGTACGAGTATGTATGCTTATTTAATTACAAATTTCTATAACATTCATGTTTTCATAGAATTTTTCATAATATGACGTGTCAACTGTACCTAATATGAACAATGCTGTTGACAACGACGTAACAAAATAAACAGGGTTAATTGAATTTTCAGTATCGTCTTGATGACATAGACTACATTTTAAACGACAAAATCAATATGATTAACGCAACGTACAACAAATGGGGAACAATAAAAAAAAACATTTGTCTCGAGTAGGAGAGAGAGTAGGAAAGGAGAGACATTTCTGAGTTCATAAATATAACATAATATCGTGCAACATTAAAAACCACTTTGTTATATTTTGGCGTCTAAGAATATCTATTACTTGCGCCATCTAGTGCCAGTTCTACCACTTCAATGTTTACCGTAGTCGGGTTAGATTTAAACTTTAACAGCCTTTAAACTTGGTGTAAGTATTGTATAACTATGCAATGTTTTGTCTCTTTTCTTCCAACTGAAAGTTACATTCAAATGACGTGAACAAAACACTGTGTAACTATACCAGGCCTATACGGTGTTTATTAGTAAGAGCCTTACTTGTTAATACAAGCTTTCGTTGTGCTCCTCATTATGCTCGCAAAATAAATGATATTTTTTCTTCACACAGACAGCATTTTTAGAAGTGGTAATACCACCGGATATAATATACGAAGAAACTTCGGGAGACATGATGGTTCCCGAGGGTGGTTCAGCAAAGCTCGTGTGCAAAGCGCGGGGCTATCCGCCACCGAAGATACTTTGGCGCAGAGAAGATGGTGGTGACATCATCTCCAGAGGTGGACCACAAGGAAAAACGAAAGGTCAGAACTTAGCGTGATTGTAAATTGATTAAGTAAAAAAACTTAAAAAAATGACTTCAAGAAAGTTAGCAATTAAAGACTAAATAGGTTTAAATAGATTAAAGATTAAATAGTTTTTTAAAATTAAAGACATTTTCTAGAAGACAATTATGAAATCCATTTCATAATTGTCTTCTAGGCTCCGATAGATTTAGACCAAATTATGGGACTGCGCTTTAAGTACCCCTTTTACAAAAGAAAAAAACTAATATCGAACAACGACGGGAAAATAAGCATTAACAAGAAGAGTTTTTCTATAAACAATTATTTTAGTTGATCCTCCGGTAGATTTTTACTAAATTATGGAACTTAAAGTACCGTTAAAGACACCTTTTCCAACAAAACTAAAATTATAGAATAACGACGTAGTAAAATGTTATCGCAGGATATATATAAAAAATAAACAGTCAAATTGGGAAACATCCTCATTTCTTGAAGTCGGTTAAAATACGGCTTCCCTTTACTTTAATTGACCCTAAGACTTAATGTAAAATACCGCGGTTAAGGTACCATCATATCACCTGTACTGTGAACATGGAGAGGGCATTTTAAAACTTATTTTGCGGTGATGGCCATGTATACGGCATCAAAATACACATACCTACATCAAAAGCGCAACATTTCTGAAATACTCCAAATAAGAATTTAAGTATGATTTAACTAAAGTTCTTCGTATAGAATTTAATTTTATAGAAGTGAAGATTTAAACCATTTACCATAAACCATAAACCAAAGATTTAAAAACAAAATTTATATTTTTAAGATTTAATAAGCCTACTCTATCTAAAACAATGTCCCAGGCGACCGAGTGGTCCCTTTTCCCATCGAGGGCGAGTTAACGTTTCACTAATTATCTCATTACATCGATATAAAGGCCAAAGATTTTATAATTTAACTAGCGGAACCAACTCTTGCATGTCTTGCATGCAGCGCAATCTGCCGGGCTGATTTGTGAATCTTAACCGTCCAGGGTGACACCCAAACGCATACAAAAACATTCAGCCACATCTGTCCAGCCGTTTAGGAAGAGTTCAGTGACATACAGACGCACAGTAGAGATATATACCGATATATGAAGATTGAAACTAAATAAGAGAAACTAGTATTAAGTTGCCGTAGGGCTGAGTACATTAAACCTAAGCTTGACTTGCACTAGTTTCTTATAGAATTCCTTCTCAAAAATTATTTAAATGGCTGTTAAAGTGACTAAAGAAATGGTGCAAGTCGCCCTAAATATCTTGCCAGTTTTGTTCCAAGTTTACATCCGAGCCTTAGTCGTGTCCCCAACGAGGCAGCTTCCGGATTTTTTTATCCTACATAGAAGTGCAAATATATCCTACAATATTTTAGGTATTCCCGCCAATTGCACTTTGTATCTTTACCTGTTTTATATCATGTACATCTCATTTTATATCATCTGGTGTACAATAAATAACATTCTTATTGTATCTTACCTTAATTAATCGGAAACTGCGACCTTAGTTAAAAAAAACAAATTGTTTGTAAAAATCTAAAAACGCCGTCAATGACGTTTTTAGATTTTTTCATACCAATTATTTATGTAGCCACGTTGTATCGTTTTACTTCGAAACCAATTATCTTAACAAACTATTTAGCTAGCTCAAAAAAGTCGAGCTCATATCGTCTTAAGCGCTGCCATCCTACACATAGGACATAAATATATATTTTTTTTAATTTACATCCAATGATCTTTAAGTAGGAGATCTGGAAAACGTACTATTCTAGGTCCAATGTTTTTTTCGTAATATTAAATTAAATGTTATACCTTTTTTCGAAATATACCTAATTTTAGAAGATTCGGCGTAATATTTTCCTTAAGCGGTTAGGAGGATAATCTACAGCAGTTGCTGTTCTGTATCAATAAAGGAACTGTAAACTAGAGCATTCAGTGAATGTAACTAGATGGAATATCCGCCACAAAAAACACCAGAGCAAAAGCATCATCGGTAAATGCACAAAACACCCACACACGGAACTAAAAGTGAAGCATTCCGGCGAGCAGAACGCAAAGGGTGAAGGGATAAATCACAGTCTAAAATATTCACTATTGAATCTTAGCAGTAAATCGTACCGCAGTACTTCGGGGTACTCTTATTGCCATTCGCATCGCCGCCCCTAATCCCGCGGGATTACAACCTCCGAGACGGGCCGAGAATAATTACTTACCTACTCATCCTTTCACTCGGCCAAATAAAGAGCAGGATAAAGGGTTATCATAGAGTTTCCAAATTAAACAATGTATAAGTAATGATTCTACTTCCATTACACTGCGTGCCGGATTCGCTTTTTATTGCCAGCAGTTTTCGGTTGTGAATATTTCAGTGTTGTAAATTGACCGAAGTGGAGTTTCTTTGTTAGTTTCTTCTCCACATAATCTATCAATTGTGAAACTAATTGCTTTGACGTTCATTGATTAAACATTTTGTTTTTATAGTGAATAAATTGCCAGTAGTTTTCGGTTGACAAAATTTCAATTTTCTAAATTGACCGAAGTGGAGTTTCTTTGTTAGTTTCTTCTCCACATAATCTATCAATTGTGAAACTAATTGCTTTGACGTTCATTGATTAAACATTTTGTTTTTATAGTGAATAAATTGCCAGTAGTTTTCGGTTGACAAAATTTAAATTTTCTAAATTGACCGAAGTGGAGTTTCTTTGTTAGTTTCTTCTCCACATAATCTATCAATTGTGAAACTAATTGCTTTGACGTTCATTGATTAAACATTTTGTTTTTATAGTGAATAAATTGCCAGTAGTTTTCGGTTGACAAAATTTCAGTTTTCTAAATTGACCGAAGTGGAGTTTCTTTGTTAGTTTCTTCTCCATATAATCTTTCAATTGTGGAACTAATTGCTTTGACGTTCATTAAGTAAACATTTTGTTTTTATAGTGAATAAATTTCCATTAGTTTTCGGTTGACAAAATTTAAATTTTCTAAATTGACCGAAGTGGAGTTTCTTTGTTAGTTTCTTCTCCACATAATCTATCAATTGTGAAACTAATTGCTTTGACGTTCATTGATTAAACATTTTGTTTTTATAGTGAATAAATTGCCAGTAGTTTTCGGTTGACAAAATTTCAGTTTTCTAAATTGACCGAAGTGGAGTTTCTTTGTTAGTTTCTTCTCCACATAATCTATCAATTGTGAAACTAATTGCTTTGACGTTCATTGAGTAAACATTTTGTTTTTATAGTGAATAAATTGCCAGTAGTTTTCGGTTGACAAAATTTCAATTTTCTAAATTGACCGAAGTGGAGTTTCTTTGTTAGTTTCTTCTCCACATAATCTATCAATTGTGAAACTAATTGCTTTGACGTTCATTGAGTAAACATTTTGTTTTTATAGTGAATAAATTGCCAGTAGTTTTCGGTTGACAAAATTTCAATTTTCTAAATTGACCGAAGTGAAGTTTCTTTGTTAGTTTCTTCTCCACATAATCTATCAATTGTGAAACTAATTGCTTTGACGTTCATTGAGTAAACATTTTGTTTTTATAGTGAATAAATTGCCAGTAGTTTTCGGTTGACAAAATTTCAATTTTCTAAATTGACCGAAGTGGAGTTTCTTTGTTAGTTTCTTCTACACATAATCTATCAATTGTGAAACTAATTGCTTTGACGTTCATTGATTAAACATTTTGTTTTTATAGTGAATAAATTGCCAGTAGTTTTCGGTTGACAAAATTTCAGATTTCTAAATTGACCGAAGTGGAGTTTCTTTGTTAGTTTCTTCTCCATATAATATATCAATTGTGGAACTAACTGCTTTGACGTTCATTGATTAAACATTTTGTTTTTATAGTGAATAAATTGCCAGTAGTTTTCGGTTGACTAAATTTCAATTTTCTAAATTGACCGAAGTGGAGTTTCTTTGTTAGTTTCTTCTCCACATAATCTATCAATTGTGAAACTAATTGCTTTGACGTTCATTGAGTAAACATTTTGTTTTTATAGTGAATAAATTGCCAGTAGTTTTCGGTTGACAAAATTTCAATTTTCTAAATTGACCGAAGTGGAGTTTCTTTGTTAGTTTCTTCTCCACATAATCTATCAATTGTGAAACTAATTGCTTTGACGTTCATTGAGTAAACATTTTGTTTTTATAGTGAATAAATTGCCAGTAGTTTTCGGTTGACACAATTTCAATTTTCTAAATTGACCGAAGTGGAGTTTCTTTGTTAGTTTCTTCTCCACATAATCTATCAATTGTGAAACTAATTGCTTTGACGTTCATTGAGTAAACATTTTGTTTTTATAGTGAATAAATTGCCAGTAGTTTTCGGTTGACACAATTTCAATTTTCTAAATTGACCGAAGTGGAGTTTCTTTGTTAGTTTCTTCTCCACATAATCTATCAAATGTGAAATTAATTGCTTTGACGTTCATTGATTAAACATTTTGTTTTTATAGTGAATAAATTGCCAGTAGTTTTCGGTTGACAAAATTTCAGATTTCTAAATTGACCGAAGTGGAGTTTCTTTGTTAGTTTCTTCTCCATATAATATATCAATTGTGGAACTAACTGCTTTGACGTTCATTGAGTAAACATTTTGTTTTTATAGTGAATAAATTGCCAGTAGTTTTCGGTTGACAAAATTTCAGTTTTCTAAATTGACCGAAGTGGAAGTTCTTTGTTAATTTCTTTTCCACAATAATCTGTTAATTGTGAATCTAACAGTTTTGACGTTCATCGAGTAAACCTTCTATTTTTATAGTGAATATTTTTTTCCTTTATTTTTTCCGGCCGTTTTGATCCGTACTTCCAACCGGCGGTTCCTGAAATGAGAATTTCATTTATTAAATACTAAAGTATGTTCTATATCGTTATTTTGTCACTTTTCTTACAGCTACTCTCCGTCGTCGGTTGTCTGGGAACAATTGCTGTAAGCAATAAGGACGCCAATTGTACGGTATCCTTGTAAATATTTTATGTTTGTCATTTCCTGGTGACAATATAGAATATTTTACACCTATAATCTTATCATATCTTTTTTGGGAAATCTGGGGAGACTTCTTGATTCAGAAAGCAGTTGAAATAAACTTAATTGATTTTTTGTCGGTAGTGTACGGTCAGGTTCAAGTAAGTGAATACAGAACTAACTTCCGCTTGTCCAGGTTAGAATCTAGAATTCCCTGTAATTTGATAAGAACAAGATCTCTGTGACGGTAACTATAGCTATAGTATATATTTATATTTTCACATAATTTCAATACTATCTATTTTTCTTTAAAAGTTTCAAAGATTAGGTACAAAAATCGCCAAGCTCTCTGTTTCATATGACTAACGAAATTCGTGGCCGTTATTTTTTCGTTCAACAACGCACTTCAGGCATACATTGAAATATTTGAGTGCCGAACAACGGCAATATTGACACAAAAACAAATATTTTTGCAATCTCACTTATGAGAGTAGTTGCATTTTATGCTCGCACTCGTTTTTAATTCAAATTGCTCATAGCCTCCATATGTATCTATTAGGTGTTGAGTGAAAAAAAAAACAACACTACACACGAAAGGATATTGGAAATGAACACGGGCTTCGTGAGCAGCGGCAATTGGAAACTGTACTGACAGGGTGATTAATCAGCAGGTACCACTTAAACCCACTACTGTTGAACCGTGCACCCGCCATCAGTCAATTCATTAGGTTAACAAAGTACTACTTCTAATGACTTCCCGTTCGCTCACAGCAAATTCCAGATTCCGGCGGTACCTTGATTCCGAAACCATTTAGACCCTATTTCCTCCCTCGCCTTTAGGCCGGCATTAATTCAATTACTCAAAGAGATGAAATTGAGGTGCTCAATTTCGGTTAAACAACACCTAGTAATGAACTCGAAACACCAGAAACAAGCGTTTTATTTATTTATCAATACTCTCATTTCACTTAAATTAGTCGCACAATGTTGCAGGCAATGCCATGAGAATTTTCTCCCAATCAACCGCAAGAGTTGGGAAAAAAGTTTTAACCTGGTCGGACTCTTCCGATATAACAACACCCGTAAGTAGATCCGGACTAAAAGTCTACAAAAAAATTTTTACTTAAGTTTCAGCTTTAACATTACACTTTTATTGCACACGAAACATTACGTTAGAAATAACAAAATAACATGTACAAAAGCGAGCTTATCTCTGTAAGCGATTTCTTGCAGCAAACCTCGGAGTACAAAATAAACTTCATTGCAGAAATTTTAAGTCAAGTAACATTAATAAAAATCGTCAAATTAAGTAAAGAAGTCTAATTAAAGAAGCCGTTACAAGTTACTTCCATAAATCTAACTTGAAACAATACTGGCTATCCATTACAGAGGCCGATGCTGCCTCGAAGAATATTCCGTTGAGGAAATTCAATGGGCTTCCCGACTTGAGAAATATAGTTTTCCAATGATGGCGCGGGAGCTCTTTCCGAATTTATTATTCCTAACTTTAGCTGAACTTGCTAGAAATATATAAGTGCAGAGTACTTGCAAGCAAGTATAAATAAACCAAGTGTAAACTAGTTAATTCGATAATACCACCCTAGCGAAAAAAACTGGCACTATACCTTCCTTTGTACGCATCATCCATGGTTAACTGGAAGAAAATACGTTTTAGTATTAAATTAGATTTCATGTTTCGCAAGGCAAGATAAGCTGCTTATGCCAGCTGTCATATAATGGCAGTCGTTAAACCATGTCCGAGGCCTTATGGGCGGCTTGATAAGTTCTGACAGGAAGGCCCGCCATTGTCTTACAATCCTCCACCAACCCGGACTTGGCCCCCATGGTGAAGTCTAGCTTAACCTTCCTGCGATACAGTAGGAAACCCGTGCCCCGTCTATAGGGACATACAAAGGGTTGATATCATCTTCATTAGATTAGATTAATACTCTTTATTGCACACTATACATTTTGAGAATACATGAAAAACTTAAATATCTAAGTTACATTGTACACACTTGGCGGTCTTATGGCTAAAAGCGTTCTCTTTCAGACACCCTTAGGACGGACAGGACTGAAAGATGAAGAAAGTTGCACCTACCAATACATTAAATATATAGGTACGTCATAATGACCTACTTAGTATGAAGCTCGCGTAGATGCATAAGATTTCTCGTGCAATGAAGAATTTACAAAAAATATGTGGTATTGATCTATTTTTCAGTCACCTATTAATATTTTAATCCAATGCAACGATCTTACACAATGTGTTCATAATGCGCAGTCAGTGTAAGTGACATTTAATATGACGTGAGAAACAAAGGGGCGTATTTATTTGGCCTTTATTGTATCCAATAAAACATGTTCCGGTGACAACGGCGTGTCGCGTGTCTATTCATGTTCCTGAGAGAATTATGCAGATAAGCGAATGAATGCCGGAAACTTGTCCGAGACTTGTGTAAATTAACTCCGCGGGACTACAGTTCCCCTTTCATCGAGTCCTTAAAGTTTGAAAGAGATATCATTATTAAGGTTATTACACTGTTGATGAGCTAAAATCTGATCTTAGTCTATTGCTTGCTTTGTCTTTGTTTTGCTGAGAATAATTCGAAGGCTTGACGTATTGACATGAACCAAAATAACTAAAATATCAGACAAGCGCGAGCCAGAGTCGCCCACTGAGGGTTCCGTACAAATTTATAAGTACTTGTTGATTATAAATAGTTCGCAGTTTTTGCCGACCTTTACCTGAACTAAAATGACAATTTTTTGGATGATTTAATTATAAATATATAGTTCTACTGGTTTTCCCCTTAATATGATGTTATTATATTTTTTTTTTATTAAACACAAAACACAAAATATTTGATAAAAAGGCGTACTCAGTTATAAGTAGCTTTCGTATTTGTAGCATAAGACGATATTACATTACAAATTTCATAGTTTTAGGTCAACAGAAATACACTATAAATTTTAATTCCATTGAGTGTCAAATATAGTATAAATTTGTGAATTAAACGGACCCATCTTTATTTTACGTTTGTTAAAAAGTTTCAGTTTTTTACAGCTTCAAGAGACTGTAGACTTGAGTATTTTAATTTCAACTCAATACCTACACGTGTCTCGAGATAAAGAATCTTGACAGACAGTCGTACATACGGACAACAAAGTGATCCTATAAGGTTTCTGTTTTTTTATTTTATCGTACGGAACCTTAAAAACATACTCACAAAATTTAACTCTCTGCAATTCTTAAGATAACTGAGTAAGACAAATTCTTCGTAAAGAACCTCGCAAAAAGCTTTTAAACAAAATCGATTAAAACTTGTGATCCTTTCTCAGGTATTATATTAAAATTGGCTAGGTGGGATCAGTTAATTTTGAGAGGAACGGTTGGTCTTATTAACTGGAAAATAATAATAACTGAGTGAAACACGTCTTGACTTCTTAATTAAAATAATAGCTTGAGAGTGAGGTAGATGTTGCTTTTCCATTTCATTTAAGGGCACTCACGATCACTGCCCGATTCTCGGAAAATGTCGAGGAATTTTGACTCAGTAGTATAATGTTACGGATTTGGAGAGAAATTACCTTCAGTATGAAATTTGCTAATCTACGAATGTACTTCTTTGTCAGTGAACCGAAATGTAACCTAAGTATTCCCTAAGCATATTACCTTTGTCAAGGCTAACTGACGGCAGATGGACTAGGAAAGTCACAGAATGGTACCCGCGGAGCCAACAAAGTTACCGTGATTCGTCATCAAGCACTAAACTAAAAAAAAATTATTAATATACTATGCGAAAAGACAAGAATACGAGGCAGGTCTAAAAAGAGATGGTCATGACAGCATTGCGGTTGTCGCAGGCTGCGCATGGGAGACCACAGCAGGAGATTGACACCACTACACCACCACCTGGGTCTATTTGGAGGAGGCCGTCACCCGTAAAGGGGACCCCTAGTTTCAAATGTTTTACATTAGTTATAATAAAGAAAAATAATCACGTGCAAGTTATTTGATTGTAAAAAAGTTTACACGACCCTAAGTGGTAATAATGGCTTCTTTTTCCTTTGTCAAGCCTTCAATTTACTCTTGCGTACATAAATTCACGTCCTCCGTATAAAATCTCGGTGGGGTAAGTAGACCACAGCGTTTGCCACTTGCTCCGATCTTGAGCAATCTTTTTCTTTCTATCAATGTCAGGTACTCATGATCTTGCGCTTCGCTAAATACATCCTACACTTTTTAATCCTTGTGCATCTTTGTCGGTACACTCTTGACAGAGAGCGGCTTTATTGTAGTGTCGTTGTGTATAAACTAAACAAATTTTGTCTATTTGCAAGATTGGTATCTAAGTTATTGAAAGTTACCGTGATTCGTCGAAACACTAAACAAAAAAATTATAATTTACACTATGCAATAAGGCAAAAAGGCCACCGGAAGTGTTATCATTGTCCGCTATATGTCATTCGTGAACACCCTCAGCCCGAAGGAACCACTAAAGTCCAAGGCGCTTGAACGTCACTTGACTTATGACAGACACATCGACAGGCCAAGTTTATTCAGCCACCCGCCTCGAAGACAGCTTAAGAACTACTTGGAGTCGCTGCGAGAAGTTGCCGGGAAATTTTGCCGCGCTGACATCACGCGGCGCGTTTACCAAACACGCTTTTCCCCGGGCACTGGAACAAGTTTCTGGCTGCTCCAGCGCAACTTTTAAAGACCAATTTTGTTTGAAATACCACTTCTTTGAGGTAAAAAATATTTTCCTAATACCTAGAACCTCTATGAGAGGGACACCTTCGTGCATATTTTAATAGATAGAGCGATTCAATGTGTATCAATGAGTAGACAGACAGAAAACACATTATTGTACATCAAAACGCAAATTACACAGATATTCCTTAACCTCAGAGTAAATGCGGCCTTACTACTAAACGAAATCTAAAAGAAGAACTGCTAACACTAAAAGAAGTGACCAAGAACACCTTGGATGGATGGATTCGAGCAATATTTGAAACAAAATAATAAGTAATATTTAGAAACAACTTTGGCCCTTGAATCAACGTAATGAGATGACTTATACAGCATCCAACGGCATCGTCACTCACACTAGATGGGTGCAGGGACCACTCGGACGTTGCAGCGCCTAGTACATTGTTTTAGAGGGTGTAGCCCAATACTTATACCATCCTGACATCTTAGACGGCCTAGCCCACAGAAAAGACTCGTCAATACGCGCAAAGCCAAAGTTTCATCACGATGTTGTTCCGTCACAGTTAGCGTATGGTATTGCGACTACAAAGGTACGCAACTTTGAAATTAAACCAAGTCATTGGTACATGCCCGCACTGGGGATCGAACCGGGGTCTCTCGCTTGCGAGTCCACTCTACCCGCAGCTCTCTTTTAAACAAAACAAAGCGCAATCCCTCCACGGTTTTCTCCGTGCAGGAGTTGTTTGCTAACGAAGCCCGCTCCGGTGGGACGTTCGAGTGCTCCACGCTTTAAACCATCAACTCTCACCCTTCAGCTCCTTCAGAAAATATTGCCACGGCTTTTTATCCTTTTGTTTGAATAATGCCTGTAAGCGAACTAGGGTGCCATTTGAGGAAGGTGTTAGAAAAACAGCGCTCTCACCACTAACGGCACTTGTTTACCGTACCCATCAACTTTTGGCGGGTAGAAATGTTATGCCAACACGGTTCTTGGCGGAATTGCAAGTAAGCACTAGTGGGTAAACTTGGCTTAGAAGGAGTCCATATGGCTTTTCAATTTTGCGGGCGACCGTCCTTCGTTTTACCTAGAAGGTTTGTTTTATTTAGACTTGGTCGCGAGCTCTTTTGTGTCGAGCACACATTTCACTAATTGTTTTCTTTTCATTTGGAGCTACCGCGGTATAATGTGTAATGTTAATTGAACGGTGACCCTTCTTACGTTAATTAATTTGCCTTTGAATGCCATCTATTTTAAAGAAGTATTTCCTATATATAGGAAGGCCTGTGTCCTGCAGTGTGACTTAGGTATATTTATACCTAAGTCACACTGCAGGACACAGGCCTTCTCTGAGAGAGAGATAGTAGAGTCTTATTTACCACGCGTACCCAGCGTTGATCGGCAAATTCAAGCGCTGAGGTATTTAAACACCTTAGACACTCAGGTTTCCTCACGATGTTTTCCTTCCTTTATTTAACAACCTATTTAGAGGCTAAAAATTCCACCCATGCCGGGATTCGAACCCGCGACCTCTGGCTATCCGTGCCAGCGCTCTTTCCAACTGAGCTAATGGGTGACTCACCGGCATCAGTGAAATTTCGAACCTCTTTACACTATTCTCCGTATTACGTACAGGCAGGACATGTGGCTGAAGTAATTTGCATCACTGCATCAGCAGAGAATGGTGTAAAGAGGTTCGAAATTTCACTGATGCCGGTGAGTCGCCCATTAGCTCAGTTGGAAAGAGCGCTGGCACGGATAGCCAGAGGTCGCGGGTTCGAATCCCGGCATGGGTGGAATTTTTAGCCTCTAAATAGGTTTTTAAAATTGTCCTTAGCACGGGTTAGTGCATTAAAAATAAAAATAGTGTAATAACATTTAATATTTACATACAAGCACATACACTGCTTCTGGCCCCACACTAGGATGCCCTGTGTCGTGGTAACCAGAAACAACGACATCAGAAACATGTAAACATCCAGGATCTGGGGTTTTTTTTGTCCCCAGCCGGGGATCGAACCCGGGACCCCTTGCATGGTAGGCAGATGCGCTACGGCTGCGCCACAGAGGCCGTCAAATATAAAATTATTATCATCATGCAAAATATAACGAATGTCCGGCATACAAGCGTTTGCCGCTTACAATTAAACCTATACTCTCTAGTATAAGCTTAATTACCATGCAACCTCATCGTGGATTAGAAATATCAAGCCTGGAGGTATGTGGACACCTCAGACACTCACGATGTTTTCATTCGCCTTCAGCGAGTGGTATTGCTACAAATCCTAGCGGGCAAAAAGGACTTTGTCCACTTTGTATGGGCGATTTGGCTAAACGTGAACAGTCAATTAAATTATAACTAAGTAGTAGGTTTTGTAGTATGAGTTAGTAAGAACCCTATTACAGTAATTAATTTGAATCAATATACCTGCATTGTGAGTTTTTTGCTGCAAGGTGTCCTATGATTTGCTTGCTTTATTTGGTAAGTACCACAAAGTAAGACCGGTACAAAATCCCTAGTTGACCCGGGGTCATCAATAAACGAAGAATCGGGATCCATTTTAACAAGCCAAAGTAGTAATAAAACAAACAATATTCACGAGAAACAAAAAAACAGCAAAAACAATGAATAAATGAATCGTTTTGTTCGTTTTAGCCGGTGAAAATGACAATTCAAACAATTTTTTTGTCTAATGTTGCCATAAATAAATAGTTTACCCTCAAATCCAGATTATTTCGTTTAATAATTTTATCACACCACTAATTGAATACGACACATCTAGCAAGTATTGTAATACCGTTGCATTAGTGTGCATTATTTTTTACCCAAAATAATACTAAAACGCGTTGCATTAGAGACTCCACATTGTTTTCTGTGCAATTTGTGACTAATTAAATTCTTTAAATTGCAACACCGAAAAAAATCAAGGCTGGTTGACAGAATAAAGACTGGATTTCAGATAAAATTCTTTTTAGATTGTAACTATTTAAAATGTCGATTGATACTACGAGATAAGCAAAAATATTCGTTTTGAAATTAATTATAATCAGGGATGATTTCGATTTTTCTCTCACATTCTGTCCACGTATAGCCCAAAATAGACAAAGTCCTTTGTACAATAGGGTTCTAAAATATGTTTCATTTTACAGTGATATCGCTGGAGGGCGAGATAGTGAACCTCACAAAGGTGACGCGCTCAGAGATGGGCGCATACCTGTGCATAGCCGCCAACGGAGTGCCGCCTTCTGTCAGCAAGAGGATAATGCTGCATGTACATTGTAAGCGCCTTCTCATCTTACTCTTACTATAACATATTTTAAACTTTCACGACTTGTACACATAGTTAGAATATTTTCGGGGCTTAATCGCCTAGTAATTTATTGCTATTTTAACTCGACGTTTCGACAACGTTACAGTCATTGTGGTCACGAGAAGACTGGAGGCTGGTACCCGTTCGCATCTTCGGCTGATGAGGTTTCACACTACCCTCAATCAGCCATCACAAAGCACTGTTAGGGTTGCGACACACTACACTGTCAATATCGGACGATAAGACATGAGACTTTTTTCACTCGAACACATCTTGATGACCGGATCCCACCTCATTCGCGGGTTCGAATCCCGGCTTGGGTGGAATTTTTAGCCTCTAAATAAGTTTGTATGTATGTATAACATAACATTTACATACAAGCACATACATTGATTCTGGCCCCACACTAGGGTACCCTGTGTTGTGGGAACCAGAAACAACGACATCAAAAACATGTAAACATCCAAGACCTGGGCTTTTATTTTGTCCCCAGCCGGGGTTCGAACCCGGAACCTCTTGCATGGTAGGCAGACGCGCTACCGCTACGCCACAGAGGTCGTCTGGTCGACGAAACATTTGGTCGTCGTATGGATGTTGTTACTCAATCATGCCAGGACGGCTAAAATGACTGAGATGAAATTAAGCACATAGATAGATTATACCTGGAATAGCACATAGGCTACTTTTAATCCCGGAAAAATACATACAGCTTTGACGTTCATTAAGTTTTTAATTTAGTTTTTATAGTGAACAAAATTTTCGAACTAAAACTTTCGCTAGAACTACACACATTGTAGATATAGAATAATTATTTAATACAATTAGTTATATCAGTATTGAAGCAAAACTTTTCAGTTCAAATATGTACGAGATTGGTATGAGATTGTATGTTCCATGCTGAACTAACGCAAAACGTCAAAGCTCGCGTCTTTGGACGTCGCCGATAGATTCATACTTCATTAGTCTTGCCCTTTTGGCTCTACAGATCCTCCTTCAGCAAGTATCCATCCAAGTAGCCATCACAAAGCACTGTTAGGGTTGCGACACACTACACTGTCAATATCGGACGATAAGACATGAGACTTTTTTCACTCGAACACATCTTGATGACCGGATCCCACCTCATTCGCGGGTTCGAATCCCGGCTTGGGTGGAATTTTTAGCCTCTAAATAAGTTTGTATGTATGTATAACATAACATTTACATACAAGCACATACATTGATTCTGGCCCCACACTAGGGTACCCTGTGTCGTGGGAACCAGAAACAACGACATCAAAAACATGTAAACATCCAAGACCTGGGCTTTTATTTTGTCCCCAGCCGGGGTTCGAACCCGGAACCTCTTGCATGGTAGGCAGACGCGCTACCGCTACGCCACAGAGGTCGTCTGGTCGACGAAACATTTGGTCGTCGTATGGATGTTGTTACTCAATCATGCCAGGACGGCTAAAATGACTGAGATGAAATTAAGCACATAGATAGATTATACCTGGAATAGCACATAGGCTACTTTTAATCCCGGAAAAATACATACAGCTTTGACGTTCATTAAGTTTTTAATTTAGTTTTTATAGTGAACAAAATTTTCGAACTAAAACTTTCGCTAGAACTACACACATTGTAGATATAGAATCATTATTTAATATAATTAGTTATATCAGTATTGAAGCAAAACTTTTCAGTTCAAATATGTACGAGATTGTATGTTCCATGCTGAACTAACGCAAAACGTCAAAGCTCGCGTCTTTGGACGTCGCCGATAGACTCATACTTCATTAGTCTTGCCCTTTTGGCTCTACAGATCCTCCTTCAGCAAGTACCTGGATAACGTGTGCCTACCTCAAAAGCCCCAGGTCGATGACTGCCAATAAATCAGCCCACCGGCCCGGCATATCCAGATTATTGGCAAAAAGCGCCATTACATTAATGGGCGCGCTATCTTAGATCTATCAGTGCTTAATTTATCGCCGAGAGTTATTTAACGCTCGCGGAGCACCGTGACAAACCCCAAAGGTTCGTACACGTAAGCAATTGGGAGATTTTCGTGTTATCACGTATCATCTTTGGCGCGTGACTGGCGTCGCTTATGCCTTCTGCGCCCCCGTGGCTCGACGACGCTGTTACAGAATTACTGAACGTTTAGTGAAACTTAATGCGGGGCTTGTTGATTGCAACGCTGTGATACAGAGAGTTGGCTCAGAAATGCGCAATTCTTTAGCCGTTGTGACAAGAGTTGGTGTTTTTCGGCAACTTTTGTTCAATAGAGTTTTTCACAGATGTATGCACGGGTCTCTTCCTCTATCACAGGAAGGTTAGGCCATACTCCACCACGTGGAGGAGGATTGTAAGACAGTGGCGAGCCTTAGGCTGGGCGCATGCAGAAACGCAGACGACGCAGCACAGGGCAGCGCAGATTTTGTACAGCATGGAATGTCATTGAGCTACGTACGCTACGGTGCAGGCACGTGCGACGCAGACATGTGTCTGCCCTGCTCTACGTTTTGTTGTAGTGCCGGCATAGATTAATGCGCGACGCGTGCACGTCGAGGCGTGTTTAGTAACAATTTTGTTGCAATGACAGAACTTTTAATTGAATTAGTTCACTATGAACCTTTTTTGTATGATACAAATCATCCAGACTATTCAAAATAGACATTGAATGAGTTATTATGGGTGAAAATAGCCAAGGAATGGAGGGAATCCTATGTCTGCCTCAACTGCCCTGCCCTGTACTGAACTGCGCTGCTCTGTACTTCGTCGCCTGCGTCTCAGCATGCGCCCAGCCTTACTGTCAGAAGATATCAAGCCGCCCATAAGGCCTCTGACGTGGCTTAACGACTGCCATTTCATGACAGCCGGCACCAATGGCTAACGTGCCTTGCGAAGCACGGAAGCGCTCGGAAAAAATGCCACTAGCGGTAGTCACGAGATGGTCACCCATCCAGTACCTGACCGCGCCTGTTGTTGCTTAACCCAAGTGATCGATTCAAATCACTTGGTTCCGCTAGACCACGAGCGCTTCTAAGATGTATAGATAATTTTATTAAATTCGCGCTTTCAGCCTTTTATCACAATCGCAGCCTCAAGTAATCCATTGGCTTTCGTCCTTTTGATGAATGTCCTTTCACTTAACACGTATTATACTTTTTAGCATTATCTATCATTACTATAAAGCTGGCTTTCACGTAAATTAAATATTTAAAGATATAAAATTTCCCAATATTTTGTAGGCTTAGCATGCAATTCGAATTATATCGCCTTGATTTTTATGACCATTTTAAATCTTACTGATTTAATTGGGGAATCTTTATGCGCGATTTTTTTTCGCAAGTGTATGCATCTTTATATTTTTTTATATTTCGAAGATTTTTTCCGAAAAAAACGGGCAGCAATAAATCGTAATGCAAGCTAAACTTATCCTAGACTTTTGGATCTAAAGTGTAAATGACCCTCTAATAAACACGACGGAGGAGACGTATGGTTATTTATGAATGAACCTTACGATATAACAACAAATGATAAATACCTGCAAAGAGAAAGTCGGACTTCCACTAAGAGTCTCGAAGTGAATCAAGGAAAATCTAAGTCTGCTAAATAAGTAAGACAATCAAGTACCTATTGAGTGTTCGTGCGGACTTCTCGATATGCGAATCAAGCACGGTTTTATATTTTTGTTGTTTTATTATTAGGTATTCATTTTACAAGTGGTAGTTTTTCCGTTTTTCGTCAAGTCATGGCAGATGCCTTATGTGCGACTTATAACTTCTGACAGTAAGATCCGTCACTGTCGTACAATCCTCCACCGACCCGGACTTTGCCCACGTGGTGGAGTATGGTCTAACCTTCCAGCGATGCAGGAAGAGACCCGTGCCCCAGTAGTAGGTACATACTAGGATTGATATCGAAAACACAAGCAGTTTTAAGATCTTTCTTACCAAAATTTTGTATCTTTACGGGTTTCAAAGTTTCCATTTCAGTCCAAGTCAGCACACGTTCTTTGCTCCACAGATCTTATCCGTTTTTACTATATTTCCGTGAAATACACCAGTGGATAAATCAGACACTTGTAACAATAATTTCATTTATATCGCTGTGCGTGCTAATGCGTCGTGTGTGCACTCCCGAACAAATGAACTCATTACTATGTGAAGTACCCACTCCATTTGCATGGATAGTGATATCAACACAATATTCCCGATATCATCGCATCAGGGGGAGTGCAGTCATTTGGAAATTAGACGGATCTACGTCAGTCAATTTAAGTTATTGTTTCGCCCAGACTGAACTCGTATTCGTGTTTGATACCGATTGATTTTGAAACATTAAAATTTCATTTCTTCTCTTTTTAAAATCTAACACTGGCTTGCTTCTAACTACGTATATTGCTTAGAGTTGAAATATAACTAAAGTTGACGCTTAAAAGTTTCACCTGGGATCGTCTGGCAGCTCAGAGTTTAGGGCACTTTGCGCTTGGTATTTGCATTCCATTTAGCTATTTGACTCAGTGAACGCCAGTGTAAATGCAAACAGCACTTTGATTGGAAAGCATTTATAAATTAAAGGAATGCAGTAAGCTATGTCAAAGCCTTCAGCCAGTCAGGCAACACGCACTCAACTCAAAGTTGGTTGGAAGTGCAATTATTTTAATGCCTTCAGCGTTAACTGAGATTTGTAAATACCAAGGTAAGTTATAACAAATAATAGACAATGTTGTAACCGACCGCGGCCGAGCTCGGTTCATAGGAAACGCAATTTCAGGAGAACAAACAAACTACTGCGCGCTTGGAACCCTTCCACTCAGTTTAATTACTTCACAAAGAATGCGTCGCGCGCTCGATGAGGAGACAAAATTAACGCCCTCAAATATTTAATTTAAATTTCCCCCGAAAACGAATGACAACAGAGCGAGTGGGTCGCACGGACTTGCTTCGGAGATAGCTCCGTGCGCCAAGACTTCTTAGGGCTCTGTATTCAAACGGTATCAAAGAGACCCTTTTGCTAAGCCTACGCCGTTTGTCTGTCCGTGCGTTCGTCGGTGTTACATTTTAAAGGATATCTCTCTGATTCAACCCTTGGTACGTCCCGACTGCTGGGGCACGGGTTTGGCAATACTCCACTACAGGTGGGAAGTCCGGGTTGGTGGAGGATTGTAAGAAAGTGGCGGGCCTAACTGCCAGAAGTTATCAAGCTGCCCATAAGGCCTCTGACATGGCCTAACGACTGCCATTAGATGACTGCCGGCACCAACGGCTTAACTTTTTTAAATTTTTTAAGAAATTTTGATTAAATATTATTAATCATAATTTTTTAAGACACAAGTTTTTTATAGATAAAACCAAAACAATACCTTTTATGGTAAACATTATTGGGACCACCCTATAGTGTTTTAGACGGTATTTTTGGGTCATCTAAAAATGCCAAATACCTTTTCTCACCCTCATTCATATGTTTCTTTACCTTTTCTAACAAACACATTTAAGATCTACGTCTCTATCGTGTACGATTAGGTAAGTAAATTATACTATCCATGCAACGCGATTTCAAAGTTTCGTCCCATTCCTCACTAAAGCCTACTTTACTAGCCCTTGGCCGATTTTTAATTCCACCACCGCTGTAAAGGCAAGAGTGATGAAATACATTTGTTCCAATAAGAGCTTTGCAGCAAAGCGGGAAAAGGGATATTGAGTTCAGATCAAATAAAAAGAAACACAGCTAAGCGGTGGCAGGAGCGGGCAAATCGCTATCAATTTGCTACAGAAACTGTTGTTCACTATATTACTTATACGTAATTAATTTTCGCGTCTGTTGTTTCGTTCGCAGAAAAAAAGTTTCATTTAAGTTTCTTATACCTCAGTATCTGTTAACGTGTTTTTTGCCCACCACGTTTCTAGGCCCGAAATAAAAGTTCAGCCCGGGACGTTTTGCACGTTGAATTTTTACTGGAAAATGTTGGGCAAAGGATTTACATGGTTTTTGTAAAAAAAAGCTTAAGGCTGCTTTTACATCTGGCATCTCTTTAGCTTCCACATTTTAACTTTTTTTATTGTTTTATTTAATTCCAGAATCACGTGCTTGAATTTTGGTCGGAAGAGCCCGAACAGCGCTCGCTCGTTTGCTTAAATTCGAAGAGCTTAATCATGGCGAGCAGAAGCGGAGCTCGCGTCGTCGCTTGCTTGTCTCTGATTTAATACTTTTTGTTATTTTAAAACAGTACTGTGACAAAAGACAAATGGTGACGTCTGAAGTATTTCTGGGAATTAAAAACCACAAAAAGTTAGATATATAATAGTTATTCCACACTCGGTTGTTGATAAAGAAAAATGGCCACAAAAATTGGGCACTTCTTACGTCAAGTTTCTCTTTCAAAAACTTAGTGCTTATAAAAAAAGTTTTTTACAACTTATTTAGGTGCTACAAAAAGTTTTTTACACAACTTATTTTGTCTTAACATAACATAACACAAATTCACACTGTATATCGGAGGGTTAGGCAGAGACTAGCTTCTTAGATGTCAAAAGTCACGACTATCGATATCGATATCAACCCTTGTATGTCCCCACTGCTGAGGCACGGGTCTCTTACTGCATCGCAGGAAAGTTAGGCCATACTCCACTAAGTCCAGGTTAGTAGAGGATCGTAAGACAATGGCGGGCCTTACTGTCAGAAGTTATCAAGCCGCCCGACATGACAGCCGACACCAATGGCTTAACGTGCCTAGCGAAGCACGGAAGCTCTCGGAAAATATGCCACTAGCGGTAGTCGCGGGACCCCTCCTGCACCTGACTGCGCCTGTTGTTGCTTAACTCAAGCGATTGATTCCAATCACTCGGTCACGCGCATCAAAGTCGCGACTAGTACAATAATAGTGAAAAAATTCAGAATACTTTTTTATCGTGTAACTCGTGCCATCGTACTATCCAGGCAGGGTTTGCTACTTGCCACGATCCTTATTAGACCTCTTTAGTTTTATCAATATTAATTAGTCAACGCGTCTAAAATGTCTGTAATCGAATGATCTAAGCTCCTTAGAAGACATTGAACTAGTAGTTCACGATACTTATGTTTATTTTATTTTATTGAGACAAACAGCCATACCGAAAAAAAGCTGTGTGGATACAAAAATGGACCTGAGGTCCATTTTAAGTAAACCAAATAAAAGCATTCATAAGAATGAGACATCAGCCGTTATTGTGTCAGTAATATAAAAATATTTTTAAAATTATACCAGTGAGTGTAATGTGGTGTAAAGGACTTTTACACTAGGCCGGGGCCGTGCGGTAACGAGATCATTCTAAATAATCCTTAATATGTCAGAGACAACCCGATAAAAACCAGTGAAACCCGGTGAAATCTACTCTTGTTTTGTAGTCTCTAACCTTATAAGCATTACTCATATTACTCCCATTACCTATTGCCCCCAGACGGCCCCGGACTGGAGTAATGTAGGTAGACCTTAAAACGGCGGAATCCGAGGGCCGCGTGTGCGCCGCCCAGTTAATCAAACTGTCACTTGAAGAATTCCGCGCGAAATCCGTACCCGAAGAAAACTCCCGTAAACTTTTGATTGCTAAAGGAGGATCACCGATTTTCTTGCTGGAACGTTGGTACTGCTTAATCACTTGATTATGTATTAAATTAGTGGTTTATAGTATTTTTTTTACTGTATTCACCTACAAGTGTTTAGTGCAGTGTATATATAGATAGTCTTACGTTTTGAATTCATGTATTCATCACGGTATCTAATACTGTCTTTTCAATCGAACTTATTGAAATAAAATACCTACAATAATTAGGACAAAGGAGACGGATACACTTTCATACATTCTTGGGCCTAGGTGTAAAAAGGTGAAAGAGATGTCAATTTTGAGCTTATATATTAGCAAACCATCTCGGAAAATTCTGCGGATTTTGGCAATCTGAGAGCAGAGTTATAAGAGATTTAGTAAAAGTGAGGCTATGCAACAAGCTGACAATGAAACTTATACTAAACTTATCCGTGTCCGTACAAGTTAAGCAAGATCGTAGGTCTGTAGAAAGAAAGCACTGGTCGGAGAATTATAATAACAAAAACGACAGGAAACACTCTCAAAACGCACTAAACGATACGAGAAGACGCTCTATTATTCTGAACTCTCAGAGATAAGGCCTGTGCTCTGCAATGGCTATATAGGCTACATACTCGTAAAATAATCATATTCGTTATAAACAAATATAGCTATTGAGATGGTCAGGCGGAGAAAAAAGCTATTTGAATTTAAAAACCTATTTAGAGGCTAAAAATTCCACCCATGCCGGGATTCGAACCCGCGACCTCTGGCTATCCGTGCCAGATGTTGTTGGTTCGAATCCAGGCATGGGTGGAATTTTTAGCCTCTAAATAGGTTTTTAAAATTGTCCTTAGCACGGGTTAGTGCATTAAAAAGAATATAGCTATTTGATTTTTTATCACTGCTTTTTACAGCATTAAGGCTAAGCATTTGTTTTAGTTATAAGTTGCGTCGTAAAAGTTCCCACCCTGACGTCTGAACAACAATCAGTAGCTTATTATTTCATCTGAGCAAGCGGGCAAAAGGGAAACCACCGCTCCCCAACTTATTAATTAGAACAAAAATTCTGATCGCGCAGATTGCGCTCGCGGTATCGGCCACTCCAACTCGTAAGAGCAGTCCGCAGGAACTTAACGACGGTCAAAGAGCATAACCGCAAATAAGCTCCAATCTACAAGCAAAGGAAAATTCCGTTTACCTTAATTTACCCTAAACTGAGCTTTGGGGCTGTTAGCGGGATTGTTTACATTTCTCGGATAATCCGGTTTTTTCCAACAGGACTCGTACATTTTTCTTTTCCTTAGAACGCCATTTAGCGCTTCGGCAACACTTTGATCTCGAATTTAACAAAGGGTGAAATATCAAGCTTCTTTCTTACCTTATTTGAGTTTTTACTTTGCGTTTGAGAGATCCTATCTATCTCTCGCTTCTTTTATTTTATTAACAAGGCTTTAAGGCTTTGAAAGTACATAATGATGAGGGGAATGTCCAATTAATAAACCAACCCTAATTCTCTCATTTAATTAAAGCTACTATTTATTTCTCATTTCATTTTGAAATAGGAAAGCGAAATACGGCTACGGCTGCACAAACATTAGAATAAAAGTTTACATTATATACGTTTTCCTGAAGGGGTAAGCTTGCCAAGACCAAATTTGCCACTAGTCTTCTTCTTAGCGTATCCATGGCAAGCCTTGTGGCGAAAGGATTTGCCAATGAGGGTTAGGGACTCGCTGATTGCTGCCTAGGGTGCGCAAAATATACGGGCTCATTGAGTACGTCGTTGGGGGAGGATCCTTTCCTGCGCCCCACTAGTTAGCCACTACTTACAATGCTCACAAAAGTAGTTAGCTTCATCAGTCGCTCACCGGTGATGTGTACTTTGGGTGACTTTCCCTCAAATTATAGGATTATACTAGTTAGTTAGACCTGAGATTTCCGCACTTAGCCTCACAGTTGGGCCATTGTACGGTACGTACGCAAGCGCTGAGGTATACGTTAACACTTCAGACACTAGGGTTTCCTCACGATGTTTTCCTTCACATTTAGTGATTTTTATTGCTACAATTCACAAATGTACATAACTTACAAAAAAAAGTCATTGGTACATGCCAGGATTCGAACCCAGGGCCTCCTATTAAGAAGCCGGGGTTTCTACCACTTGGCTACCACCGTTTTTTCTTAGGACTATACTAATAAAACCACCTGTTGACTGTTCCTATAATCATATTATTCATAGCGGACAAACCGACAAAGTTACAAATAAATTAATAAAACTGAGTCCCTAGTCGAAACGTGAATTAACATTCGCAAGTCTGTCCAGAACAAACATAAGTATTGCTGGCAACTGCTGGATAATAGTCAAAGTAAACACCTGACATTCTGCGGAAGAGTTGGGTTGCAGGCTCCGCAGCCCGTCGCTAAAGTGGCTGAGCGGTAGGAATGCAAACACCCAGCATAAAGTATAAAATATCAGAAGCTTAATCTGTACCTTTCATAATAAACTCCAAACTTAAGCAAAGCAATTGAGGTCTCGTGTAAGTTGTGTCTGAGTTTAACAAAGTAGCAGACGCAATTTCATGATGTGCACTACGAGTTTTTACCTTAGGGTAAATGTATTTTGAGTTGAACTTCTTTAGGAATGTAAATACACAGCATTGCTAGTGCATCGCGACGGGAAACTGGCGCAAATGGACCCAACTTCGCTAATATAAAAAGAATAATCTACATGATAATGGCACTATTCAGCCATAGCATTTACACAAGCTAGAGAATACGCATACCAACCGTAAATAACTTGTTTACATTTGAATGCATTTCCAGCGTGTCAGGGCACGTTGGGGTTTATAAACGTTAAAGTTTCAACTGTTCATTTCTCGCAGGAACATCGTTCACATACATTTGTGTCTCCAGTGGGATGGTAGTTCGGTAACTTGGTAACTTTTTGCGAATCTGCAAACCTGAGTTGATTCATAGACAGTAAAGTTACATAACTCTCTCTCTATCTGCATAGTTTGCCGCCATAGTTTAACCCTTATTAGACGAAGAATGAATCGCTCGTGGCCCAGTCGAACCGAGTGAATCAATTACTTGAGTTAAGCGACAATAGGCGCGGTCAAGTGCAGGATAGGTGACCGACCGTCCCGTGACTACCATTAGTGGCATTTTTCCGAGCGCTTCTGTGCTTCGCATGGCACGTTAAGCCGTTGGTGCTGGCTGTCATGTAATAGCAGTCGCTAAGCCATGTCAGAGGCCTTATAGGGGCGGCATGATAACTTCTGACTATTAGGTCCGTCACTGTCTTATAATCCTCCACCAACCCGGACTTAGCCCCCGTGGTGGAGTATGGCCTAACCTTCCTGTGACGAAAGAACAGACCCGTGGAGACATACAAAGGGTTGATATCCGTACTATTTAAAATGGCTCAGATGAGTGTTTTAAATAAGATCGTCAGTCTCTAGCATACAGTCGCAAGTAATCTTCTAGTAATTCATGTTATCTTTTCCTCCTATAGTTCATCCATTGGTGCAAGTGCCAAACCAGCTGGTGGGGGCGCCAACAGGGACTGACGTCACGCTACAGTGTCACGTTGAGGCCTCACCGAAAGCCATCAATTACTGGACTCGAGAAAATGGTGAGTTCTACAGCAGCCATCCCTAGGATGTGATCATGCAATAAAATCCGTTAGCAGATATAAGCTGCCGAACATAAGCAATCATGTCTTGATAAATTGTAGCGCCTTTATTTTTAGCCTTTCTGCTTGGTGGCTTGAAGGAGCACCATAATAAGGTTATTCAACTGACTCTTTTCGTGTTTCGACGACGACGTGATAATGGCATATTTTTTTCCAATATTGCTTGTGTTCGAATAGATACAAATAATACATTTTAGAGAGTAGACATTCTGAGCTGTTATCACGGCCTCGGTGGCGCAGCGGTTTGGCACGCTGACTGCAAAACCGAAGGTCTGTGGTTCGATCCCCGGCCGGGTCAAACTAAGAAATGAACTTTTCTAGTTTGTCTTGGGTCTTGGATGTTATGTATTTATTGTATTAAATCTATCGTCGAGTTAGCACCTATAACACAAGTCATTTAGTTGTACTTAGTATAGGGCTAACGAGATCTGTGTAATATTTTCATGAATATTTATTTATTTATTATTTATTTATATATAATATGAATACCTGAATTTATTAAACGACCTTTTCATTATCTTGTCAGCAATCGGCTACCTCTTTCTGTAAAGTTGCTACACAAAATACTTTAAAATTAATATTGTTACTAATTAACTTAGAGGTTCCAATGTAAAATTTCTACACCGGAACGAATTTCATTTCATTACTACTTAACTGGGAAAATACTTTGAAGCCAGCCCATTCATAGCAATCTTATTATGCATGTTTCTGTAGATAGGTCTAACATAAATTACTTATCATAATTAAAAAAACTACCTATATACGTCCCACTACAGGGCACGGGTTCGGAGAGAAAGAATGGACTTAATCACCACGTGTGCCCACCGCAGGTTGGCGATTTTCACAATGTTTTAATTGCTTGTAGTATTGCTACTAAAACATGCCAAATGTACGTAACTTAAAAATTAAGTCAGCGGTACATGCCGCATGAATAAATTACTTAAATGTGCTAAGTAAAAAACCCTTTTTATCGTAAGAATAGACTTTAGTTATTGTAAGTTATTACGAACTAAGCACCAAAATGTTTACGAGCCAGCCGTAACTTATAAATAAAGTTTATTAAGCAAGTCCCTCGCACGAACTCAAGAACGGAATGAGCAACTAATTTAATTATTCATAAAGCACATTGAAAGCGTTAAAGTATTCATTAAACTGGCCGTTATTCATATTTCTACTATCCTCTTTGACAAGCCTTGTGGCTAGTGGCTGCAAAGGAATTATGACCTTTTTATGGGTGTACTTAAAAAGGAAAAATATGCGATGATTTCATGTCCATTTTTCATTTTAGCTTGATTTATATTGACGCTGATTATACGGCTTCGATGTTACAGCTTATTAACGGCCTAATAATTAAACGGGGAAGATGAAATACTACTGAATATAACGCGACCTCTAAGAAATCATAAATGAAAGTCAAAACTGCTCAAACTCTTAGAGCTGGTTTCTGAATTGAGAATTTCACTAGGTAAGATAAGATAAGATAAGAATATTCTTTATTGTACACTGGAAAAACAACAAATACAAAACAATTGCAAATATACATAGTACAATTGGCGGCCTTATTGCTAAAAGCAATTTCTTCCAGACAACCTTACGATGGAAAGTTGCTGAAGGAAATTAGAAAGACGGGTATCCAGTGCAAATTTGAATATTGATACATACTTAAACTTAATAATAATACACTTACATACCTTTACTTATATAAACTTATAATTTATTATAAACATACAATTATATATCTTAAAATAAAGTTCTACACAAGACAAGGAAAGTAAAAACACCTATACACAAGAGGACAAAATAAATACGGTAAATACTTAAGTAACGTTCTGTCACGCTCTTTTCCGGGAAATTGTAAGAGACAGCACTACAGTTAACTATTTACTTAGCGAAATTTTCAATTCAGAAACTAGCCCTTAGCAATTTAATGGTTGAATAAAATTAAGTAGGAAGGTTCATTGGAATACTTATTTTACGTTTATTTATTTTTGTTAAATGAAAAGGTGGTTATTAAATGCCAACCATAACAATCTCTGGATAATTGGGTTTCACTATTAAAACACATAAATACCGTCGAAATTAAAAAAAAAAGAAAAGCGCAGGTGCTAACTAAAACAAATAAGGACTCTTAACAAAATAAAACGTCCGTCTGAGGGACGCAAACTTCATTAGTTCTCATTAAAAAACGGCGTCGCGGGAATTAAACTTGCTTATTTAGTGTACCGCTGATGAATGGACAAAGGCACTCCTCATTCACTGTCTCGCTTCAAAAAGAGAGCAGCAACTTTAAAGAAAGATTTGTGAAGAAAGCGCAAGGATAAATTCTTACAACTTAACAATCAAATCGTCGATAACCCTAATTATTTCGATCTATTCTTGTTCAGCGCCGCGGTAAAGTTCGAGGAACCGACTAGGGGTGTCAACGCGTTTAACTCACCACTAAATTCCATTTAGGAACGAATTTACGACTCCGTACGCCACGACATGTGTGAGCGCAAACCACGGCCGCAGCTGCCGGCCGAACCGAGAAAACGAACGAAAAGTTTTTCGCAATGCGGTTTTTAAACTCATATTTTTTCTACGTCTAATCCGAACGCTTTAACTGCCATCCAATGTACAATGTTGTTGTATTGTCGAGGGAATGCGCGAGCCGTTTCAATCGAGTAAACAAACATCTATAAAGCAACGTTTTCTTGAAGGCTCAGTATTTCTTGAGTCCTATGTGATTTAACACGAGGCAAGGATTTGCGATACATTTAGATCCAATGCTACGGCACCTATGCAGATGTGTGCGTAATTCATAAATAAACATTCCTTTTTGCATAAACTATGGTTCATGAGTTATAGCACAGAGGCAATAGTCATAAAAATAATAAAAGTCCACACCCAAGGAATAATGAGTATTAACGGTAATTTTGTCGGATCTTTCAGTTAAAATGTCGGCCCGAGTTACTGCAGTAGTCGCATACATAAATTGCAAAATTCTTGAAACCTAAAAAGTCAACGCAGCAAGGCCGACATGTTGCAGTATGCAAGCAGATTTAGATACAGCAACAGAAGCAACCGAACCGGCTATTATACGTTCCAAGCGAGCCGGCCGCGCAAAAAGCGAACCAAATTCTATTACAGCCCCATACGCAACAAAGACCGCTACAAATTGCTTTAGGCCGCAGTCACAATATTTACTTTTACATAACGAACATGCCGACGGGAACAAAAATACATAAAAGTTAAATTTTCAATATTTTCGAAGCGCTACGTTGAGCGCAAGAAATCACGTGGCGTTATCCGGGCTCGGTGAGTGACGCGATGCGACGCTTGGGATGCGACATAAACTACTTTTGTCGCGATAACAGGAAGTTGTACAAACAGACGGGGGCAGACCGCTCTTCTGCGGCCCATAAATTGCGGGGGCTACAAATTAAATTAGGTAATACAGGCGTGACGAGCAGACAAGCGGGCCTGGCGGGGCCGACATGGAATGGGAGTGTCCAGCGCTGCGGCCTGCCAGCCAGCCTCCGCCATGAGGGCCAGTGTTTTTGCTACTATGCGCCGTTTAAACACCTACTCGTGCAGATTAACTTTTTTAATGATCACAGCCTTTTTATGCAGTCCGTTTGTTCGCAAAGAACCGTAATAGCAAGAAGTTTTTCTATTTAAAATTTCCTTTTACGACCAATTTTGAAGAGTTTAGAACCGGTAATAAATGCTATTCATAGGGTTTGTACTAACAACACTAGAATTAGCAGTTCATAATGGGGGCGCGCAAAACAATCACGAGAAGTGACTGTTTCGGTTTGTGTTTGCCACAGCAGCGTGCCAATATCGCTAATTGATAAATCAGGCTATTTACAAATAAACCGAAATGGGCGGTCCGGCGCCGAGCGCGACAAGATGTCAGTTGCACCGAACGCCCACAGATTTGTGGTCAATTCGGCGAGCTGGCCCCGACCGCGTCTTACTAATGCTCCGACACCCCTCATGTCTTGCGCTTGACCGCAGTTATTAATGATCTTGCTCTGTTCTGTTATGCCAACTGACACTAGGTATTAATAGGACTGAAAAGATAAGGTCCTTAGAAGATAAGTTAGAATCGTAGGATTAGAGACTAGTCAGCGATCGCTCGTAGCCCCGGCTGCCTGAGTGATCTTAAGCGATGATGAAAGTTGAGCAACACAGGGCGCGTTCAGTGCATGGATGGGTGACCGTCGATGACTAACGCTACTGGCATTTTTCTGAACAGTGGCGGCTGCCCTCGATGGACGGCAGTCGTTGAGCCAAGGGTTTGGGGCGGTTTGAAAACTTCTGACAGTAAGACCAGCCACTAGTCTTGCGAGCCTCCACCAATCCGGACTTGGCCCCTGTGGTGGAGTATGGCCTATACCTTCCTCAGGGAAGAAACCCGTGCCCATGATTCAGCAATCTGAAATCCTCAGCTAATCTGCTGACCATCAGAAAGAAAAGAACAAAAAACATAATCTTTAAAAGTAACAAGGCTTCAACGGTACGAATGGGAACAAAAATAAAATGTGCTCCTACAGAGCAAAATGGCCGGAGAAGAATGCAAGCAATTTTTAATATAGAAACGAGCGAAGCCACGTGACCCCTACTGCGGTAATAATGTAGCTAGCTAACGACGAAACCAGCCCAATCGTTCTGGCCCGAGTTACCCTTTTTGATCGTAAAGAATCTGAGCGTATTTCAATGTGAAAACATTGGGAAAATAAAAATTTGATCAAGGCTAGTTCCAAAATTGACGGTTTATCATAAAACAATTTGCATATTTACCAATTGTGTTTCTTAATGATTCGCGATTATCATACATAGTTGTATATCAAACGGGTCAAATCGCGATTATTTATTAGGTAAAACGTAATTACCTCAATTCCCGACGTTTCGGCAGCGTTACAGTAGTCGTGGTCACGGGTAGACTGAAGTGCTGATTACAGTCAATTATTGGAGTTGTTTTGTGCAGTTTTCCCCCAAAATTATCTAAATGGCCAGCTAGTTTGAATTGTAACGTTCATTAAGCCACAGTTTCTGCGCTACTTTGAATAAAAACCTTTTCATTTCATTGTGGGTAGTCACTTTTACAGCTAGTCACGTCAGAGTCAGAATATTTATTAGGTTACGTTTTACCTGAAAAATAATTGCGATTAGACCCATTTCATATTACGAATTTATCTTAAATTATACCGGTAAATCTTATGATTCACCATAGTTACAAGTTTAATAGTAGTCTTATTTCCTTCAGCAACTTTCCGTCGTAAAGTTGTCTGGAAGAACTTGCTTTTAGCAATTAGGCCGTCAAAGCAAAAGTTTAATTGTACTTTGTATCTTTACATGTTTTATAATATGTGCTCTGGTGTACAATAAAGTATTCTTATCTTATCACATAATATTATATTAAATAAATTTAGTCAAAAAAGATTGTGAAAATAGCTGATATTAAAAATGCATTAATACAAACGAATGCAGTTTGTGTATACTATCGCATTGGATAGCACAGAGAGCGCGGCCGGTATTGTTCCGCACGGAACATGCCGAAACAACATATTTCAATACGATATCGGGCGGACAATGGTCGGATGTGGCCGAATATACATTGTCTGTATCGGATAAAGGGCGCGGAAGCAAACAACTGCATTAATGGGCTGTAACATTGACTGATTCATTTCCAAAATGTTGCAATACATGAACAAACTCAAACCATCAATCTTTAATTAATTCATTTGACTGATTCGTTAATCTGGCGGTATCACATCTGATTACCATGCCGATGGTTGTAGGTTCAATTCTCACTGGGGGCAGCCGTATATTATTACATATGACCTATGTCTGGGTGTATTTCCGTATTCGTGTGTATTTGTCTTGCCAGATTACCATACCATATTATCTCAGTGTATCCTAGTTTAGCACCGGGGACAAGTGATTGTGTTGGGTGGAAGTTATTATTATTATTTTAGGTCAACTGAAATAGCCAATCCACCGAAGAGCATCTTTGTTCAAGCTAACGGTAAATTTTGTTGATAAATAGTTTGAAAAATAGTTTTTAAAGCACTCACACTCGTTTTTTTCGGTGCAACACTTGAAGTTTGAAAATTAGGTACTTAGTTTCGTAATGTTCAGTTGCAACGTAAAAAATCGTGCTTAATTGAAATTAATGAAGTCTCGGAATGGAACCCGGACTTGGCCCCCGTGGTGGAGTATGGCCTAACCTTCCTGCGATACAGGAAGATACCCGTGCCCCAGCAGTGGGGACATACAAGGGTTGATAACAAAGTGTCGGAAGCACAAGACACAGTTTCGATACATGTACAGATTCAGTAGAGATGCTGGAAAGAACTAGCTTGTTTAAAGGAAATAAAAGCACATTTTCGGCGGTTTTCCACTGGCTAGAACAATGGACTCAGAAGCGAAAGGCCCAGGTTCGATACCATGCGGTCATGTACCCAGTGCGGGACTTTGCTTTCTAAGTAATATACATTTCTAAGTCCTTAGCACGGGTTAGTGCATTAAAAATAAAAATAGTATAATCATGTGGGTACAGTGATATCATTCCGATGTAAAAACCTAACTGCAAAGTAGGTAGTCGGGGCTGTAAGTGAGCCAATTTACTTAAGCCAGATGTCGCTGCCTGTACGTAATACAGAGAATAGTGTAAAGAATTTGAAATTTCACTGATGCTTGTGAGTCGCCCATTAGCTCAGTTGGAAAGAGCGCTGGCACGGATAGCCAGAAGTCGCGGGTTCAAATCCCGGCATGGGTGGAATTTTTAGCCTCTAAATAGGTTTTTTTTTATATACACTTGTGAAGGTATAGTAGCAATCGCACTTGCTAACCGTGAAGGAAAACATGGTGAGGAAACGAGTGTCTAGAGGTGTTCAAATACCTCAGCGCTTCAAACAGCCAATCCGTGGTGGGCACACGTGGCAAGTAAGCCCATACTCTCTCTCTATGAATGCAGTGGGACGTTTAAAGGCTACACAAAAAAAAATGAAACATCTTGCACCACGTAGTTATACAGGGTGTCTCATTCAAATCGGTCAGTATGGGAAAGTCTTAAACTATAAGACATACGAAGATCTGTTCTGAGGAACCATGTCATCGATTTTAATAACAAGAAAAACTGCATTCATGCATTTTAAAAAAAAATATTTTAGTAGGTGCTCGAAGTGACCGCCGACTTTTTCAATACAATATTCAACACGTTTAGGTAACGACCATACAATTGCATTTTGTGTGAAAACAATGCATTTTATTCATTTTAAACATGTTTGATGCAGACATTTACTGCTTAAGATCAACACAATCGATATCTAAATAGAAATAGTGTAGGTTTTTTTTTTTCAAAACAACCGGATTCGATTCCCGAACGGAGTACAGATGTTTTTTAAATTGTATGAATGCAGTTTTTCTTGTTATTAAAATCGATGACATGGTTCCTCAGAACAGATCTTCGTATGTCTTATAGTTTCAGACTTACCCATACTGACCGATTTGAATGAGACACCCTGTATATTAAACGGGTCTAATAGCGATTATTTATCAGTCTACCCGAGACCACGGCAACTGTAACGCTGCCGAAACTTCGGGAAATAAGGTAATTACGTTTTACCTAATAAATGATCACGATTTGACCCGTTTAATATATAACTATGTATGAGTATCGCGAATCATTAAGAAATACTAATGATTCGCGAGAAATACTGCACCACGTGTACGTAATGAAAGTAGGTAAGTTAATTCGTATATTTAGACAAACTAAGAATACCTACATGGCGCAGTAGAGAGAGTTTAAGAATGTCTCTATTCATCCCTGGTTTTATTATTAAATCAGCTATAAGCTACCAAATTACTGTATTGCCATCCGCACTAAATACAGTTGCAAAGTTTCAAGTCAACATGACAGAAATAGGTTATAACTTAATCCTTAGTCTGTTGCAATTACGACTAATTCATTAATAAGTTGTTGTTTACAATATATAGACCAGTTGTTTCATATTTCTCGGTAACCAGGCTCTGGATTCTGTTAATGCATTATAGTACAATGATTATTGCACGAAAGTGGCGCTTTAATTTCGTTGCTGCTTTAAGTCCGCACACTTATTAAACAAATACCAATTGTATAAAAAAACACGTCACGTGACCCGTCCCTTTATCTGTCATTGTAGTGTAATGCACTAACAGAATCAAGGCCTTAGAATCAAACCCATGACGGTTTTATTTCAAGTTATAAATATATAACTGTTATCCACAGAGCACCTTTTCCCGTCACCCATCGGTTGGCTAAAATAAAACACTAATTAGTATTAAAGCTAAAAGCGCTTGTGACCTAAAGGCATTATTCCGAGCTTTTCCGTGCTGCGCAAGGCACGTTAAGCCTTTGGTGTCGGCTGTCATGTATTGGCAGTCGTTAAACCTCCACCAACCCGGACTTGGCCCCCGTGGTGCAATATGGTCTAACCTTACTGCGATGCAGGAAGAAACCCGTGCCCCAGCAGTGGGGATATACAAGGGTTCATATCGATGATATTTATTATACCGCCTATTGAACAATAATTACTTGGTGCAATAAAGAATTTTAATAACAATAATTTTTTTTCTTCTGACGTAAAACCTATTTTCTAATTTAAATTAAATATTTGAGCCAGAACGCTTAGGGTGGTATTTAGTACCATAAAGGCTGGCTGGTTGCCTCGCTGTATGGCAAGGCTTACTGTTATCTGTTCAAAATTATGCGTAATTTGTTAAATAGTCTTATTAATATTATAAATGTGAAAGCATGGATGATTGCAGCTTCAGACTGGCCATAGAGTCTGGGTAGCATTTGCCACCCGGGCCCCTGCCAGTGCGGGCTCCCCAAACGATTTTTTTTGCCGCGACAGAATAACGAACAAAATTAAAAGAGGGTGTTTAGTAGATTGTTAAACGAGGGTAGAAAGAATTAATCCCGAGGTATTTAGACGAGCGGCTATAGTCCGAGCAGGAATTCTACTTTTCAATAATACTTACTACATTACTCTACTTTTCATTTCGAATATGAGGAAAATAAAAACTCATTTGTAATATTCAAATCTTAGCATAAAAGATTATTACCTATTTTTTTGAACTCCGTCACAGATACTATAACAGATTAGTACCCGCCAATTTATGTCGACTTTTTTAATTTTAAATATGGATCTCACCGCGTAATTGTTGCGGCTTATTCCGCTTAAAGAAGTTTGCGCTAAGTTAACTGGCTGTTTAGAAACTCACATGGCCGCAACCTTTTTTCTATTTTTAAAGTTCATTCCGGCCCTTAGGTGGAAAGTAATTTGTATGAGTTTTTCCCTCCCTATAAAGGGAAGCAGCATTTTCCATCCAATGTCAAAAGAACACTACTTTCCAAGTATAAGAAATGAAAAATTATTTACTGTTGTGCTGATGTTGCGCGTGCTACGCCAAAATATCAGCCGGGCCCCTTAGGCCAGTCCGATCCTGGATGTTTGTTACGCCAGGTCGGCTGAACGGCAGGGATGAAATAAGGCACAGAGATAGATTATAGTATCAACATTTTTTCTCGAACGACTTGGTGGCCAGTAGCTTCATGTTTCACCTTCAACATAAAAATAAATTATGTAAACTTAAATCAACAAAATGTATTAACCGAGGGAAGGAGGTTCCTTGTAAAGCAGCTTTAACAAAGTTTAAGGACCCTTTAGTGGAATTTACTTTTGTTCATAAATGCTTACCAATAATCTGCTGCGCAGTTTGGTTATTGGCCATTTTGTAATAAGGATTTGGAGGTAGCTGGGTGTATGGCAATTTATTGTATGGTGCCCGGGTGCTTTCAATTTTATACGTTTTACATGATCTCTTCACAATTGGTTAATTTTTGATTTGTTATTTTTCGTGTTTTTTGTTTGTAAACTTCTTTACTCTGTGTGGCAATTTAAATGTCTTTTTTCCATTTGTATAAACAGGAAAAAGCTTTTTTTTATTATCATTTAATATTAAAGTTATCACTTGGAACCGCCAATCAATCTTTCTATCTCTTGCTCTTAGGGAAGACATAATACCTGTGGTGTTACTTAAAACTCTGAGTAACATAAAAATCTTTCCGACACCAATATGTAGACTCAAGAGCGGAGTCAAAAAAACCAAGACCTAAAAATTAAATAATTTTTCTTCAAATTCACTTCTCTTCCGCAGGCGAGATGATAATAACAAACGACAAGTACCACATGAGCGAAATCAACAGCTCCGCGTACAGCGTGCAGATGAAGCTCATAGTCCGCAAAATACAGAGCCAGGACCTCGGCGGGTACAAGTGCATTTCCAAGAACTCTATAGGGGACGCCGAGGGAAACATTAGACTCTATGGTAAGAACTTTTGTAACGGTGCTTCTTCTTCAGGCTTTATTAGTCCACTGCTGAACATAGCCCTCCCCTAATGAGCGCAAGGTTGTGCCATCATTGGGGGTAGTGCCCATAGTCCCCACGCTGGGCATGCGGGTGTGGGATCGCAGTATGGTGGAATTGTACTGCAGGGGGCGCTGCTGCCCACCCCCCGGTTTGTATCCCTTAGTCGCCTTTTACGATACCCGCGGGAAGAATTTGGGTCGGTGCTATTCTCTAGGCCGACACCCCACAGCCAGGGCAACGGTGCAAACTTCTACATATTTTTTTATATTTCTTCCATTTTGTCCAATATTATTTAAATTAATATTCAAAATTACGTCACCAATTCTAGATTTCTTTTGAATTAGCCGTTTTCAGCACAAAATCACAAAGTACTTAATAGATGGTGCTTATAGTCGTGCATGTACAAGAACACGTCTGTAAAAATTTGCTAAATTCAGATTAATTTTGACAGTTGTATTCCGGTTTTTGTTAATGGACACGCCTGTAAGCGCCATGCGGGTCCATACTTGAGACAAACTACTTCACTTTTGACGATAATACTACTGGCAATTTCTATCTACTTGAAAATTATCTCTTTTTCTATTTTATTGTTATTAGTCAGTTTTCCACATTTTTCAAAATAGACAGTGTTATGAAGTAAAATAGGTACATCTTTTATTATTGTTTACCGCTCTAGTTTGGAAATAAGCATGCTTCATTCCTTTTTATCTGCTTTTGGTACTTGGATGTTACGAACAGGTGGTAATGTGAAAGCAGTATTGCCACAACTTATGTTATGAAGTCGCCAATTTCTATTACCACACAGAAATGGACCTGCCGAGCCGAAAGTCCAAAGAGGATGATGAGCGGGACTCGATCCTGAACGAAATCAACGACGTGCGGTCGAGCCTCCAAGGGCCCCTGCGCGAGGGCGGGCCCCGGGCTGAGGACGCAGACTTCCTCGGCGGGGGCCCCTCCCCCGCGCGCTCCGCCCGGCTCGCCCCGACCTCAATGTTTTTAATATCGGCCTTCCTCTACTCGACGTGCTAAACTTTCCCCATAAAGCCATGTGCAAACTTGAAGCCTTCTTTGACGCGAAAGCGGACGCATGTTAGCTTTTGTTGAAAATCGCTTAGAGGCAAATTGTTTCGCGATCACTACCGTTGAATGGATCCCGCCGGTTCGAGTCAGTGCTTTATTTTTCCGTTGTTCAAAGTATGTTTAAAAGTGTTTTTATTTATAAAAGTTTTGTCACTGTAGAGGGCGGTGATATTTATTCCAAAATTCCGCAATTGACAACATTTAAATTTTTTAGCATACGTATGTTATTGTCTTCAAGGAAAATAGATACAAAATAAAAAGACCCATATTATTTTATTTACAAAAATTCGATGATTTTCATTCATAATTTTCTGTTTTAATTTCGTCTTAATCTAAAAGGACGTAAAGGCCAAATGACGTCACACAGGCATACGGCTTAATATCCTTGCCGACTTTTCAAAAACCATTGGTATGGACGTTTATTAATGACATGACATTTGGACGAAATCGAAATTGACATCTGTCTTAACATTTTTAATAGTAGGCAACGATACGGTTTTGTTTTTATATATTTTCTCTAAAATTAAACAATAACAAAATTTATAAATATTTTTTTCCTAATCAGGATAGCAAAATTATCAAACAGTTTTTTTAGTTTTAGGCGTTGTAAAATATGAAATTTTGTCAATGGAAGGTACAACATTTTCGATTTTTTTTACAATTTTGACTTTTATGTTTTATGACGTTTTATGATTACATTATGAATTTTAAAATGACCTCAAATAAAAACTTTCGCGTCGATGAAGGAAGACTTTGGACATATTTAGTGAAGTTCTTTAAGTTTGCGCTTTGCATATTACTATTTGTACAGAAAACGGTATAAAGTTTATATAAAAAATGGTACCTATAAATAGTTATTAGAAGTTCTATCTGTACTAATGTCTAGGTAAGTACATACCTAATTATTGAAAAGGTCGACAACTGCGGACTCAGTGTGAATTTAAATCATATACGTACCTACATGAAATCATTTTTACTGTAGTATTATAATAATGGCGAACTTGTAATAAATGTGTACTTATGTATTTAAAGAATAATCAACCTCATAACAGTTTTTTGAATTAATGTAAATGCTAATTAAAAACACACATACATACTTACCTACCATATTGTAACTCTGTAATAAAAGTTTAGTAACTATATTTCAGTTTTATGATTAATTTTAATTTTGAAATTGAGGTCATAAAATTCTGATCATGTACTTACCCACCTAATTACCGCTTTGGAGACGCCCAAACTAGAACGATGTTTGTAAAATAAAATAAATTAATTGCGCACGTAATTATTTAGAATTTTTTCACTTGTTAACGTTTTTATATTGTTAAATTTTATGATATCATTTTTGAGATGTAAATTAAAAGTAATTATTATTAAGCCGTAGTTACCTTTATAAAATTTTTAAATGTCTTTGGAGTTAGACTGAATTTCATTTTAACATGGGTTCACCTGCATAATCTCCGTTGACGTTGTCGTAAACCTTACAAGAAAACTGGTAATCTAAACGTAATCTATGGCCTGTAAATGTATCATTATTGCCTACAAAAAATAAACGACATCGTATGAAAAGCCTCGCTTCATTTCTAACACTATCCTGGGCGATACTGCAATCGAAACCAATCAGTTTAACGCGCTGCCCTATCGGGAACCTTTCTCTTTAATTTAACACTTAGTCAAAACTGACAATTTGATGGAAGGTCTTGCCGTCTTCGGCGTACGTCGACCCTTTTAATAGGCACCTTCGGATGTAGGGGCGAGAACTTAGGTAAGTGCGATTTAGATAGGGTGTAACCGCGTGCATTAGTGAAATTGCCTCAGCCTTTATTATTTTCATTGCGACAACCCTCAGCTAAGAGTTTCGGGACGACAATGTCTAATAAAGTTAGCGGTTAATAGTTGTTGTCGAGATCGTGGTAAATCTTCCGTGTACCTATTATGTTAAAAGTTGAGTTTACGAGTTTACGAAGAAGTTTACTTTATTAGGCACTACTAAGCTATGTAACTATCGTAATGTAGCTATGTAACTCGATTCCATGATAGTTACATAGTCTGGTCACGTGGGGAGCTTTTTCATACCATTAACGCCTATAAGTTAAAGTGGAGATTAAAGTGAAGAGTTAAAGTGGCGGGACACTTGGCTAGAAGGGAAGTCGGTCGGTGGACCAGAGCAGTATCGGATTGGTGGCCAAGGGAGGGAAGGAGGTTATTAGGCAGACCACCGACAGGATGGTCAGACGACATCGTGAAGATTGCGGGTCAGCAATGGATCAGATTATCACAGGACCGTGAGGAATGGCGCAGTAAAAAGGAGGCCTATGCCCAGCAGTGGGTAGATGTGGGCTGATTATAGATAGACGCCTAGAAGGTTCGATATATGTGCGCGCGTAGACTTGAGCAGCAACGAAGTTGCAGTTCTTATTGTACCACGATGCATTAGCAGAACCTAAGCCATCATTTAAATATAGAAACACCTACCAACGTAACATTTAAACAACATTTCTAGGTTTCATTCTCTTTGAACGGTACCTCAAAGGCTTGGATAACGATTAGTTATGTCCACACCGGCTTACATTCACGTTGTCATTTCTACAAATGTCGCACACTAGTCCAATATTGGCAAGTATAATGTACACGTATATTACACACATATTCCCTTAGGAATTCCAGTTTGACTGTCACAGTTTGCATCTCAAGTGCGCAGCGCGCTGATACAATATAAATCCGACCGAAACCCACTATGGGTAAAGGAGGAAAAGTACAAGCGCATTATTTATGAGTAATCCGAGACTTCGATACAATACTGACTGCAACTTCAGATATTCTCAAGGAGCTTCGCGGAGCTCTCGCATCTCTACAAAATACATCGTTTTGTACTCAACCAAACGAATTCGATTAATTATTTAGCGTCGACCGAGTGTACTTGTGAATTGGCATAGTCAAAACTTATACTCGTACATACTGGAGAAGCAACTATTCCTCTGGACGTTACGGGAGTTAATTAATTAATCTCTCGCATAAGATACTATCTCCAGCACGTACCTTCTCGTGAGTGTCTATTGAACTATTCACTGAACTGATATTAAGGCGCAAATACTCGTACCGGGCGGAGGAGCATTTCGTACAGTTCTAAACATGTATTATTCCTTCAATGCAAAGTTTAACATAACATTTGCATACTGGCACATACAATGCTTCCGGCCCCACACTAGGATACCCTGTGTCGTGGGTACCAGAAAGAGCTACTTCACAAACATGTAGAAATTTAAGACCGGAGGTTGTTTTTGCCCCAGCCGGGGATCGAACCCGGTCTTTCCATGCCAGTCTTTCATTGAATTAGCAATTCACACTTCCGAGGCGACGTCTGCGTTTTACCCGACTACGGCAGGACTAAAAGGAAATATTAATATTTTATCACTATATGAATGTATGCATATTTGTGTTTATAGATGTTTCTTTAGCTCTGGGATTCGATTCGAACATGCTAGCTAGACAAAATAATTTTCGTGGTTTTTCACATGAAATTGTGCATTTATTAGGTAATAATTTTTTTTGGGTTCTGTTGCACTAGACCACCAAAGTTCGTCAACGAGGCATACATAGTAATAACTGCTGAGCCTGTGGCGCCTAATCTGTCTGAGCGACCTTTAGAAGATTTTCAACTAAAGCAACAGGACAAGTGGAAACAAGTGGGGACTTCTTGTGTCGGAGGCCAAGACCCACAAGACCCACTTCGGATCGCTGAGCCTACGGAGTAAGTAAAATTGTTAGGAACACATTCGAAAATCTTAACTTACATTGTGTACTTATACACTTATTTACTTAGGAACTCTGTCTCTTTTGTCATACTACATATTATATTGCGCATCGCACTATCAAACCAATTTAACTATAAGGCTGACTTGTGTTAAATCTGGTAAGCTATATCAGGTGAATGAATCCAAAAATCTTGCAACATGACATATGCAAACCATAAAGAAACTGTATGACTGACAACCCTTTATCAGATAATATTTATCCACTTTATTGGCGCAAGTCACCCTAAGTAGGTACTGTCACTTGGAATTTATTCACATTTTCATAAGAGATGCAGATAGCGGCTTTAAAAAGTAATATAATTTGTCGCCAAGCTAACGAAAAACTTCTCTGCAAAATAATATTTCGAACGATAACTGCAATAACTGGCTTATTCGGGTATACATTGAAGTCATTACGCGCATTATAGACTTGACTATGTTTACAAGCATCTCATAGTCGTGAACACAGTCGCAGCGGACTGCCACGTCCGGTTACAATCTGCATAACAATGCCGGCCGCCGGCCCCGCACTCCAGATGGATGCTAATGCCCTCAACATTCATAATTCATGTCTTAATGAAGTGGACGAACGACCCGAACACGAGATAAGATGTCACTAACTCACTACCCTTTGTCTCGCCCACACCAATTTTCAGGCCACGCTCGTCGTCATTGACAGGGTTAAGCTGCAGTTGCTTTTGAGCCGTTACTCAAAGCTTTGAGGGTAGCGTGACGAAGTAAGATGTCTGCCTTTCAGAGATTTGAATAACTCGTAGCGATTCTCTCGCTGTCCTTTGGCCTGGGGCACACAGGAAGGACTTGGACGAGAGCGGGAAAAACGCGACGTGTTGTATAAAGTTCGCGCCCTAGCCCCGTCTCTTCTGTGTGGGCTTCGTCCCGTCCCTTCACATTTCGAATGAAAATAAATTGGAAAGGCGTCGAGTCTTCTTCGCGCCCTCGTCCCACGTCCTTTTTGTGCGTCTTGGGCCCATGCACCTCACGCGTGCAGAATTAAACTCCCAGATGGTCTGACGACCTGGTTACGATGGCGGGGAGTCACTGTATGCGGACGACACAAGACCGTGAAGCTTGGAAAACCAAGAGAGAGGCCTATGAGAGGTCTTGAATTCAATACTGGCACTTAACAATGAATTTGTAGTAGCAATACCACTCGCTTACTGAGAAGGAAAACGGTATGAGGAAATCTGTGGCATAGGGGTTCTAAAAGGTTTCGTTTCCTAATGTATGGAGCCCTCAAATGAAGTCAGATTTAGAGGAAGGTTAAGGGGAAAGAGGCTAAGGTCAGTTCACAAAATCTCTTTCATTTAGCAAAGTGAGTCTATTTGCGCGAAAAAATCTCCGAGCTTGAATTTACACGAAATCAAATTTTCATAACTAAGTAAGTACACTTGGATTGTTTTTTTTTTATCTTAGTAGATTTTCTGAGCTCTAAAGCTTAAAACGTTATATCAATCTCGAATAAATGGATTTCCTTACCTACAGACGATCGCGAAACGTAACACAATTTGGACCTACAGATGTACTAAAATAATAAAAGTTGTTTTTTTGTATTCATTGAAATAAAGTTATTCTGCTTACTCCGCGGGCTTATTGTGAAGGCCTATTGTATACCGGGCCCAGGTGAGACCCTTCCTTATACAACCTATACTACGCCATGAATGTCAAGCAAACGTTTTTTATTTACTTTAACCGATACACTTTCTCGTACCATTATTTGTACATAAAAGCGCCTTTTTCTGGCAAATGTATATATTATTCTGTGGTGGTACCTCAGTGGGTAGAACAGTGGTTTCGCAAGCGAGAGTCCAAGTCATTACTTTGTTTAATTTCAGTGAAGGAAAACATCGTGAGGAAACCCGCGGCTTAGTTGGCTCTGCACGTATTGACTAGTCTTACTTGTGGGCTAGGCCGACTAAGCTGTCAGGATGGTATAGGTGCTGGGCAAGCCTACACCATCTATAAAACCAGGTCCCAGTCCCTTCACCCATCAGGCGTGAGTGAAGATGCCACTGGACGCTACATAAATCATCTCATTACGTAGATGCAAAAAGCCTATATATATTCTGAGAAAACATTACACCACAAACTTTACAGTTTCAACCTTTTTCAACTGTATATCGGTGCTGTAATAGTACATTATGATATATGCGGTAAGTTGAAAATTACAGCCGAGGCGATATTACTAGCCCGAGCCATCGGCGAGGGCTTTAAGGAAGCAGAGGCTGTAATTTTCAAAGCGCACGTATGTCATACGACGTTTTATAACATATTTACGAGGAAATTAATAAAACTCTGACTTTGTTATTATCACTACTTGACGACATTTTCAAATAAAAACAATACATCGAAAAGAAAAAGCGCGCGGATTTATTTTTACTTGTCCACAAATAAGCGATCCGCGCGCATCAACTTTTTTTTTTTAGGCAAAGGTACAAAAACAGCCAGTATTACTAATAAAGTAAATTATTATTTTTGTGTTTTTGTTACAGATAAATAAATGGTTGTAATTTATTGTCAAAATTAATTAAATTAAAGAATTAAATGTTTATTTGTTATATTTTATTTCCCAAAGTTAATTTTATTCATAAAATATTGACCACTTTCTTGAAATAAAACCTCTTTGCCAAGATTTTTAAAAGTATCGTTCATTTTTAGACGGAGTATCTTAAAACTTTATTAAAAAAAAAACACGTGTCTTTTACATTACATTATCGCACAAGTACGTAATGAGATACATTACGATATTGAAATTGGTGTAATTACAACCACTTTACGAGCAAATATGTTATAAAATTTGTTTAAATTCACAGTAAGTGAAACAGCCACACCACACTTCACATACTTACGTTCAACCATACTTTACTTCTCATATGTTTATGTTTTTAACGACATGTGATTCTCAGATATAATTAATTTTAAAATGAATAATTTTAAACTAAACATTTAAAGCGTCTAATCGTGATTATACATTTCAGCAACTTAGCAGTTTCTGTAGGTAGCATTCTTAGGCAGTCTGAAGTGGCGAATGCAGTCAGTTATTGTTGTGAATCTAGGTAGAATTACAAAAAAACTGTTTAGAAAGCAAAATCAAAATACCATTGCTCTCTGTGGCACTGGCAGATTGTTTCATGCATAGATAGACGGGTGGACCACAATTGAATTTCGCGGACGTGGCCCACTTTGATCGCAGCAATCAGCCACTACCCCATATGTCAATGGATACTCTGATAAAAGCCGCACGGCTTAATAGCATTAATTACCAGATCCACTTTGAAAAACATAAATTGTCTGTCCCACGGACACGGTTAATGCAGCGACCACCCCTTGCATAACGCGCGGAATTTGTCTGTTTAATAAAGTGCATAATTATGTAATTTTAATGTCGAACAAAGCGGTTTTACGCGTGAAAATGTTACACTGTGAGCAATAATAATTATTAATATGTGAAATCATAAGATAAGAATATCCTTTACTGTACAGATATAGAGAGATACAGATTACAATTGTCGACCTTATTGCTAAAAGCAATTTCTTCCAGACAACCTTATGACGGTTGTTGTAGGAAAATAGAGCCGTCGGTGTAAATAGGAATATTAATATTTTTAATATAAATATATCATAATTTATCGCAAATCACTGTAATACCGGAACCATCCCAAGTCCCTCTCTTTAAATAAAAATCGAGAGTAGGAGGTAAATTCTTGAGCTGGAGCTGTAGAGCTTGAAGCCAAAAACTTCTAAAATCCAAAATACAGAGCTGTGTAACATAAGTTTAAACACAAGCCTTCGCACCACGAGGCCGGCGTCAGCCGCATCCATATGTTAGCTAGCGACTTACTACATCCCGGCGGTTCTCATAGCTTCACTTGGAAAAAAAACCATGCACTTAGCGCTGAAATAAGCGCGGCTTTCGACCGCATTCACTTTTAGCGATGCAGTTTTTCTCCTCTTATACCCTACACACCATTCTCTCCACATGCGCCGTCTCTCTCTGACCCGCGTCTCTTCAACGCCCGTTCGCTTAAACGTTCGTGACACAAAGCAATATGTGAGTTAACTTCACTGTAACGGTTCTTGTTTGAGTTGCGATTTAATGCCTCCTTAAACTGAGATGTTTTACGGGTTAACCCGGCTGAAAGGGATAAAAGTATCCTGCTGTTGTTTACTTTTTGGATAGCGTTCGTTCAATAAAAAGTTTTAGATCCTTTAAAAGCGATACGGCTACAACGCACTTCCCTCGGTACAAGTTCAGCGCGTTTCTACCCTGAAATCACCTATGTGTTTTTAGGAGATTGCGAGTTATTTTTATCTCTAGGGGTAAAGATATCACGCATTGTCTAGTAGCAACTCCTACCTAAATGCATAAGCCCTGTCTAATTAGGTACCATCATCATCGTTATCATCCCATTATGTCCCACCGAGGGACACGAATCTCTTCCCGTAGGAAGTTATAGGCCATACTGCACCACAGGGGCCAAGACCGGATTGGTGGATGGCGTATGATATAAAATTGAATTATTCAGAGGTGCACCATCACTCACACTAGATGGGTGAAAGGACTACTTGGATGCTGCGGTACCTGGAATATTGTTTTTTTCTCGTACACTAACAATCAGCTATTAGCATTTTAACATCTGTCGGTTAACGGAAGTACATACAAAAAGAATTCTTCTTCCTCCTTCTTCCTTCTTCTTCCTCCTCCTCTGAATGCGTGCCTCTGCACTGATGGAGGTTGGCCGTCAGCTCCGCATATTCTTCTACGTTTCTTGCCAGGCAAATTAGGTCTTCGACGCTACATCCGTTCATTTCTTGATGTTTCTGATCCACGATTACATTCTTCTCCCAACAGATATGCTTCCCTCAAACTCACCCATCACAACAGATTGAAGAGGTTGGAGTACTTATCATGTCGCAGGACATGCCCTTGATAACATATTATTGTTTATAGGTACTCCACATTGGCGCATTTTAGAACTTTCAAATTCGTACCTCTATGGACCTAACTTATTCTCAACATCCTTTGGTAGCACCACATTTCAAATGCTTCCAGCTTCTTGCAGGTCGCTTTCTTAAGCATCTATGCTTCGCAACCATACATGGCAATTGGCCAGATGTGTTACTTTTGTTAAAGGATGCACGGGCAATTTTTATCCGGATCTTAGTCTCTTGATCAGACTACCATGTCTCGTGGACCCATGTCCCAAAGTATTTATACTTGGTGATTCTCCAAATAAGTTCCTGCCATTGCAATTATCGGGGTCATATTTTTCTTTCTTGAAAATACCTACTAACCCCTGCTCAGAAGACTAACAGATTGTTAGCGTACGGGAAACTGGGGGTTAGTTTGGAACACCGATTAAAATGTACGCTTGGCAAATTCAGGGTGACTTTGAATTCGTTGAACCTTTTTAAGGGGATATTCTGACTTTGATTGCAGCACGTGAACGAAAACGACAAATATTTACAAAATATGTTATATCGTTACTGATAAATCATTAACAATATTGTTGTTCATGAAAAAAACATTATCCTAAAATATCGCTAACGATTTCAAAATCCCCTGCGGTACCAAATGAATGAATAAAATGTGTAATTATGAAAAAAATATAGAAATCGCATTGCGATTGGCCTACATGAAACAACCCAGACGATTATATATAATCGACCAGTCAAATATTTCCCAAGAGTCATAGATTAACAGCTAATCGATATTTATTAAACTGAGACAAGCGGCGGGCGCAACTTGTCCAATTTACATGGCTGGCGGAGGTGGCGATATCGCAAAAGAAAGTTCCCGACGAGTTTTATCAGATCCACGCCCTCTGCGGCTGATGAGTTGGCACCCAACTTTATTTACTGACGACACAAAACTGTGGAATTGATTTTAGAATATATGTTTTATCAATTTAGATATTTTCTACAGAGAACTTTGATTGTGGCGTGCTTAGTACATGATGTATGTTTTATTTCATTCAGCTTTGGTCTAGGTGTAAATAATTCTTAATTAAATATTATTGAAATAGACGAAACTCTGTTTATCATGTTGTTCGCCCGTCCCATGTCATTCCACTCATCAATTCAAGAGATAGATAATACCTACAGGTGGACACACATTATCAATTTCTTGACTTTGATAGCATTTTAAAATTAATGTCTAGTACTAGGCCAAAACTAAATGACATGAAATATAGCGCAGTCAAAATAATACAGTCGATACCGACTGTCCACTATTCTGTAAATACCGCACAATTTCTGGATTCTGCCTTCATTGAAATCCCGTAGCTGCTTAAACGCGTTTTGAAAAAAAAACTATAAATACCACTGAGAAATGACAAAACTATTCCAGTATTACACAAGCCGCTCGAGCCAACTCCGACCGTGATCAGAGCTTTAGGATTAGACGGCGCCTACACCGATCCTTACCCGAAGAGATTTAAAGTGAATTAACCGTTCGATCGGAAAATTGGAATGCCACACAGATAATTACCTGACACTCACAGGAAAGGAAGTCGCTGTGGAAGGAGATTCAAATAAGCGTACACGAAAGAGCAAGTGGGGCGGGGAGAGCTAGTGACTCGGCCCGTGGCTGGCAGGCATCGGTGTGGTCCGCTTTGGCCTCGTTTACGAGATCCTTCCGCCGATATGCCGCCTCTATCTGCGACCGCGATCAAGTGGAACCGGATACCAGTCAATTGAATTTCGGTCCCGCTCACTGAAGTGTTTGTGATTGAATAGAAATGGAAACTTTTAGTATTAAACAAAACAGACGTGATCGTATCTCGCTTGATGGCAGCTCGTGAAATTGCTATTTCCACTTTTGGCTTTTTCGTCGCGAGGAAATTTATTTCTCGACATTAAATTTATAATAGTTACACTGTTATAGGAAGGCGCCCCATGAGGCGATTACATACAAACATACTTTGGTTTTAATTTACAAACGACATGCTGGATCAAATTGAAACATTATTGGTTAAGTATCAATTCGATCTCGTCCGATCGGATCGTTCAGAAGACACAAAGCTAGATTCGATCGTACTTAGAAAATAAAGTTACCGAAAAAAACAATTGCCTTGAGAATAGTTTCTATGAAAAGTCTTTTAGATTCTTTATTGGACACAGAAACAAAATACATAAATAAAAGTTACAATGAAACAAGTATAATGAGCGGCCTTATTGCTAACTGCAACTCCTTCCGGACAACCTTGTGACGGAAAGATTGCCAAAGGAGAAATAGATATCGGTAGCTGATGAAAATACGAAGAATACATACATAATACCAATAATTAACTTCCGTAAATAGTTTCTATAAACGAATGTATTCGTTTATAGAAACTATTCTCTAATCTCTATTCTTCCTTCGTCCTCTTCTAAATACATGCTACTTATCCTAATATGCTACTAATATTGTAAATGTGAAAGTTTTTAAATAAGTTCGGATGTTTGTCACTCAATCACCCAATAACGACTGAACGGAGTGACATGAAAATTACATTTGCCATACAGATAGACAAAGATCTGAATTGAGACATAGGAAACTTGATAGCGCGGTAACGCGTTCCTGTGGAAAAATATTTAGTGCTACCGTAACTTTTTTCAATCCAAACTCTACGATATTAATTTATTTCGTTGCCATGGTAACAAGAACATGTCCCCACTGCTGGGGCACGGGTCCTTTGCTGCGACGTAGGAAGGTGTCCCAGCAGTGGGGACATACAAGGGTGGATATCGGTAACAAGAACCCAACAAACAGATAATGTGGCGGCACACAGTTCGCCGGGACACCTAGTAAGTACTTCTACCTACTTCCTTCAATCATATCCATCCTAAGATTGTCTGAAAGAGATTGTTTGTGAGATTAAGATTGTCTAGAAGAGTTAAAAGACCACCAATTGTCTATTGTAACTTAGATATTTAAGTTTTTCATGTATTCTCACAATGTATGGTGTGCAAAAAGAGTATTTATCTAATCTAATCCAATCTAATTTAGTAAGTTATAATACCTAAGTGTAAGAAGAGGATATAACGAATATAATATACCTACAAAGAAAATTAAGCCGCAGTTTTTGCGCTACTTTGAATAAAACCTTTTTATTTTCATACTTTTTACTGTGTGGTTTTTTAAATAAATACTTTTTTAGTTTACTTTACTTTTACCTTTAGTAATCAAAGTTGCAAGACAATGAGCGCAGAAGATTAACCAACCAAAATAACGTAACATATCCTTCTGTATTATTCGGAACTATTGAGTTTTGCTGGTACGTCGGGCGTTTAATAGATATCTATCACTTACTGTCGGGGATGTCATCATCAAATCTGGGACCCATTCGGCAAGCGACAGGCTTGACGACTGCCGACAACACGCCAGCACAACAGTTAAGCTAGAACGGGTAGTTGTGTTCAGGGCATATTGAAATGGTTGCAAATGCTTCCGCATTAGATTTTTATATCAAACTTCACATCACGTCATATCATCATAATAATATTGGCCTTTACTATCTATCATCATAATATCACACTATATCTATTCTATAATATAAAAATGAATCGCTGAATGTGTTGGTAAGCGCAAATCTCGAGAGCAGCTGAACCGATTTCGCTAATTCTTTTTTTAGAATATTCCTTGAAGTAAGAGGATGATTCTTACGGAGAGAAACATAAAAAAAATAAAGAATCGACTATTAGGCGGTACGAAGTTAGCTGGGTCAGCTAGATAATATTATAAAGGCGAAAGTTTGTGAGTGTGTATGTTTCTTACTTCTTCACGTCTAAAAGGCTGGAGCGATTTTAGTAAAACTTGTTACGGAGTTAGCTGACACCCTGGATTAACACATAGGCTACGTTTTACAGCGGGAAAATCTCTTATTCCCATGGGACAATCGATAAACCGCGGGTAACACCGCGGGGCAGGGCTAGTAGTCTATAAACGTGCCACTGATGAGCTCAGACCTTCTCTCATGCTGGGGCTCCATTAGCGGGCGAAAATACGTGTCGCGTTGGCGCGACAAAAATATAGTGTTTAGGCATCTTGTCTACATTAAGGCCGGCGAAGATTCGTGTCGAGTTGACGCGATGCATCGTGCCGGATTGCGTTGTTCAGTTTGACAGTGAATTGACGTAGGTGTAACCACCCAAGTGCATATTGCCGCGACAATTCCTTTTGATCCGCGCCAGTTTACCGACAGCTCTCTGATACTACATCTTCTTCGCCCGAATACTACGCGATGACACGATGTACCCGGCCACATTCATCGCGTTAGCACAAATATTCACCGTAGCCCGCTAATGTAGCCCTAGCATCAGCGAGAAAGTATAGGCTTAATTACCTCGCGTGGTCTTTTTTACCCAGCGCAGATTGGCAGTTTCAAGCTCTGAAGTAATTTTAATCAGAACAATTTAATGTTATGTATTTATTTGGAGAAAATACAGGCTCCGATAACGAATATTTATCTATTTCATAGGACAGATAAGTCCATACCCAATATTGGGTATGGACTTATCTGTCCTATGGAACATTGTTCACTTATAGTTAAGGCCGGTACGAAGTTCGTTGGGTCAGCTAGTTCTAAATAAACAATTTCAGTTTATACATAATGCGGCTAGTAGCTGCAGACAGCGAGACACGCGAAAAATGCCGTGATGGAGTAACACCTCATAATTATGAACCACCATTTAAGTACCTAGTGTAAAAGCGGGAGGTGCATACTATAATATAATATGTAGAAAATAAAACTGATCAAATGTAACTAGGTATAGAAAATTGAGATTAATAAATTACATAGTTATTTAGCTAGAGCCACAATCAGAATACAATAAATTATAAACCATTACCTTAAATTGAGCCAACGAATTATTGAATAAGTCAACCGAGGCCAGGCGCTTGTTGTAGGTTTCACAGAACAGTCAGGCTGAAAGGGTAATTGTGTTCAGGGCATAAAATGTTTGTAATACATTTTTTTTATATGGCCCATTAACGGGCAGAGCACAGGCCTTCTCTCAGAGAGAGTATGGGCTTAATTACAACGCGTACCCACCGCGGATTGACAATCGCAAGCGCTGAGGTGATTTTAATTATCTGTTAATATATATGATATTACACTATTTTTTTATTTTTAATGCACTAACCCGTGCTAAGGAACAAATTTAAAAACCTATTTAAAGGCTAAAAATTTCACCCATGCCGGGATTCGAACCCGCAACCTCTGGCACGGATAGCCAGAGGTTGCGGGTTCGAATCCCGGCATGGGTGAAATTTTTAGCCTCTAAATAGGTTTTTAAACATATGATATTGCTAGTGGCATTTTTCCGAGCGCTTCCGTGCTTCGCAAGGCACGTTAAGCCGTTGGTGCCGGCTGTCATATAATGGCAGTCGTTAAGCCATGTCAGAGGCCTTATGGGCGGCTTGATAACTTCTGACAGTACCGTCGGACTTCGTAACTTCGGACATACAAGGGTGGATAACGATATATGATATGGTGACATTCGGTTTTAACTTTCTTAGTGTAGTTTACTTATATTACAGCATCGAAATGGAAATAAATGTGACTTTAGGTAAGCCGTGAATGTCTGATGCCAAAAATAATGGTATGAGTTTTATGTTGACAGCTTCGTTGGTCTAGTGGTATTACGCCTGATATCTGTGTCGGTGAAGTGTGGTGACAAAAGCGTCAACGATGTAAATGTACAAGCTTTTAGAATATACCTCGGCTGCTATCGGATAGAATCGGATATATTCGTGTAATAGAAATATCGGAACTAATATGACACTTAACTTTACATAACTTACGTAAAGCAGAGAATAAAGAGGTTCGAAATTTCACTGATGCCGGTGAGTCGCCCATCAGCTCAGTTGGAACAGCGCTGGCACGGATAGCCTGAGGTCGCGGGTTCGAATCCCGGCATGGGTGGAATTTTTAGCCTCTAATTAGGTTTTTCACATAACTTTTCAAAATTGTGAAGAAAAGTTTTATGCAGTATTACACTCGTGTGCTTTCGGCGAAAACCGAAGCCTACTGAGGTATATTCTAAAAGCTAACATATTATATTATAATAATAATAATAATAATATTTATTTCCAAAAAACAGGTCTTATAGCTGTTAACAAGTACACTGCAAAGTGCTTAATAACTAACATGCAAAAAGGATAAGAAACCTAACATTAACAAATAAGGTAGTTGGTCTGGTGTCATAGATGATGGTAGTTTATAAATCTAAGTAAGTAAAAAGTAACAGCAGGAGATGAGTTCCTACCCTCCGTACTAGTAAAGACTGTGTTACGGCAGAGTAGTTGCTCTTCCCAATAGACTAAAATACAATGACACTTAAAAGTACAGATCGCGTTTGTAAAGCAGGTTCAGTTGATACTGGTTCTTATGATCAACTGGTTCTTTCCTGCACAGTATATGGAAAAAACTTAGAAACTATTTATCCGTACTGGAAGTAATTAGGTATGGTTCACTTTAAATATAAATATTATTACATACTATAATTAAATTATACTTACATGTTTATTAATATAGTTAAACAGTTTAATATTCTGTTTTTTATGTTTTAAATAGAGTTATATTTTTAAATGCACCGAATAGGTAATTAACAAAATACTAGTATGTAAGATGACAAGATAAGTTTATAAGGATCTAATGCTGTAGCTGGCTTCATTGACTAAGCGACAACAGAGGTCGCAGATTAGGCTGTCTCTTGGCTACCATATAACTAGACGTTTCGATCCAGGACCAAGAGAAGCGACTGCGCCGAGTAGAAGGTATTTATTTCTACATGAATACATACGAAAAGTAATAGATAAAAGTTATTTATATAACGTCAATTACATACATATTTTTAATAATTCCTCAGCTTCATCGTATGTCAGGTTGATAAGATAGTCGAATATAGCTTTTTTACATTGATACTTAACTTTATCATTCAAGCATGTTGTTTTATTAATTCGGTTATAAAGAAACGGTCCAAGAAAATAACTAAAATTTTGTGCAAAGCTTGACCTACAGGCAGGTATCCTGTATATTAAATGTGCGTTTCGCTTTGAGACTCGTGATGGTTGAGGTACAGGCATAGAATGTGTTCTAAGTATTATTTGCTTGATGAAAAGTTTACGTATGGTTAATAGTGGAAAGTCTTTGTAAAGAGCCTCAGTTGGGTAGCAATAATTTTTAAAATTAGCAACTTTTATTACCGCTCGTTGTGCCCTTTCTATCTTTATGAGGCTCGTCTTTTTTGCAGCTCCCCAAATTGAGATGCCGTAGGTAGTTATTGCCTGGCATAGAGCAGTATATGTTACCATTATTGTGGAGGGATCTCTTGTGTGTCGTATTTTCTTAAAAATACACATAAGACGTCGTAAACGAGAACTAAGATGGTCTATATGGCATTTCCAATTTAGGTTTTTGTCGATAATAATCCCAAGATACTTGATAGATTCTACTGAAGACAATATATAGCAATTACACGATGTTGAATCCGTGCAGGTGTGTGCTTTAATGTTAAGATCTTCCTTGGGTTGCATATTATTTCTTATACTAAAAGTTACGTATTTTGTTTTATCAAAGTTCAATGTTAATAAGTTTTTATTTAGCCAAGTCAACACCTCGCGAAATCCATTTTCAGCATACATTTTAACATTTTTCCATGTATCTGCTTGGAAAAGAAGTACTGTGTCGTCAGCAAAAGATATAATCCTGGCATTGACTAGCTCCTTTTGACAGAGATCATTAAGATACACCAGGAAGAGTGTCGGCCCAAGAACAGAACGCCAAAACATACATCTTCTTTCCTGCTGTAAAAGTCACCAATTTGGACAACTTGGGTGCGGTTAGACAAATAGTCAATCAACAGTTTAAGCGGTGTACCCCGAACCCCAAGAAATTCAAGCTTTCGAATCAGTATGGGAATAGAGACCGTGTCAAATGCCTTGGCTAGATCCAAAAAAATGCCCAGGCACTTATTTTTTGCGTCCAGAGTTTTTACCACGTGAGTTACTAGGTCATCAATAGAGTCAGTCGTGGACCGTTTATGTCGGAATCCGTATTGATTGGGGGAGAGTAGGTTATAGTTTTCTAGGAAATTTACAAGCCGGACATTGATGACTTTCTCAATAATCTTCGATAATGTAGGCAATAAAGAAATAGGCCTGAAGTTGCCGACACTGTCTCTATTCCCCGACTTATGTATTGGAACAACGATTGACTCCTTAAGTGGCTCAGGAAATACACCACTAGACATGCACAAATTGCATAAATGCGTAACCGGCTTGGATAACATTCCAGCACACAATTTAAAAAAAGTTGGTGGTGTTCCATCCCATCCTGAGGAAACAGTACTCTTTAGAGATCCGATTATTTTAGCAATTTCATATTCATCAGTCGGCAAAAGTGTCAGTGAATGCACGGGACCATTCCTAATATTCAAGTTACCCGCCAGATCATCCTCACTTTGTTGTATGTTCGTAAGTAAATGATCTGCAAGCTTTCGGCCTATATTTGAAAAGTATTTATTAACGGCATCGATTGAATTTTGGGGAGACGATTCACTCTCTAGTAACTCTGAGGGTGGTCTTGATTATATATTATAGGTACGCTCGCAGTAGTGTCTGTGTGATACACATCCGTTTTATTCACTACATCACCGTTAGCGGGTGGTATTGCTACTTTAAAAATGTACATAATTTAGAAAATAAAGTCAAATACATGTCCGCACTGAGAATAGAACCTGGGGCTCTCGCTTCCGAGTCCAATGTTCTACTTATACTTTTTCTACTTATCCTTACTTCTTCTTAATTAAAATCCTGGATTTGAGGTTCTACTCTGTAGGTTCTAAAAATAGTTGTAACAGTTGTTAAGATTTCTCAATTTCACATTTAACGTATTATAAACCAACTGCTGTGTGGTGTCGGCCTAGAGAATAGCACCAACCCAATTCTTCCCACAGGTGTCGTAAAAGGCGACTAAGGGACACAAACCGGGGGGTGGGCAGCAGCGCCCCCTGCAGTACAATTCCACCGAACTGCGATCCTCAACCCGCATTCCCAGCGTGGGGATTATGGGCATGATACGAGGGCTGCTACTTATGTATGCGGAATAGAAAAAATAAACAAATGGATATGGTTAAATATGCTTTTATTGTTTTTCAAAGTATTCTCCACTATGATCAATGCACTTTTGCATTCGATGAAACCAATTTGTAAAACACTTTTTCCACTCTGATTGAGGTATCTCCAAAACGTGCTGTTTGAACGCATCTACGGCATCTTCACGGGTCGAAAATCGTTGACCACGTAATTTATTCTTTACATTTGGGAATAAAAAGAAATCATTGGGAGCCAAATCAGGGCTGTACGGTGGATGACCCATCAATTCTATTTTTTGACCATCCAAAAATGTAGTTGTTTCCTGAGATGTATGACAGCTGGCATTGTCATGGTGAAGTATGATTCTGCGTCGCTGGTTGCTTTGGCGTATTTCTTCAAATACTTCCGGCAAACAAATGGTCGTGTACCACTCCGAATTAACCGTTCTGCGATTCTCTAGTGGTATTGTAGCCACATGGCCATTAATACCAAAAAAGCAGGCCACCATTTGCTTTACAGTGCTTTTTGCACGAGCCACTTTCGTAGGGTTCGGCTCATTTTGAAACACCCAAACTGTTGATTGTTGTTTAGTTTCGGGATCGTACGCGTAGATCTAGGATTCGTCACCTGTGTAGATATTATAAACAGATTTTGAGTCGCCTCCGTTGAATTTTTTTAAGGTTTTCTTGCACCATTCGACGCAAGCATCTTTTTGAACCTGAGTTAAGTTGTGCGTGATCCAACGCGAACAAATTTTTTTTACAGCCAAATGTTCATGTAATATCCTATGAATGCTCGTCATAAATATGCCCAGAATAGCCTCTATCTCGCGATAAGTAACATGGCGGTCTTGCATTATTAGTTTTCGCACAGCTTCAATATTTTGTGGCACAATCACCGATTTCGGGCGACCTTCTTTAACTTCGTCCGTGAGCTTACTGCGCCCGCGATTAAACTCACTAAACCACGTCGAAAAACGTAATAAATCATAGAACGAATATTTTCACGAGTGAGTTCCATTTTTTCAGCGATATGACATTTTAAACCCAACAAAAACAAAACACTAACGTATATAAGAGAAAAATATTAGCGGCCAGTATTTAAAAAAAGAATTAATATGACCATGGAGGTCAGACATTGCGTTTAAAATTATTGGAATACCAGATTCCGCATACCTACATAAGTAGCAGCCTATGTAGCACAACGTGGCGGCCTTTAGGGGAGGGCTATGTCCAGCAGTGGACTAGCATAGCCTGAAGACGAAACCAACCAAACCAAAACGTATTATGAACCAAGTTATGAGTTTTTTTTCCATTGGTGGCGCTAGTTAGCACACTAAAGCGTCTTCAAGGTACCTTGTTTCATTGTTACGCGGTTCACTTCATATTCGGAGGTTAACCATTAAACATGTTCTCTTAAAGCCTGCATTTGACCTCGAGCAACCCTTTCAGACTAGCTACCTTCCTGAGGTAAGAGACCCGTGCCCCTCGGTGGGGATATAATGGGTTGATGATGATGATGATGATGAACCCTTTCAGACTAACGGCACAAGGTCATCATATTTCACCAAAGGTCGTGGGTTTGATTGACACTGAGATCCGCTTTGTCCGTCACAACTTGGGCCACAGCCGCTCCCAGCTTATAAAAATAGATAATCGCTAATATTATTAATATTTTATTGCACTTCAATTTTCACATTAAAATCGTACAATGCGACGAACTTAATGCCATAAGCACTTTCTACCAGTCAATCACAGGAGGTAGACGAAAAAGTTAGTAGGAGTGAAAAAAAACAAGATAAACCTACATATTAACATATACTTACACATATATATTTAAATAATAATATATATCACTATAAAATACATATAATATGTACACACTTAAGAAGTAAGGGAACATATTATTTACCATACATATGAAAAGGAAATATAATCAATAGCGAGGACATACAACGGAGAGACTCTTCTAATAAAGATGATAATATCCTATTAAAGATAATAATAAATCATTTGAGTTAACTCAGTGTTGATCAACCTGGAATTCAGGTAAGTTTATCTGGAGTTGTGTAGTAAGGTCTTTCTCCCTATAATTAGAATTTGCAGGATTTTAAGCGACCTCGCCCCGGGCACAGTCGGAAATAATATCGACGGCTCCAGGCCCCCGGCTCTAGACCGTGAACCAAAGTACCTACCTAACTGTTAAACAGTGTCTAACTTGCTATGAACTCGGAAATAACATACGGACAGTTGTTAGAGATGTCTACTGATAGAAACGCGCGAACCATATTAAAAATATTTTATTTTAATGTAAGACCCTTGTGAAGTTTTAAAGCGTTTTATAAATAATTTAAAACGACTTCAACTGTGTGTTTTAATTATAATGTGTTTCATCTATAGTATAAAAAATCGCTGAATGTGTTGGTAAGCGCAAATCTCGAGAGCAGCTGAACCGATTTCGTTAATTCTTTTTTTAGAATTTTCCTTGAAGTACGAGGATGGTTCTTACGGAATGAAAAATAAAAAAATAATAAGGAATCGACTGTTAGGCGGTACGAGGTTCGCTGGGTCAGCTAGTTTATAATATAAACAGAAAACTTGGTAAAAAACAGGATAAGCAAGTAAAGGAAGATTAATATGGTCAGGTCTAGTCGAAGTAGTAATGCTAAAAAAATTAAGGAAATCGCAAAAATGGGTATCGTTTTTTTTTTAAAATGTTACACAAAATTAAAGAAACAAAAAATGGTATAAAGAAGTTTGCACAGTTACACCCCGTTTTTTATTTACATAAATTACTTTTCCTTGCATAGGTATATTTGTATTTGATTTCATTCATGTAACTTTTAAGGATCTTCAAACAAGTAGTACACACATCACCTGTATGCTTATTATAAGTACTTTAGTTAGGTACTTCATTTTCTTCATCACACATCTCAGCCTATTCCAAACGTCATTTGAAAGCAATTTTCAGTTGATTTTTTTCTCTAATGTAGCCATAATTTTTTGATAAATACTTTTTCTCCACCTATGATATTTTTTACTTATTAACTAAGTAGCTAAAAAGAAAAAACAGATTATTTGGATGCTATACTTACAGGAATCCTCGAGCGCCCAACAGCCAAAATGTCACGATCGCGATAAAGCAATAACGCCCCTTTCATACGACATTAGCTACATTAGTGCCGGCACATTTCCTAACAATCTGCAGGCGGGACGCGGCTCAGTCGCGTGTGAATCCTAAGATACAGTGTCACCTCATTTCCTCATAGCGCCTCCGAGACAGCCGAATGCCACGGAACTTCACGCAAGCTTCGAGTTATAATTAAGACACTTTAATTAATATTTCATCAACACTTGAGAGCACATTTGACTTAGATTTATTTTCATCCAGCTTTTGGTATCTGCGACTTCATTCACATCGTTGTAGAATCAAAACCTGACTACTAAAAAGTTGTTCTATCTGTATATATCTAAGAAATATATCTAAGAAATACTATTCAGTTAATTCTCGATCTCACTAGGGGCCAAGGTTGGCCTTTGCATTTTCGCAATGATCTACTCAGCGTTGAGGGGCACCTTCTCACACCAGGGAGACCAGTCATATGCAGTGCCTTGTACATTATTTTGCAGGGATTAAACTAACTAGTACAAAATCAAACGAGAGATTGCGCTCACTGAGGCTGAAAATTCAACTCGTCAGGCGTTGTTTAAGACTTAGCAGTCGTATTTTAGTGACTTTACCGTATCACTGGGGGAAAAGATACAAAAAGGCGTCAAGAAATTGATGAAAGGATATAGTGAAATATGACAGCTGATGTCAGCTGCTAGAATGTTTAGCATAAGATAGTATTGAATGTACTGAATCATCCTCATCACTATCATCAGCCATTTGACGCCCACTGCAGGACATAGGCCTCCCTCATGGTTTTCTAAGCTTCACGATCTTGTACCGTCTGCATCCAACGACACCCCGCCACCGTAACCAGGTCGTCAAACCATCGATGTATTGGATAGTAACATGAAAAACGTTTCCTCCGAATCACGCGTAATGGAAGTCGTTATTACAAATGCGTTAGAGAATACGTTTCTGTTTGCCTTTTTTTCTCATTGCGTAAAATTTTACTCCGTTCTTGCGAAAAATAAAAAATTATAACCTTAGTAGATATGAATTTGAGTTTGTTTAGTTTTATTCCACGGCACATTTAAAATTTAAGCACGTACGTTAAAATATGGGGGCTCTACTTTAAAAGTGGTTTGCTAGTTTCCATCGGAGACTGTAAATTTTCATCGTTTTCTCGGACGGCGTATGACAATAAAAGTGCATATCGATTCAACTCACACTCGCTCTAATATTCAGATGCGAGACGACACCTGAGACATGCCGCTCCCGAATATGTTTATTATATTGCACTGCAATGTAGTAAATGGAACGTATCGATATTTACGAGTGTATTTTAGTAATCGATCATTTGTGGAAACATAAAAATGCTCCCCATTTCCGAGCTAGAAAACAATGTAAGCAGAAACTGTAAACACTTGCTCGTCAAGTGTGGAATTCTCTAGCGTAGCCTACTAATTGCTTCTTTATAAGATTATTGCTGTCTTGAGTTTTCATTCATCCATAAAATCTTATCATTAAATGCCACTTGAAATGGAATATTCATTTGTGTAGAGAATATACAAAACACGAACAAAGTTCAAAGAAACTCAAAGTAATGTTTCCCAACGTCGATATTAATGGGTAGGTGAGTTCAATACGAGATGCACTTAAAGTAATGGTTTTCTAAACTGGAAAAACTATTTGTGTTGGCCGCAATACGTTTCTTCCATTTTTTGCGGTTAGAAGATTAAAAATTCATGTGTTCGGATGGCCGCGGTCGGATCGGCTTCGGGTGTGCTATTTTCAAGAGTTTCCCTGAAAATACTGCACGATTCCATTGTTCGCTTTCTCGGAAAGCTGCTGTATCGAGCTGGATCTCTTTAGAATAAGCCCTGTTTGTCCTCACAGCCACCCGGCCGAATATCAGTGTTACAGCTATTCTTGTGTCGCTACTGTCGATTCCAATTCTTACGGACTACAATGTCGCCGTTGTTTTTAAAGTTAGCACACAAGGTTTAGAAAAATCTCGATTTGTAGTGATTTGCAAGTGTAGGAAATTGTTGTACTATCATCGACAAGTATAGAGATGGGTCTGGGAAAATGTTTTCGCATGATAAGTCCGTAGAAATCGATAAATTATATTTTCGTCTCAGTTTTTCATTGATTACAAGCGAAAGTGAATAAGACATGAGATTTTTCTAATCAATATTAGAAAAATGTCATGTCTTGTGCATTTGCAACTTTCTAAGAAATTGTTTTATCATCATCGACAAGAATAGAGTTTTTAAAGTTAGCACACAAGTTTTAGAAAAAGCTCATGTCTTGCGGAGTGAATCACTACATGAAATCTCATGTCATGTAGTGATTTCCAACTGTTAACTGATAATAAAATAACCATTTAAATTACGCCGGTCTCACATACGGTATGTCGTGGGTTTGAATCCTAGCGTTGCACCAGTGACTTTGTTTTCATTAATTTTGTTAAGCTACGTACATCGTGAGAAAACCTGAATGTTTGAAAACCTATTTAGAGGCTAAAAATTTTACCCATGCCGGGATTCGAACCCGCGACCCCTGGCTATCCGTGCCAGTGCTCTTTCCAACTGAGCTAATGAGCGACTCACCGGCATCAGTGAAATTTCGAACCTCTTGAGTTGATCATATACCTCCGCTCTTGAAATTGCCAATCTTCGGTGCCTAAATGTGGTAATTAACCCCATACTCTTTCTGAGAGAATGCCTATACCCCGGAAGAAGGACCTATAGGTCTATTATAGGCTACATATTTTTTTTTACTAAAGATGATTCACACTTGTTTCTAAAGGAAGGCCAATGAGACGAGATAAAGAATGTAAACAAAGTTTCAGGGGTTCAAAACATTTTTATTTGAATAAATTATAGTTATACAAATTTCGGATTCCCTATTCTAATCGCTGTCGTCTGTATTAGTCAAACATGACTCACCGGAAGAGTCCTAGGCTGTCTATAGCCGCCAGGCTGTGATTCCTTAATTAAAACCGACAACTAATTACAATAACAGCAAAAATCAACAAGAAAACTAACAGTAACGGATTAAATAAACACAATAAACTTAGTAAATAAGGAAACGAAATTTCGAATGCAATCTAAACAGGAATGAACTATTATAGTTCACAAAATGCCGGATGACACCAAATGTTGACAACTGCCGTACTGAAAGTTTTCCTGTACCACGAAATACGCAACGACAGCTGTCGTCGATCAAATGACGCCATTACCGCATACGTGTGACAAGGACAGAAATAATAATCGCTCACTATCGCAATGTAACTCAGTAACGGTCCGTTTGTTTACATTCTTTATCTCGTCTCATTGGCCTTCCTTTAATTTAAAGATTCCATCAACCAAGAACATTGTCACTGGACCATCGCTGTGATTTGACGCTTCTCTAACATGATCTTGACAAAACTTCACAGTTTTTAAGGTGTCGCTTGATTATGCACGCCCATTCCTTGTAAAGTACTCGGCCCCGTTTCTTCTGCTTAGACAGAGTAAGAAAGTGAAGGGAAAGTTCTGCTAATATCGGCAACTTTTTGCATATTTGCACTTGCTAAGTTAAAACGAGAAAGTTAGTCAACTCCAATCTTTCGTAATACAACTACTTGGCCACCTGCTTAGCACATTCGTAGTAGTTTAAACACCAACTAACATAATATAGACTCACGACAGTGGCGGGCCTTACTGTCAGAAGTTATCAAGCGGCCCATAAGGCCTCTGACATGGCTTAACGACTGCCATTACACGACAGCCAGCACCTACGGCTTAACGTGCCTTGCAAAGCACGGAAGTGCTCGGAAAAATACCACTAGCTGTAGTAACAGGACGGTCACCCATCCCGCACCCGACCGCACCTGTTGTTGCTTAACTCGAGTGATTGATTCCAATCACTCCGTTCGACTAGGCCACGAGCTCTTCTATTATTATTGTTAATTCTTTATTGCACAAAAGATAATGCACTAAAGGCGAAATTAATGCTAATTGCATTTTCTACCAATCAACCCGCAGGAGGTATAGGAGAGGCATTATTTAAGGTGGGCGTGCAAAAAAGAAATAGATTGTAAAGTATCACAGGACCCCGCGATATAGGCTTGACCTAGTGCAGGGACCGCAATCGATCCTACGATCCCTAATTAAGTGAGTGTATTACATTACCAGTTCTAGTTTTATAGTTAAGGATCACATTGTTTTGCTCTAAATAAAGTTTTTTTGTATTTTTTTTTATAAAAACTACCAATGCACGATCCGAATAGATCTCTTTTGCATCATCAAAATACATTAGTCGTTTAATAGTAGTTTACACTACAATTAGTTCTAGAATACTCTGTGCTATAGTAAACAGGCAAGAACATCACAAACAAAAAATATAATAAAAATACACCCCGATTTGGGACATTCGAATTTATAAATCAAACCCGCTCTCTTTTGGTAGTCAAGAACCCCACACAATAGAAGAATACACAAAAAACGCACCATTAAAATACCCCGTGACAAAATTAAACTGATAGAACGCAGTCGCCGCTTAAACAATGCAAATTCAGCATTTTACAGCGTGGAATTTCACTTAATCTAACCGAATTATACGGATGTAGTTGCGTCGTCGACGGCGAGACCATTCGTCTCTCGCGCAATCCGTCTGCTGGCGACGTGACGCTAAACATACACCAATATAAGTGTGTACACGTCCTGTGCAAAAACCACCCTTATCACCGGTCCCTAGAGTCCTTAAATGTTTATGCTTAAGTTGGTTAGTCGGTAAAAATGCAAATCTTGTCGAACTGACACCACGCCCTCGGAGGTCGCTGTCGAGATCGCGCGGGTCGGTGCCATAATTTTTCACGATCGAAAAATGAGAAAGACACACCCCTGACTCGTTTAGTGTTATTTTTTGCTTTATTATCATCTTCTACTTGGTAAGTTGTAGATGATAATAAAGCGAAAGGAGATGCTTCACTTTGACAATAACAGTGCCAAGTAAATTTACATGGCTGCACACTTTGGGATTATTAATAACTTAAGCCATGATTCTTAGATTTAAGAATCATGGTTGTAATATTTTTCTGGTTGTGCAATAAAGTGTTCTCTATCTCTATCTATCTATCTAAGGCAGCCCCTCGAAGACAAATTCACAGACAAACGTAGTTTGATTTTTATTCACAAACGACATCTCAATGAAATTTTACCAATATGTTTAAAATACAACAATCAAGTGTTTTTCTTGCTTACAACTGAGAATTAAAAATTATAGCATCATAAGCTTTTTCATCGCAAACTCTTTAAATCGCTCACGAAAACGATCACGAAGGTTAAGCAACATAGGGCGCGTTCAGATTATGGATGGGTGACCGTCTGACCGTATGACTAACGCCAGTGGCATTTTTTCGACCGGTTCCATGCTTCGCAAGGCACGTTAAGCAGTTTGTGCCGGCTGCCGTCGATAGATGGCAGTCAGACCAGCCACTAGTCTTGCAAGCCTTCACCAATCCGGACTTGGCCCCCGTGGTGGAGTATGGCCTATACCTTCTTCAGGGAAGAGACCCGTGCCCCTCGGTGGGTTGGTGATGATGACATAATGGGTTGATGATGATGATGAAGCCTTTTCATAGATATTTCCAGGGCTTTTACCTTTTTTTTTATTCGGTTATTCTCAGTTGTAAGCACGTAACCACCTTCTGTCCTATCTTTATTTGCAATTCTAAGCACGGTCAAAGTTCGTTTGTGGCCTCTACACATACTAGTAAAGTGTCATTGCGATTGTGAATTAAAAACTAACTACGTTTGTCTAGAAACCCTCTATTTAAGTTAAACAATTTCATGCGCTTTTATTATGTGTGGTGTGCAATAAAGAGTTTTTGCTTAATCTAATCGAAAAAATACACAAAACAATTCGTATTTTGGTGGACAAAACAGTGCTGGTCCTTACCAGCAATAGATCTTCTTTAAAATGTTCTTTTCAAAATAAAAAAGGGCGCTTTTGTACTGAAAATAAGCCAGAAGATTAAAGAGTCAAATATTCTAAGCTATTAACACATTAGGCGCTCTTAGCCGGATGCTATCGTAAATCAGTTGCGCAAACAGTGTATTAATTACAAATGCAAACAGCATCTATGTGGTCGGCCGCCCCGGTGCTGTCTCTATCCTACTAATGATTTCCAGCTTGCCGGCGAACTATTTCAATAGATAAATGGACCAAATTCCCACACACTGAGAAATATAGAGGTAAAATTTACACATTTTTGTACTGATGCACAAATGTATGTAACATAGAAATTTCGAAATATAGGTACAAGCAAAGAATCGAAACGCGGCTCTCAGAAATGCTTAGCAAATACTATATTAGCTTTATGTACTACCCATTATCTAAGAATATCTGTTTATTCATAGGAAAAAAAATGAGTCTGTAGGTTAAATAGTACAGGGTATTCTAATTTAAGACCAAGATAAGTGATGGTGTTGTGTGAGAGTTATTATTATTAATTTAGCACAGGGTAATAGGTGGTACCTACATTTATGTGAAAGTTAGTAGTGGGGAATTGGAACGAATTGCTATCAAAACGATATTACTGAATGGCGTTTTTTGTTTTTGTAAGTTCTGGGTCACATAATTATGAAAAAAAAATTTCTTGTTAAAATTGTAATAAAGGAAAGAAACTGGTTTAGAACTGTGCAAAATTCAATTAGAAGATGCGAAAGCCATAACTTTTATAGAAGACCGAAACTTCATTAAATAGGTACTAAAAACGATCACTAACTAACAGCAAATAAAAAATCACAGTGAAGCCCAAATTCATATAGGCAGTCAAATCCACTAAAATATGATGTCGCTCGCTGACAATGAAACAAAGAAATCGCTTTTAATTTCATCAGCGTAATTCGCGCGAGTAAAGAAAGATACGGTTTGCATAAAAAAAAAACTGTAATAAAACCGAGTACTCTGACGCGAAAACAACGACAGAATTGTTGTTGCCCTTACAATGGGAGGCGGTGGTTGCGTGGGTGTCTGAAACTCGGGAATCGGCTACAGCTCATTCACTTGGTTAACAAGGTAGTGAGTCCCTTAAATGCATAGTTGTTCAATTAATATTAGGGGTTAAAGTATGAAATTGCGTTTTATTTACTACCCAGGAATTAGCGGAATGGTTTAACGTTACCTTACCCACAATATTGACTCACTTACGTCAAATCAATAAAATAAAAAAATACGAAAAATGGGTGCCTCATAATTTGACTGATCTGCAGAAAGAAACGCGTATCCATCTTTCTTGTCTAAATTGAATAACAAAAACAATTGAAAGTTGATATTCAAATGTTTCACATTTTTTAAAAAAAGAACATCATAGAAACCATTTGAAAAAACTTTCATTCGAAAACCTCAAACCATGAAGATTATATGTCAATTCAAAGAACCTATTGCAATAAAACGGCAATTTCATACTTTAACCCCTATTATTAGTATTTTTGAACTAAAACTTTCGTAAGCACAACACATTATAGACTTTTAGTCCGGATCTACATACGGGTGTTTTTATATCGGAAGAGTCCGACCAGGGCCCCGATTCTACTCAACAACATTACAGTTCTCAAGGAGTTCATCGGTAGTCCAATTACAAGGTTTTACGCTAGCGGTATTCCACTAAGCACAAATGTTCCATTTAACGACCAATGAACGACATGACAGGTACCGTAGAGCTACATGGAGCCACTTTCGTATGCTCTTACAAAATTACAGTTCCTTGGTAACAGTCTGGCTGTCAAATCCGTATGCTACTCCTTATTTGACGTTTCATTGAGCTATATAACTGCATGACAGCTACCTGACAGCTGCAATATTAGTATCTTTGAACAACAGTAGCTTTTTCGGTATGATTGCTCACTGGCAGTTGTGACGAAGAAGGCTAAAAAGTATTTTTTTAATAAAATTTATACTTCTTCACTCGGTTTATGATAGCGATTATCACAAATAGTCAACAGGGCGAAGCGCAGAGTACAAGAGCGCCGAAATAGACGTCGGTTTCACGCGTTTCGGCAATCGTTCCAACAATCAGAGTTCACAAAAACCTTCCGTGTTTCCAAACATGGGTTGAGGCATTTGGCGGACGAATTAATCCCATTGATACCCCAGGAGCAGAGGCAAGTCGGGATATCCCCTATAATAAAGGTATGTTACTTACATGAGTTCAATATAAATAGTTTGAGGTGGTCGTCTCTTGGATTACTTTTTAGTAAGTTAGGTATAATCTTTCTTCTACGGACATTCATCGCCGTCTTTTCTTGTGACAGGCTTATATCAGGCCCTAGTAGGGCAGTGTCCTTCACAGTGTCAAGGTATTAGAATAAAAACATAATACTTACTTACCTACTAGATTTCTGTGGTATGCAAAAGACCTATTTTGTAATTATGTACCTAATGTCGGGAGAGATAAGTAAAAAATGTGTAACTTGACACTGAAACATGTGAGTGGCACTGTTAGTTAGTTAGACCTGAGATTTCCGCACTTAGCCTCATAGTTGGGCCATTGTACGTAGCAAGCGCTGAGGTACATTAACACTTCAGACACTAGAGTTTCCTTACGATGTTTTCCTTCACCGTCGGCGAGTAGTATTGCTAGGTACTATAATTTCACAAATGTACATAACTTAGAAGACAAAGTCATTGGTACATGCCGGGGTTTGAACCCACGAACTCCCGATTGAGAGGCCGGCGTTCTACACCTCACCGCTACCACCGCCCTGAGTGGCACTGTACCACACATCATTGTATTGTTAAAAAAAATTACCTACTGGAGTAGAGAGAAGTGCATCTCATCAAATCGAAGTTATACAAGCTCAAGCATAAACGTAGAAAAGTTACTAAATAACTTGAATTCACTTTCAATTATAGTTTTCTTATTCTAGACAATTCGAAATTGATGGACTGCGGGGCTTTATTGATGCCATGGCATGCATCCTTCGTGCAGCACTCCGTGAAGAGCGGTTTCTCAATAGAAAGGGGTACCACTCCCCACATGTTGGATTTGTAAGTACCTAAGTATTGGCTAGTTTCCATGTAGCTATATAAAACACAATCCATGTACAGTCTATTTATTCTTACTTTTCCAATTTAGTAAACAAGATTCTACCCGTAAACTGTAACTTTTTAGTCCAAATCTGCCATATTTCCATAAATTAAGTAACTTGGAACACTCTTTTAGATAACACGCTGCCAATGTTATAAACATAGTTCATGAATTTGCGAGAAAATGTCTAGTAAGGTTAGAATCTTGTTTACTAAATTGGACAAGTAAGAATAAATAGACTGTAATGGTATATTGCCTGTTTTAGATTTGAACATTATGTGTATGCATGCCAGGACACCGTACTCTACTCATAATGCCAATCTATGGCAAAGCCACCCACTCGGCCTCCACTTACATTTGAGAGAAGACTGAGAAGTGGAGTAATTCACAGATTTAGGTAAGGTTTGATAATTATTGTAAAAAGCACATATTTAAAAAACAAGTTTTATTGGTTACAACCTCACTCAAATATAAAAAAAATAGAAGTAACAATACAAAATTATTTCACATAAGTACCTAAATTGTTCAAAATTAAAAAAAGGAAGTGGCTTTCAATCAAATCAAAAGATTTATTTCAAAGTAACACCAAAACTGCAAATGAGTGTGACCCTGCTCTGCTCTCTAGCTACTGTCAGTTTCGAAACCTCTGAACAAATCCCTACTAGAATTCTTCAATTTTCAGAATTTGGAAGCTGACGCCGAGAACGTCTTGTGTGCAGAGTGTTGAGCGCAGACGCCGGGACTTATTTGAGGGTGTGGCACTGTAGCAAGTTCTTGTGGAGAGGCTGTGGAGAAAGAAATGTGACTTAAGGTGCAAATCATAGTTTATTATAACAACCAAAAAAGATTCTTCTTAAAATTGTGTTTATCACATGTTTTCTCAGTGTTGTAAATAAATATTTTATAATTCAAATTTTATATTATTATCAATAACTTGGATTCCTGACTTCTAACAATATTTGATTACAAGGCATGAATTTAATGACATTATCTATGTAGCATTATTGCTATGGTACACATAATTATAGCAATAATGCTATGTATGGTATTGTTTGACAACTATTATTATTATTATACTTTAAAACATAAATAATAAAATTAAGAAAATACATGTACAAAGGCGAGTTTATCTCTGTGAGAGATTTCTTCCAACAAACCTTGGGGATTCGGAGTGGAGATGTGAAACAGGTCTATGCATGTGCACAACATACACTACACACTTACACAGATAACAAAATCCTATCAAGATAAATATCTACCCAATAAATATATAAATTATATTAATAAATTCTAATAAGTAAATGAATAAACTACATAAACCATCAAAGAAATATAAATACATACATATACAATACATAAGTAATAACCTACTAACATAAATACCTAATAAATAACTACATAGCTTCTATATATTGTCGATGTCCCAGTGGCTAACTATGAAAACAGAGGTCATCAGTTCGATTCCCATTGGGGCTCGCTATGTATTTATAGAATTGAGAATTTCGCTAAGTTAAAACTCAACTGTAGTGCTGTCTCTAAGAATTTCTCAGCAAAGTATTTACTGAGTGTATTTCTCAATTCAGGAACCAGACTTTAGACACATACATGGCCTCAACATAACATAATACTCACTTCTGGATCCTGGACAGGTAAGCATGTATTTATATAAACAAATTTTGTTTATAAATGCAGATTGTTTCGTAGCAATCTTGGCTCTTTGCCTCCACAAGCGTGAGCCTTCCATTGGGAGTGGAAGTCAATGACCCAATCAGTGGAGACCCCTGCCATGCTGAAGATGAAGAGGGTTCTCTGAAAGAAGTTATATTTGTGACTATAATACACACATTTTAAAGAAGGATTTCTTTATCCAATGTTTATCCAATGAAGTGATCACACCTAAACTTATTATAAGTTCTAACAGTTTATACGATGTTTATAAGATGTATATACATCACATCAATATTAACTGTTACCACATAGGATTGTGATATTTAGCTTCGTAAATAAGCAAGAAAATTACTACATTGTGGTACTAGTACCCTTTGTCTACATTCATATTGCTTGCAGTGGCTGGATGAGGATGGCGGAGGACCTATGCCTCGCAGTGAACGAGAACGGGCTGGATGATTGATGTCCACAGTAAAGAAACAGTGGCTATGATAATTACATAGATATATAGAAAATTCTTTATTGCACACCAGTAATTTACAGAGATAAATAGTGATACATATTTTCCAGTACCATGCTGGAATCCAACGGGGTGTTATAAGGATAAGGACCACACAATGTTTCTTTTACACTCACCAAAGTCTGCATACAAAGAAGTCTCGATGACACGACTTTCATTCGTTCGGTATTGGCTTCGTTCCTTACATTTCATGCCGATTTCGATGCTCAATTAATACACAAACACTTCATTTTCACTTTGTACACTAACGAAAGGTTTGATATGAAGAGTTTAATAACTGAAACTTTATTTTAACCGACGTATGTCACAAATTAGAAATCGTCCTAAGTACGAATTACGATGTCTACTTCACACAGACTAAATTTGTCAAACTAATAGTGTTGCCAGTCTGTGCTTACCATTTAGTACGCCGGTATGCTTGAAAAGGTATACGGTTTGGAGTTAAAAGTTATACGATACGATATTTTATATAAATGAAATAATTAATATTACTTACTTCGGAGCTGGAATTATTGTAGCTCGATTGTAAATAAGCTAAGATAATAGTTTATTTTTCTGTCCACAAATTACATTCGTATTAAAAATAACATTGGATAAATAATACAATACAACAGAATGCACTATTTGTGGAAAGACTGGAGCCTAAACTAGATCAAAAGATCTGTATCTTAGGTTTCCAGGCCTCCCGGTCTACAAAAGAACGGTATATTGGACGCATCATCAGCATAAGGTGTAAAGTTAGTATAAAAAATGACAGATGTTTGCAAAACTTATATAAAAGAGACTAAAATGTACGTGTATATAACTGTGTGTGCATGTGTGTGTCTGCTCAGCCCTACGACCGGAGTCTTGGATTCGGGCTTCAACCACTGAGCAGAGGGTGTGTGAAAAGGTAGGATGAGTGTATATTTGTGCATTATGGCAGTGACGTGTGTTAAAAGTTTGTACTAGTAAGTCTAACGGAAGGTGAGAAGTAAAATGAGCTATTATCACCTCAATTTCAAAAATGTTCGATCATAAGAAAGAGTGTTTAAGTATGCTGTTAATTTCTGTTTCAGTTCATATTTAGTAAGATCAAATATATTTAATCAAATATTTCGCCCAAACTTCGGTCAAGTGCGTGTCGGGCCACGCGCATCATAGGATTCCGTAGAACTACTTGCGCCTCCTTATTACAAATCTTAAAAGTTTATTTAAATTTCAATAGAATTAGTACGAAATCTTCCTTTTTTTACGTTTGTAGACTATATTATAGACTAGTTACTAGTTTGTAGACTTACTCGTTATCTTGTAAAGCCTATGTAGTATATTCCGGTTACTTTAGGACCGTACACATCATACACTTTGAACCTACATGAAATGCTGAAATATCTAATTTACACAGTGTGGAATTGGGCGTCTTATCGCTGAGAGCTATCTCTTCCAGACAGCCTTAAGATGAATAGGATTAAAAAATAAAGAGTAGGTAGGTAGTAGGTAGACTCTGCTGCGTATTTTGTACAGAAGTCGGATTTTATTTTAATATTTTGTATAGAATCAGGCGTTACTTTGCGGAAATCCATAATAGTGTCTTCCCATTTTTTTCCCACTTTTTCATGAAAGTGGGAGGGAGGGCGGTGCATTAGCTAACCGCATGGTGCTTGTGGGATTTTTGACAGAATTCAGCAAAGTAATTTTAACTTTTTAATGCTTTTAATATTTTAATTTTTTTAAATAGACAATGTGGCTTTAATAACTATTGCATGTAGTATATTTTTTACTAAGGGAATAATAACCACGACAGTAAATTGTGTATTTTGACTTATATTCTGGTTTAATAAGTGCAACGGTACCTTACACTTATAGGTGTTATTGGTCTATTCTACATCTGGCTCTTGATTTTTCTTGGGTTTGCTACCCTAGGAAACTACATATTTCAACTTAAATTCCGGATTTCTAGGTTCAACGTCGTAACAATGTCGAACAGACACAGAGAATGTCAATGAATACTGAATGAAAGTATTTGATGAACAAAGTGTTTCTTACATCAAAACATAACTTAATTTTTTTGCCTTAAAATTTGAAGTTCTCAATTTCCATCTCAGAGTCTTCATCAGAACATTACCAGATTACCCTGGGACAAATTTTACGCTATATTTTCTGAAACATAATAAGCATATTACTAATGGATGGGCCTCATTACGCCTTTTCTTCATATCTGAAAGTCTTCATTAGATCTTCACCAAATTAAAATGAAAGTAATGGGATGATATACCTAGTCGAACAAAATAAAATTTATCCAAATCGGTTAATATTTGACGAGGATATGCGAAAAAATAGCAAAAAAAAGGAATATATGCATCGAACTGATAACCTCCTCCTTTTTTGAAGTCGGTTAAAAATACTTTATTTTATTTAGAACTAAACACGACTTGTGCTATGCTTACTGTATGTCGTATGTTAGATATTGATATTAATGAAAAAGTCTTGCTTGAAACGTTGCGTTAGATACTTTTGGAAACAAACCATTTTTATGACTAAAAATATTCGAAAATGGAGTAGTTTGTACCTAAAGCTACAGTGAGGGCGGTCGCAAAAAAAAGTTACTGGCGGAAGCCAAATAGTACGGTTTTTGTATTAAAATTTACGATCTGGCAACATACTTAACAATTGATGGTCAAGTGATACTGTACAGATTAGTTTGCTTGTTTTTTACGCTTGGATTTGGATAACTTCACAAACAGCCAAATTTCTAACAAATAAATACAATTTTGATAGCTTTGTTGTGATTAAAACCCTCTAAAGATTGCGAAGTTATAAAAAACTGAAATATAAGTAATTTATTGCAGATACAATCCTTACAAGCAACGTTTTTGTGCTCCGAATATTAAGGTAGAATTTCCAGTTCACAAAGTGGCAATACCGGTTGACCGACCGAGTAGCACAGTGAAACTGCATGAGTATGACAAGAGCATGACAAGGTTCATACAGCGACAGAGCCAGAGTAATGCATGTAAAAGGTAGGGGAATACGGTTGTTGTAATGTCATGCGTTGGCATTACTCTTGTCATGCCATTGCTCGAACATTGTTTGTAATTTAAGAGAATCGACGCCCGGTTTCGCTCCGATTCGCAGAGCTTAATCATTGCAGAGCAGAGCTTCCCTAAGGAAGCTATAAGCCAAAATCCACCAAGTCCAAGGGGCCAAGTCCGGATTGGTGGAGGCTTGCAAGACTAGTCGCTGGTCTTGTTGTCACAAGTTTTCAAGCCGTCCTAAGGCCTCTGACTTGACTTAACGATGGTCATGTATCGACGGCAGCCGGCATGAACTACTTAACGTGCCTTGCGAAGCACGGAACCGCTTGGAAAAATGCCACTAGCGTTAGTCACAGACGATCAGCACGGAACGCGCTTTATGTTGCTTAACCTTCGTGATCGTCGAAGATCACTCCGGCAGCCGGGGCTACGAGCGATTCTCAGGATTATTGGCTCTAAAATGCCAATGTCTGACAAGATAAGATAAGAATATTCCTCATTGTACACCAGAGCACATATTATAAAACATGTAAAGATACAAAGTACAATTGGCGGCCTTATTGCTAAAAGCAATTTTTCCAGACAACCTTATGACGGAAAGTTGCTGAAGTAAATAAGAGACGGGTAGTCGGTGCAAATATGAATATATTCTTACACTACTAGTACTTATATAAATAACAATAAACCTACATAAACAGTTACATATATAGTTATGGTAAACATACATAAATACGTTATAATAACAATATTGTGGACAACGAAAGACGCAACTTTTAAAAAGCGCGATTTAAATGTTTAACTATTTAAATGGCAATCTATATGCCAGACAGTAAGACGGCGACACTCTCGCGTTTTGTTGCGCCAAAATATCAGAATTTGACAATTAACGGACTGGAAATTCGCATATTTTCCGTTTTAAACGCGCTATTCGCCACGCAGTAAATGAGCTGTAGGCTACGAGCGGCTGAGACACGGTCGCGGCCGGGGGACGCGGTACGCCGACGCAAAGTGAAATCGGTCCTTTCAAAACATTCTACCCTGCGAGCTCGAATGAAAAATAAAACGTCGGTGCACTCAACATGAAGGCACGAAAGCAAAGTACGAGAGCCCCAAAGCACAAAGTACTAACTTAACAGAGGGCCGACTCACTGAATGCGAAACAATATTTGGCCCTCGCAGCTAAAACGCCGCGCGTAGGGACCTGATTTCACAACCTGTTCATACGTACTAGACTAAGTTGGCGTGTGCGGTGGAATGATCTAGTCTTACTAGAGAGTTAACCAGCTGTATAAAATTTTAAGTACTTTGTGTCCCGAGTATAGGTAAACGTACGGATCTTCGTATTTAATCGTCCAGGTAAAATAGATAGAGAACACTTTGTTGTGCATAAAAAAAGGAAATTACACAGATATTACTTAACCAAAGACTACAGACGCCGCTGTCTGTAGTCTTAGAAGAGTCTTATCACTAAAAATTATCTCTTCCAGAAAATCTTAGAAAGATCTTAAAATTACTTTTTGAATAACGTTTCTGGGTAGCCCAAGCAGTGGGTACTGATTTTTAAATAAATAATAAATAATTATTTATTTTCCAGTCCAACACCTACTAATACAAATTGTACAAATAAATTAAGATAAGATAAGAATATTCTTTATCGTACACCAGCACATATTATAAAATATGTAAAGACACAAAGTACGTTTGGCGTCTTATTGCTTAAAGCAATTTCTTCCAGACAACCTTATGACGGAAAGTTGCTGAAGGAATTAAGATACGAGTAGTCGGTGCAAATATGAATATATGAATACACTACTTATATAAATTTAATTTAGTTTCTTATAAATCAAATATCATCAGTACACAAATATAAATCAAACTGAATTAAATTTATTTTTTTAGATAAATGTGTCTTTAGTACCAGATCTACGGAGTAATTTCATTGAAAATAAAAATCAAAATAAAGATTTTTATTCGCAATGAAATAACTGCAATGATATCGATAACCATGAAACCCAAGATTCTAAATGCGTGTCGCGCACAAAACAGACTCGACACCAGCTGCACCAAAGGACCCTTTAGTTTTATTCCACCAACGAGCAAGTTTTTAATTGGATTCAGGAATATATTCTACACGCACTTGTGGCGCTTGTTCCGTGGCACTGCGCCACGATTGATTACGTTTTCCATAAACGTCATCGCATAGAAAATATTGCGAATGGATAATTGGATGTGTGCGCCTGCCACCACGGCGCGTGCACTCGACGTGGCTGGGAACCCGCGGAGCCATTGCTTTTCGCCCATTTAATAATGCATATATATAGGTCCCACTAAGCGGTGGTAACTCAGTGGGTAGAACCACGGACTGGCAAGCGAGAGCCCCAGGTTCGATCCCGAGTGCGGGCATGTACCAATGACTTTGTTTAATTTCAAAGTTACGTACATTTGCGAATTTATAGTCGCAATACCACACGCTAACGGTGAAGGAAAACATCGTGAGGAAACCCGCGGCTTGGTTGGCTCCGCACGTATTGACTAGTCTTTCCTGTGGGCTAGGCCGACTAAGCTGTCAGGATGGTAAAGGTGCTGGGCAAGCCTACACCATCTATAAAACCATGTCCCAGGCACTACAGCGTCCATTCACACATCTAGTGTGCGTGAAGATGCCGCTGGACGCTGTATAAATCGTCTCATTAAGTAGATGCAAAAAAGGCCAATAGGTCCCACTGTATGGCACATGCCTTATTTCATAGAGTTCTTCTTCTTCTTTGGTCCTTTAACTCCTGGCGGAGCATAGGGCCTCAACCACAGATTTCCACTTCTGACGATGGTCCGCGGCAGCCTCCAATTCCGCGGTAACCGCAATCCGGTCTATTGATCTTTTCCAGGTGGTCCTTGGCCGCCCCCTCTTTCGGTTGCCCAATGGGGTATACGTAAGTGCTTGTCTGGTCAGGCATTGTTTGTCGTGGCGTAGTGTATGTCCTATCCAGCGCCATAGATATAGTGTGAGCTAAATCACCACGTATCCCACGGATTAGCTATTGCGATTACTAAGCGCTGTGGTATGAACACCCCAGACTCTCAGAATCCTTCACGATGTTTTACTCGCTCGTTGGTAAGTGGTATCGTTACTATACCTTCACAAATGTTGAATATACTCGTAATAACATCACTTGTACATGTCATATATTGTTATGTTATTTAAAAGTATTCAAAATCAAATAAGCTGCCTTTTGTGGCAATTTAGACACACCAATAAATCTGTTTTTTTTTGTATTTACGAGGGCTGCTACTTATGTATGCGGAATAGAAAAAATAAACAAATATATATGGCTAAATATGCTTTTATTGTTTTTCAAAGTATTCTCCACTATGATCGATGCACTTTTGCAATCGATGAAACCAATTTGTAAAACACTTTTTCCACTCTGATTGAGGTATCTCCAAAACGTGCTGTTTGAACGCATCTACGGCATCTTCACGGGTCGAAAATCGTTGACCACGTAATTTATTCTTTACATTTGGGAATAAAAAGAAATCATTGGGAGCCAAATCAGGGCTGAACGGTGGATGAACCATCAATTCAATTTTTTGACCATCCAAAAATGTAGTTGTTTCCTGAGATTCAGACAGCTGGCATTGTCATGGTGAAGTATGATTCTGCGTCGCTGGTTGTTTTGGCGTATTTCTTCAAATACTTCCGGCAAACAAATGGTCGTGTACCACTCCGAATTAACCGTTCTGCAATTCTCCAGTGGTATTGTAGCCACATGGCCATTAATACCAAAAAAGCAGGCCACCATTTGCTTTACAGTGCTTTTTGCACGAGCCACTTTCGTAGGGTTCGGCTCATTTTGAAACACCCAAACTGTTGATTGTTGTTTAGTTTCGGGATCGTACGCGTAGATCTAGGATTCGTCACCTGTGTAGATATTATAAACAGATTTTGAGTCGCCTCCGTTGAATTTTTTTAAGGTTTTCTTGCACCATTCGACGCGAGCATCTTTTTGATCCCGAGTTAAGTTGTGCGGGATCCAACGCGAACAAATTTTTTTTACAGACAAATGATCATGTAATATCCTATGAATGCTCGTCATACATATGCCCAGAATAGCCTCTATCTCGCGATACGTAACATGGCGGTCTTGCATTATTAGTTTTCGCACAGCTTCAATATTTTGTGGCACAACCACCGATTTCGGGCGACCTTCTTTAACTTCGTCCGTGAGCTTACTGCGCCCGCGATTAAACTCACTAAACCAGTGATACACAGTCGTTTTTGATGGAGCTTTACCACCAAAAGTCGAAGTTAATTGATCTACGCACTGTTGTTGCCTTAAACTACGTCGAAAATCGTAATAAATCATAGCACGAATATTTTCACGAGTGAGTTCCATTTTTTCAGCGATATGACATTTTAAACCCAACAAAAACAAAACACTAACGTATATAAGAGAAAAATATTAGCGGCCAGTATTTAAAAAAAGAACGAATTTGACCATGGAGGTCAGACATTGCGTTTAAAATTATTGGAATCCCAGATTCCGCATACATAAGTAGCAGCCTATGTATTACTGTGGCTCATATTGTGTCAATTATGTGTTTATTTTGTTGCTGTGATGTCTCTTGTTGTCATAATCAATGTCTTTCTTTCTTTTCTCTCAAATATAATTGCATGTAAAACTACAAATTGACCTCCTTTAATCCCTGATCCTCGAAACTTACTTCACTTTTTATTGCCTTTTAGGACTCAAAAGCCAGGTACAGCGGGTCGATGCCCTTCTCACTGGCATTGGTAGCGCCTGCCAATGACGTCACGTTGACAAATAATATGACGGACGATGAAAACTTCTGTATTGGCTTTAAATGCCAGCCAGCTCCATTTTGGACCACCTGTTCTTATCGGCAGGCACCCTGGTGCTGACGTGGCTATCTGTGTATGATTCACGGCTGGTAACTTTGCGGTTTGTTTCACGATTTCACTCTAGTTGGTTTTAAAATAAATGCCGCACACATATTGTCTTACTCTCTCTCTCACAGAGAAAGTCTTTAAATAAGTTAAGATAGTACCTGCTTAGCTTGAGGAAGAATCTTCGTTTACCCAGCTAGCAAGTAATTTGCTGAAGTTTTAAAATTTTCATACAATTTCTTACCACTTATATTCCTTAAATATTTAAACATAAATGCCGCATACATATTGTACTAGTCTCTCTCAGAGAGAAAGTCTTTAAATTAGTCAAGACAGAACCTGCATAGCTTGAGGAAGAATCTTCGTAGCACACACCTAGCAGGTATTTGCTGAAGTTTCAAAATTTTCATACAAAATCTTTCCACTTATAATCTTTAAATGCCTAGGGACGCCTATGTAGATGGTGTGAAACGAGACTTTTTTTTATATAAATGTTTTTAACTACTTTAAAAAATCTACATACGTGGAAGCTTTTTAGAACTTCCAAATAGCTAACATATTTCTTTCTTGGACTCTGTCCAATGCGCGCGTAAAAACCAAGCACCAACCTTAGTTAAATCGTAAAGCCCGTAAGTATAATTTGAAAACAAATAAGTAATTTTATTGTTACAAAGTAATACAACACAAAGAGACCCTTGCCCCAGCAGTGGGGACATACAGGGTTGACATCGATCAATCGGTATTACTCGATCGCAAATTGGTGAATTTAACCATAGACCGATAAGATTTTTTTACAATTTAGGTTTGAGACATGTTTTGGTACACTGGTTTCATAACTTTTGCATTCATTAGATAAACTAAACAATAAAAAAAAAACCTAAAATATCCGTTCCGATCCCTATGTCATGCATGCCGCTGAGGGAATAAAAGATGGTAAAGAATAAAACAAAATACCTAGAATATCCTATCCAATCCCTATTTCATGCATGTCGCTGAGGGAATGAAAGATGGAGTCAAAAGCTGCTGGAGTAACAACCAAATACCGGAAGTGGACGCGTGGCCTGCGCGTCCACTTCCGGTTTTTGCTTCCGTTTTCCAGCCATGTGGGTTCTATTAAGTAGATCTAGTTAGAAATCTACTTACAGTATCACAAGAGAGGTAACTTTTCTATGTACGTCATGAATATCAAAAGGAGTCGTTAACAATTAACTAAGAATTTGGCAAAATTATTTACAGCGCGACTAGGAACAAAGAAAACTTCACCGAATGAAATTCATATCTTAGATAAAGGATTGTTCTAAATCCGTGATACAGTAAGTAAGTGTAACTAAGATATGACAACTTGCGAGTTATTCGCGTTTTCTTATTTGGTTTCACGTGGAACATCTATAAGTACGTGCTATTTTTAGGTCAAAACTACGCAATCTGTTACGTGTCACTGGGAGCACGAGTATCTGAGTAATGAAAGCTACTTTGATGTACTCGACGATGTATAAATGAACACAATAGGTAGGTACCAAGTTACACCTTTGCCGAGAAGACAAGTTTTCGTTACACACGGTTTCAGCAAGTAACTCCTGATACTACTGCAATACCTACTACCCCTGACAATTTGATACTGCCGAACTGAAAAAGAGAACGCGACCTTTTTTGACGTGGTGTTAAAAAATACATAATAATACCTATATATTTTGTTTTTGCTTTAACGTTAATGGAAACTAGATTACGGGCAGAGTAAAACGACATCACTGAAATTTACTTTTCTATATTTTGACTACGAAGAATACATGAGCACACACCGATTGGCGCGAAAAACAAGAATGAATGAAAGTATCTGTCAATGTCAAGCAAGAGTGACCATCGAGACGGCAGTGTTGCTACTGACGAAAAATAAATTCTCCCACAGACACTAACATTGTGTTTTTGTTACAATAAAGGGCTACTATAACCATAATGGATTATTAAGATGATAATGATGTCTGGAATTAAAGCCATTATTCCAGACATCATTGAGTTCTATATTTTGTAATAAATAAGTAAACTCTGTTAGTCAAGGACTTTGAAAACACTTAGCTTGGAGTTTTTTTGGCCAATTTTGCTCCAAACGGATTTGAAATGGACATCTAGTTTGAACTTTAACGTTCATAATACGCATTTTCCGTGCTACTTTAAATAAAACCTCTTCATTTCATTTCAAACATCATCATCAACTCATTTTATCCCCACCGATGGCCTATATCTTTTCTAAGGAAGATATAGGCCATACTCCACCACGCGGGTCTAGTCCGAATTGGTGATGTCATTTCAAACATGCTGTAGGAGATTTAGAATAAATATAATCTATCTTACGATACTTAAAATTAGATAATACAGTTTCTTGATTGAGAAATTCACTAATTATCTACTCGTAAATACTTAACTGTAGTGCCATCTCTACGAATTTATCATTAAAGAGCGTGAAACCACGTTACTTAAGTATTCTTCTTCTTCTTCAGGCTATATTAGTCCACTGCTGGACATAGCCCTCCCCTAATGAGCGCAAAGTTGTGCCATCATTAGGGGGTAATGCCCTTAATCCCCACGCTGGGCATGCGGGTTGGGGATCGCAGTTTGGTAGAATTGTACTGCATGGGGCGCTGCTGCCCACCCTCCGGTTTGAGTCCCTTAGTCGCCTTTTACGACACCCGCGGGAAGAATTTGGGTTGGTGCTATTCTCATAAACTTAAGTATTAATTTACTGAAATTCTCAATTCAGAATCGGGCCCTGTTAGTAGTAGAAGTATTCGCTTGGTAGAAATAGATGATAGTTCGTTGTACTCTCGGTTAGAAGCATGTTTTATAGCCACGTCAATGAATCAACGGAATATGTTTCAAGTTGCATTGCATGGGAGTTCATGTGACTAATGAAAACATAAATCAACAAAGTTCGCTGCGGATCGGCCGTTACGGGCCTGACAAATAAAATGGCTCTTCGTTCGACAAGCGCCGTGTCAATTAAACTCCGATGTAAATAAAAAGGAACACGCTCGTTCATTTGTCTGGACATTAATTACGCAGCCATAGGCTGACCCCGTCCAAAGTGCATAGGGCCAGTTTCAGAATAGAGAATTTCGCTAAGTATATAGTTAACTATAGTGATGTCTCCTAGAATTTCTCAGAAAAAAGCGTGAGAGAACGTTACTTAAGTATTGACTTTGTGAAATTCTCAATTCAGAAACCGGCTCATAGTGCCATTTTCTGAATTGAGATTTTTGCTAAGTAAATAGTTAAGTAACGTTCTGTCATGCTCTTTGCTGAGAAATTTGAAGAGAGAACACTACAGTTAAGTATTTACTTAGCATAGTTCTCAATTCAGAAACTGGCCCTAAGGTTGACGAAGTCTGTGGCGCAGCGGTAGCGCATCTGCCTACTATGCAAAAGGTCCCGAGTTCGAACCCCGGCTGGGGACTAAAAAAAACCCCAGGTCTTGGATGTATGCATGTTTGTGATGTCGTTGTTTCTGGTTCCCACGACACAGGGTGTCCTAGTGTGGGGCCAGAAGCAATGTATATACCTGTATGTAAATGTTATCACATAACATAACAGGCTACGAATAGTATCTAGCTTTATATCACATAACATATAAAGCTAGATACTATTCGTAGCCTGTTAACTTCGTGATGTAGATACTACTCGTAATCTGTCCACTTCTGTCATATCAGCCTTGAAGTGTTACAAAACTCAATTTACTTGCCCCGTTGTTTTTAAGATCTAACTGGTAAAAACGGAACGCTATTACTAAGACTCAGCTGTCCGTCTATCTGTCTGCCACCAAGCTGCATCTCATGAACCGTGATAGCTAGTTTAATTAAAGCGACAACAAAAGTATATCATCTGTGATTGTAATGGATTCAGATGAGGACTGGATCTCAGTGATTGGAAAATTGAATAAAAGAGGATATACGGAGAAATGTTTTTCCAAAATTTTCCCGCGGGTATCGTAAAAGACGACTAAGGGACACAAACCGGGTGGGCAGCAGCGCCCCCTGTAGTACAATTCCACCAAACTGCGATCCCAACCCGCATGCTCAGCGTTGGGATTATGGGCATTGCCCCCCAATGATGGCACAACCTTGCGCTATGGCGCTCATTAGGGGAGGGCTATGTCCAGCAGTGGACTAATATAGCCTGAAGAAGAAGAAGAATACGGAGAAAATAGGAGGCGGTAATGTTCGCACAGCGCGCGCAGGTCACTCGTTGGTGACATGAGTTGAACTGATTTGCAGGGCGAGGTGACCGGCGTATGTGCTTTGCAACATTACCCTCATTCGTATATTTATTAAAACAGTCAACAACTAACAAACTTTTTCATAATGTACATCACATAAACGTGTAGGTACGCGTCGTCTACAGTGATGTTAGTTGCTGCTATATCAAAAATAATAAAAGCGAAATAAAATAAATATTTAAGTTCAACAAACATGATTTTTTCGCCGTTTTTTGTTCGATATTAATAACGCTAACAGGTAGACACTAAAAATGCTGATAGAATATTTATTTGTAGGTATATTTGTTTTAGAAAAACTAATTTCATTCAAATTTCTCAAAAAGAATCGCTCGTAGCCCCTACATTTACCCGGCTGCATTTAGATACTGGTTATGTTATGCCTGAGTGATCTTAAGCGATCACGAAGGTTAAGCCACATAGGGCGATTTCAGTGCATGGATGGTTGACCGTCTATGACTAATGCTAGTGGCGTTTTTCCGAGCGGTTACGTGCTTCGCAAGGCACTTTAAGCAGTTGGTACCAAGTCAGGGTCTTAGAGCGGCTTGAAAACTTCTAACAGGAAGACCGCCGCTAGTCTTGCAAGCCTCCACCAATCCGGACTTGGCCCCGTGGAGTATGGCCTATACCTTCCTTCGGGAAGAGACATAATCGGTTGATGTTAGGGTTATTTAAAAAAATACTGTAAAAATATTATTTGTTGTAAAGTTATTTTTATAAATCATGTTGTATTGTTTTCATCCTTTATCTTGATCCTGTTATCAACTTTTGAAGTGTAAGTTCTACCTAGGAAGTTCCTTATTTTTGTTTTACAGGAAACCATAGGCGAAAAATGCAACACTTCACGGAGACTTTTTTTTTTCAAATTGATGCGTTATGTTTTGCTACAATATTACGAGTACATACTCGTAATATTGTAGCAAATACATCGTTCGCTACATAGCAAACGTTCGCTACATAGCAAAGACTATTTAAGGCGCTACACGGTGCTAACGCGGCGCCACCAATGGATAAAAATCTTAATTTATTTATACTCGTAATACGTTTTTTTAAATTTTAGCTGCGCTCCTCGATCGAAGCGATCGAGGAGCGCAGCAAAAATTTTGATCGCCAGTTTCTTCACTTTGACGGGGTACCTAATTTCAATCCCACTTCGAGACCAAAACAGCATCAACGCTAAATGGTATAGCACAAAATGCCTGCCAGAAGTTATTTCTGAATTGAGCAACAAGCGACCGAACACCGGGCTCCGCTGGGTCCTTCTTCACCACGACAACGCGCCCGCACACTCTGCGATCAAAACGAGTGACTTCCTGGACTCCATACTGGTCAGAGTCTTGGGACACCCTCCTTACAGTCCTGATTTGGCTCCGTGTGACTTCTTTTTATTTCCTAAAATTAAAAATCAGCTCAAAGGGATACAGTTTTCATCGCCGGAAGACGCGCTAGCAGCGTTTGAGAAGGCCGTGGAAGAGGTGTCTGCGGAGGACTGTAATTTTCTTTTTTAAATTGGTTCAGACGCATGAAACTTTGTATAGAGGCTGGTGGAGAATTCTTTGAAAAGATTTAATAAAAATATTTTTTTCATAGAAGTTAGTTTTTTAGTTTCTCAAAACTTTCTGAGTGTCCCACGTATGTATATCTATTAATATTAATTATGTTCATTTTTTCCAAAAATGCGTTTAAAAAAGATATTTTTCATTGGTGGCGCTAGTTAGCGCCGCGTACCGCGTTAAGTAGATTTTCTTTACAAATATATAAACCTTTTTTATTAAAAAAATATATATCTTACATATAAGAGATTAGGTTTAAATATTATAAGTAATAATAATATGAAAACTCGTTCGGTAGTTTCTAGTTTATCACGCTGAGACAGACAAACTATATTTTTTATTAAATAAATTAGCAATGCAATCAATCGATTACTAAGACTTCAACGTAATTAAAATCGAATATCATACAGATTCCAGACAGTAAATTATCGTTTTCTATGTTTTTTTTGTACATCTACTTCCTTCTCTAATGTATTAGTCCAGTACATCCAAAGGTTGTCTGGAAGAGATCACTTCTAGTGATAAGGCCGCCGTCTGTACTCTTACGTTAAGAAATATCTGTGTAATTTCCATTTTTATGTACAATGAAGTGTTCTCTATCTCTATCTAACTAAATTCAGATAACGTCACTAAATCGAGCTGTCAACAGTTTAATAAATCGTTGAACCTATTATACTCGTAGTGCTACAAAGTTATCTGACCCGGTGGCGGTGTCAAATATTGTATGGAAACGTCAAGATTACTATGAGAAAAGTGACGCTGTCACCGGTTCAAATATGTTTGTCGCAATCTAGAATCATTTCAAATTAAACACGTCATACTGTGTGTAGAGACTGAACACTGGATGTGAAGTTTAGCTTATTTTTACATTTCGTAGCCGCCGTACGTAGCGGGCCGCCCATCCACACTAGCCACTACATCAAAAACGATGCACTCCAACTAATTGCATTTCACGTTGATGCTGGCTCCGTGAATACCTAGTCCGATTGAAGAGGACCTATAAATGCTAGTAAACATATAGGTTTTTTGCCGAGGAATGAGCTTCGAACTGCAGCGTGGGAGGCGCGCAGGATAACATGACGATACCCTTGTCCCACACTTCTGGCGTGACTCGACTCACGAACCATGCGTGAACGCAAAGTACTCTTATTTGTAAAACATCTACACCCACACACACGTAATCTATCGATTGGTTTATTCATACCGTACTGCGTACAGATAAGCACGATGGCACGACATAACGTATAGACCCGCCATAACGCATAAATTGGTGTGAACCCGCATAAAGGTTACCTTTACTGCTCATAAACTATAAGGACACCTTACTAGACCCTAGATAAATATTTTGGTACACACTGGTTTGATAAGAAAACGATAATTTCTCTCTGCACTGGAGAGGGAAAGATATTTTGTTACAATCCCATTAAGTAAAAGACAAACGACAAAGTATCTCCAAAATCTTACCAATTGCTGTTAAGTATCTGAAGGATAGCTGTCATTTTCTTTCCGAAAGTGTTTTTCAGTTGTAACTGCCAAATCAACCTCGTGGTTACCTCAAATTAAAGTCAAAATTTTATTTATTCGAAATAGCGCTGAAACTGTGTTTTAATGTATGTTACGAGTTAAATACAGGTGATCATTTCAAGATTTGGAGCGCTGTCGAGTACGAGCTAACGAGGTTTTTTAAAAAAAACACGATTTCTAAAACTCTCATTAGAGCCAGTTTCATAATATGTAGTTACGTCTCTCTCTTCAGATAGATAAAACGTTTATTTAACGGCACAATACTAAAAACACGACATAAGCATAAAACAACCACAAACATGACATAAAGTTCATAAATTACTGGTTTACAAAACCACAGGACCAACACAACACATTTAAGAAATAAATGGATTACTTGTACATAAAATTAGACGACCTCTGTGGCGTAGCGGTAGCGCGTCTGCCTACCATGCAAGAGGTCCCGGGTTCGAATCCCGGCTGGAAACAAAAAAAAAAGTCCAGGTCTTGGATGTTTACATGTTTGTGATGTCGTTGTTTCTGGTTCCCACGACACAGGGTATCCTAGTGTGGGGCCAGAAGCTATGTATGTGCCTGTATGTAAATGTTATGTTATGTTATGTTATGTTATGTTATGTTATGTTATGTTATGTTATGTTATGTTATGTTATGTTATGTTATGTTATGTTATGTTATGTTATGTTATGTTATGTTATGTTATGTTATGTTATGTTATGTTATGTTATGTTATGTTATGTTATGTTATGTTATGTTATGTTATGTTATGTTATGTTATGTTATGTTATGTTATGTTATGTTATGTTATGTTATGTTATGTTATGTTATGTTATGTTATGTTATGTTATGTTATGTTATGTTATGTTATGTTATGTTATGTTATGTTATGTTATGTTATGTTATGTTATGTTATGTTATGTTATGTTATGTTATGTTATGTTATGTTATGTTATGTTATGTTATGTTATGTTATGTTATGTTATGTTATGTTATGTTATGTTATGTTATGTTATGTTATGTTATGTTATGTTATGTTATGTTATGTTATGTTATGTTATGTTATGTTATGTTATGTTATGTTATGTTATGTTATGTTATGTTATGTTATGTTATGTTATGTTATGTTATGTTATGTTATGTTATGTTATGTTATGTTATGTTATGTTATGTTATGTTATGTTATGTTATGTTATGTTATGTTATGTTATGTTATGTTATGTTATGTTATGTTATGTTATGTTATGTTATGTTATGTTATGTTATGTTATGTTATGTTATGTTATGTTATGTTATGTTATGTTATGTTATGTTATGTTATGTTATGTTATGTTATGTTATGTTATGTTATGTTATGTTATGTTATGTTATGTTATGTTATGTTATGTTATGTTATGTTATGTTATGTTATGTTATGTTATGTTATGTTATGTTATGTTATGTTATGTTATGTTATGTTATGTTATGTTATGTTATGTTATGTTATGTTATGTTATGTTATGTTATGTTATGTTATGTTATGTTATGTTATGTTATGTTATGTTATGTTATGTTATGTTATGTTATGTTATGTTATGTTATGTTATGTTATGTTATGTTATGTTATGTTATGTTATGTTATGTTATGTTATGTTATGTTATGTTATGTTATGTTATGTTATGTTATGTTATGTTATGTTATGTTATGTTATGTTATGTTATGTTATGTTATGTTATGTTATGTTATGTTATGTTATGTTATGTTATGTTATGTTATGTTATGTTATGTTATGTTATGTTATGTTATGTTATGTTATGTTATGTTATGTTATGTTATGTTATGTTATGTTATGTTATGTTATGTTATGTTATGTTATGTTATGTTATGTTATGTTATGTTATGTTATGTTATGTTATGTTATGTTATGTTATGTTATGTTATGTTATGTTATGTTATGTTATGTTATGTTATGTTATGTTATGTTATGTTATGTTATGTTATGTTATGTTATGTTATGTTATGTTATGTTATGTTATGTTATGTTATGTTATGTTATGTTATGTTATGTTATGTTATGTTATGTTATGTTATGTTATGTTATGTTATGTTATGTTATGTTATGTTATGTTATGTTATGTTATGTTATGTTATGTTATGTTATGTTATGTTATGTTATGTTATGTTATGTTATGTTATGTTATGTTATGTTATGTTATGTTATGTTATGTTATGTTATGTTATGTTATGTTATGTTATGTTATGTTATGTTATGTTATGTTATGTTATGTTATGTTATGTTATGTTATGTTATGTTATGTTATGTTATGTTATGTTATGTTATGTTATGTTATGTTATGTTATGTTATGTTATGTTATGTTATGTTATGTTATGTTATGTTATGTTATGTTATGTTATGTTATGTTATGTTATGTTATGTTATGTTATGTTATGTTATGTTATGTTATGTTATGTTATGTTATGTTATGTTATGTTATGTTATGTTATGTTATGTTATGTTATGTTATGTTATGTTATGTTATGTTATGTTATGTTATGTTATGTTATGTTATGTTATGTTATGTTATGTTATGTTATGTTATGTTATGTTATGTTATGTTATGTTATGTTATGTTATGTTATGTTATGTTATGTTATGTTATGTTATGTTATGTTATGTTATGTTATGTTATGTTATGTTATGTTATGTTATGTTATGTTATGTTATGTTATGTTATGTTATGTTATGTTATGTTATGTTATGTTATGTTATGTTATGTTATGTTATGTTATGTTATGTTATGTTATGTTATGTTATGTTATGTTATGTTATGTTATGTTATGTTATGTTATGTTATGTTATGTTATGTTATGTTATGTTATGTTATGTTATGTTATGTTATGTTATGTTATGTTATGTTATGTTATGTTATGTTATGTTATGTTATGTTATGTTATGTTATGTTAAAAGTAGCATCATAAATATACATGTACTAGCTGGTGCCCGCGACTTTGTCTGCGCAGGAGTAGTATTTTGAGTAGCTTACATTAGCGTGGCGTACAAAAGGTTTTGGCAGCGCACGCCAGAATAGCTCGCAGATGTTAGATTTTTTCTTACTTACTTGACTCTTATCCCCATATTTTGGACAATTCACACAATATCCTCAAAAATTATTGTCTATGTGTTATTTTGATGTATAAGCTATATTATCGTAAAGTTTCATTAAAATCCATTCAGCGGTTTTTACCTGAAAGAGTAACCAAAATCCATCGATCCATACTTACAAACTTTTGCGTTTATAATATTAGTAGGATTTAGTTACATTGTCACGCCCGGTTTTAAGTATTGAGGTTTGAGGCACTAAAATGGTCTTGACTAAGCACAGACTATTTAAATTGCTTATGCGAAGTATTGCATTTTCATAAAAAAAATCCATATATTTTCAATTCTGATTCTGTAATTAGTTACTACCCTTTATATTGATTTTTTCGGCCAATGTACAGTCTGTTAGTTTTCAGAATGTACCTCGGGCTGTAGATTAGGCTTCAGTTTTCGCCGAAAGCACACGAGTGCAATACTACTTCCTGCTCTGTATTAACTTTTCTTCACTATTTTGAAAAGTTATGTAAAGTTTAGTGTCATATTAGTTCCAATATTTCTACGAGTATTACACGAATATATCCGACTCTATCCGATAGCAGCCGAGGTATATTCTAAAAGCTAACAGACTGTAAAAGAAACTCGTGCCAAACAAACCTTCACAGGTCCTTCAAAGAACAGTGTTCAGCCTATAGTAACATTCAGCCACCTTCCTAATAACGCTTCACTTTCGTCCTCTTGACGGCCCAAAAGGTCCTCGGGACACCCGGTAATTTGTAACTACCTGGATCTGAAATTACTTAGTAAATGCTTATTCAACAGCCTATAAAAACAAAGAGGCAGCCGCGAGGCGGAGGGTCAGGAATGCCATTGTATATTAATGTTAGCGACGCTATTCCACTGCTAGTTTTGGCAAAGATGCAATTTCATTTGAATATTGTGCATGTAGACTGTTTTCTCCTATTATCGTTGTAAGTGACACTTTAAATACAAAGTGTTTATAAAAGAAACAGGCTTCCGCCCGTAAGAAGGACATTAGAATAACTATTTAAGGCAATTGCTGCCGAGAAAACTCGTACCAATTACGTAATAGGTCTTAGTTTATGATTTTTTTAGTACAACAACATACGTTGTTCAAAGTAACACCCTGAATTTAAGTAATTTTACGATAAAATTCAATTAAGAGGCTGAGGTACCAAAACCATGTTAACACTCCAATGAATGGAATGAAAATGTGTCAAAGCTGCATGTACTCAAGCCATGGTGAGTTCCCGGTTTAATACTATGAAACTGATAATTCTAATGAATTTCAAAGACCTCTTCAGATAATATGTCAATGCAAAATACAAACAGTTTATTATTTAGGTAGATATCAACTTATTTCCCAGTTTCTCATTTAAAAACTTTCTAACAATCTTAAAAACCTATTTAGAGGCTAAAAATTCCACCCATAATCTGTTTATCTGTTAACCGCTTTCAGATGTTTTTTGTTTGTGTTAACCGCGGTTTATCAATTTTCCCATTGGAATAAGATATTTTTCCGCAGTGAAACGTAGCCCATGAGTTAATCCAGGGTGTTAGCTAACTCCATACCAAATTTTATTAAAATCACTCCAGCCGTTTAGACGTGAAGAAGTAACAAACATACACACTCACAAACTTTCGCCCTTTTAATATGAATATAGTACGATGATGTGATGTGATGCTCTTTACCACATGACATCTGTTAATAGGTAGTTAGTTTTTTTCCATGTAAGTTTGATTTAATATGGACAAGAATTTCATGTCATAGTTATATATTAAACGGGTCAAATCGCGATTATTTATTAGGTAAAACGTAATTACCTTACGTAGTGAGTGTTGTGTGTCGGCCAGCTGCGAAAAGTTAATAGTGACTACCCACAATAATTGACTGTACTCGCCACTTCAGTCTACCCGAGACCACGGCAACTGTAACGCTGCCGAAACGTCGGGAAATAAGGTAATTACGTTTTACCTAATAAATAATCGCGATTTGACCCGTTTTCTTAATGATTCGCGAGTATCGCGAATCATTAAGAAATACAATTTCATGTCATCTAGTAAAAACATTGCAAGTTTTGTAAAAGGTCCCAGATACTATGTAACATAATATAACGTAGCTAATGAAATATTTTTTTTATCTACTCTAAATGATATCTACCATTTGTATGTACCCACCGCTCGGGCACGGGTCTCTTCCTACATAGCAGGAAGGTTAGGCCACTCCACCACGGGAGCTATGTCCGGGTTGGGTCTACTCTAAATACCGTACATTAATTCATTACAAACTTCATTCATCAAGTTTGTCTACTTGAGTGAAGGAAAATTGATATTTTTTTCGGACGAGCACTGTGTCCGAAAATAATTCTAGAACCTAGCTCAGGTATAGATATTTATCTTTTCATTGTTGCCTCTAACAAATTGTTATGTTCAAAATTGTATTCTACGACTCATCATTAATATGGCACAACTGTATATTTGATTCTTCAAAAAAATTATTTAGTTTTTTATGCAGCATATATTATACCTCCCACTGAGCTGAGCTGGTGAGCACAGGCCTTCTCTCAGAAAGAGAGAGTATGGGCTTAATTACCACGCGTGAACACTGCGGATTGGCGATTTTAAGCGATGAGGTAATTGAACACCTCAAACACTCAGGTTTCCTCTCCATGTCTTTCTTAAAATTTCCTTATTTAGAGGCTAAAAATTCCACCCATGCCGGGACTCGAACCCGCGACCTCTGGCTAACCATGCCAGCACTCTCCCAACTGAACTAATGGGCAAGTACCGGAATCAGCGAAATTTCCTTTTATTTATTTAAAAAAATGTCTATCGAACAACCGATAGTATTTACATATATATTTTTTATAACATTTTTTTTATTTATTTAACCAAACCATACTCGAGTGGATTAGATGAGTGCGACCCGTAGTGTGACTCCTCTGTTCTCATTCCGCGAGAAAGTGCGCCTCCCGGTCGTCACCGTGTTTCAGACGATTTATACCAGCTATATTACATGCCATTCGACACGTTGCCACATCACACGCCGTGTCAGTGAGTTGAGAAGATTCGTGATTGGAGTAAGCCGTTTGCAGAGGTGCTGTGGTAATATCAAAACAATGTCTATAGCATGGATTTCAGAAAACTTTTGTACAAATTAGTCCGAGTCTCGTGGTCTCTGACTCCTGTTGACCTCTGTCGACACTGAGACGATACCGCCTCTACTTAAAAATTCTCCGAACTTTCTCTATGAAACTATGGACAGCGTATCATAATCATCATCATCTTTTTCAGCCATTCGACGCCCACTGTAGGACATAGACTTTTCTCATGGTTTTCCAAGCCTCACGGTCTTGTGCCTTCCGCATCCAGCGACACCCCGCCACCGATACCTGGACTAATACGATAAACCCATAAAATTTTCTTTCTCACTTTTTTTACTAACGTTAATGTCTTACAATACCTCCTTTTTTACTGCATTGCGAAATAAAAATTGTGGACTGAGAAGTAAATGTGATTTTTTAGAAGATATACTAGTGACTTAGATTTAATTGTCTACTTCGTACATCTAGGTCAATTCCGCCTGGATGATTGTACCCCAGTCTAATTGTTTCTTGCAACGCGGGTATATTAAGCAGTGAGACGTCTCCAACTTTATGACTTCTTGAGCAAGTCGTTAAATGTCGAATCAATTCGGTGAAACCCTCAAAATTATTCGCATGGAATCGTGATAGGGGAGAAAATAACTTGTCGGAGGAGTTTGCTGAAAGTATGTTAAATGTGTATCCGTATATTTTCGTTCTTCGAGTAACAATTCCCTTTTTCATTAAACTAATTGCTTACGAAGTATTTGGTTTTAGCAATAGTACCGCCAAACATGTATATAAAAAAAAACATATAAAGATACCGAGTACAAACTTTTCAGGTTTATTATATCATGTGCTCCGGTATGATATTATTATTATTATTGATTATTTGTTTCACAAAAGATTGTGGACAAAGGTGGACTAAAATGGACAGGAAAAGGTGTACTGTAACGATATATCTTTAAAATAGCTGCATGTCGATTCAGTAAGTTCGTTGATCACTTCGATGGTCACTTCGTCGGTCACTTCGTCGGTCACCTCGTCGTTCACCTCACACTCACTTATGAGTCACCTTAATTTGACCTTCAGAACCCGAAAATATGACATTCCTTGCATAGGGGTTGACACTAATATTATTTCAGTCGAAGTCGTAGGCTATAATTTGTTTCGCATGTTTTGGCAAAACGATGCTATATAAAAATCTTACAAACATGTTGCGCTGTCTAAAATTGTACAGTCTAAGTATTTACTAGCCTAAATCTATTGAAATGTATAAAAAAGATTATATCATTGGCAGTATACAGTGTATCCAAGTCGCTGGCATAAGAAGCAATTCTCGTGGGGTTACCATACGAGTAAAATAAAAATGCCACGATTACTGATTTATTTGCTTACATATAGTTCAGTAATTCAGTAATTTTTATTCTTTAAAAATATGGGCAATACATTCCTTACACAATAATATCGAGCCTACTAGTGCGTACATTACAAAAAAAAAACCATGACATCTGAACTAATGTTAAACACTGTATCTCAGACGTCAACGCCAACTACCATTAGATTTCAAATAATAATATACACTGTATAATTAGGACTTGCATTTATTAAATAATGTTACACAATAAGTTGTACATACTTAGAAATTATAAATGAATAAAATTAACAATATTCTTATCTTATTTTAACCTTAGCAAAAAATCGATAGGTAAAGTGTAATGGACGGTAAGTAAACGTGTGTAAAGTAGCAAGTATGAAGGAAAGAGGGGGGGGGGGGGGGGGTAATTTCGTATGTGTGTAGTGTTTGTGTGAACGGGGTGTGTTCGTGCTATGTATGACTGTAGGTATAGGAAAAATAAATTGAAACAAATGAGAAGAGAAAGATGAGGTACGATAACTTTATTTGTGGGCTAGGTTTTACTGTATGGGTTTTAGTAGATTTTCCGTTATTTAATAGTTAAGACGAAGGAACTATTTTGTTGTTTGGGCTTCACGTTATTTTATTTATTAAAAGTGTATGAACCTACTACATAAAAATGACACCGGGAAAGTTTGGTTCTATGGGCTAACGTTTGGTATACTCTGTCGATTCTTAAGTACTAGGGAAACGTAGGTCATAGATGTGTTGTTTCTGTTTAATAATTTTGTGAGGAAATCAATCAAGTCTCAATATAAAAGTGTAATCGAGTATCTGGCTGAACTACTAAGTATTACTTTTATCAAGACATAACACGGAAGTCTGGGGAGCACGCCATACGCCTATATCATACGTGTAGTCACCAATCCTAACTTGTCGCTCATTTATATTGCCTTGAAAGGGCAACTCTCCGATTCCAATGGTTTCTTGTTTATCCAGCAGAATGGGAACAGAGACAGTTTCGACAGCTTTGGAAAAATCCAAAAGCATATTATCTTTAGTATTTTGCGTGTGATCGACAAGCTACTAATATCACACCGTTAGTAACATTGTTTATTAGACGCTTTATATGTGCGTCATATTAACATACATTAGCAAGTATTTGGTGAACGGGTTTAGCTGCCGTGGATTTTCTTCTTCTACTTAAAGTGCTTCTCCATTACTTAAGGTTGGTAGTCAGCTCTTTACAGCGTTCTCTGTTCCGTGCAATTCTGAATAGCTCTTCCGCGGTTTTAACGACGGTCCACTCTTTGATGTTACACAATCATGACGTCTTACTCCTTTTTATTTTGTAAATGATTCATTAAACAAGTTGACTGACTCATTTACGAATCATTCATATAACAATATACGCAATTAACTTCATGGTTGAAGCCTGTATTACAATTTCAAATCGTCGGTGGAACTGTAAAGAGAACATTGTATAAGTCACTATTAACAGCTTCTCTATGTTCGCCTTCTTACAATATGTTATATAGTTCTATAATATAATAATAAAAAAAACACACGGCAGATAATATAGATAAAATCTAGCAAAGCGAGAGTCAGACTCGAATACAAAGAGGGACGTATTAATCTATTCTGCGTTTTTTTTATTTCAGTAAACTATTTAGTGGGGAATTTCGCACATAGCCGAACTGTATTATTAATTTGTTACATGCTTTCGCCATAAGTAAATCAAAAACAGAAATCTTAAAAATTACGTTTCTTGGCTCTTTTGTTTCTTTTTATATTTTAGCGTTTCGGAGCGTTTAAATATGACATCTACATAATTTGGGTAGTTAGCACGCAAACACTGAGTGTGTTTTCAAGTAGACTTTACCGTTTCTTTATTTTTTTTTCTATTTACAGATAAAATCACTTTCTATTTAACATGAAATCACAGTAATTTGCACTCGATGTCATGTTAAATAGAAAGTGTTATATGAACGTACTTACGCATAGAAGGTATTTTTTTCATATTTTTACTCCGTCATGGTTAGACCCAGTTTTTCCAAACTTTGGCAATATTTTCCGGCCAGCATCTGGTCACACTTCACACACACACAAACGAATAGTTTGCTTTTAAATCAAGACTTAATTCTACACTGGCGCTACGGCGGTGAAGAGAACTACAAATGTCAATGAAAATTGTATTCTGAAGGTTCGATTCGCAGCTCACTTCGATCATGAACTCGCACATGAGTTCGATTACATCTGTCAAAATCAAAAGTTACTCTCCTATAAGTGAACTCACGATCGAATCCCATAATGTAGAAGATAACTCATAATTTTTTGTTGAAACCAATATTATTATAGTAATGGTTTGTAACTCAGGCACATTTGTGAAGTTAAAGTAGAAATACCACTCGCTTACTGTGAATGATAGATAACATCGTAAAGAAACCTGACTAACTCGCTGTTCGCATATCTGAGGTGGGCACGCGTGGTGATCAAGCCTATATTCTTTCTGAAAGAAGACCTGTGCTCTACAGTGGGATGTATATCATATGCTGTATATTTTAAGAACAATAATTATTATGAAGTAAGAAAGAATAAATATAATGTGGGTGGAATGGCGAATGTGAGTGGAATGACCGATAAGGAACGCTCCAGGCGAATATACTTCGACCCCTAATTTATCGAATAGGGGACGTGGTAGCAAAGGGCAGGATAAAAAGTACCCAAAACCGTCTGGCATGCAACGACTAATGAATGGCGATGAAGTGAAAGTAATTAACCAGGATCGTATAATAGCAACTGGCAGTCCCTGCATCTGCTCACCCCTCTGGGATACAGGCGTGCCCTTTTTTGATATCCGCCCTTTGTATGTCCCCACTGCTGGGGCACGGGTCTTTTAAGGTTAGGTCATACTTCACCACGGGGCCAAGTCTGGGTTGATGGAGGATTATAAGACAGAGGCGGGCCTTAACACGAAATGGCGGTCGTGGCACGCGACAACTGCAAGCGTCGACAAACGTCAACGGCTGCCGCTTACACGTTGACGGCTGCCGTCGACGCGCTAACGACTGCCGTCGAATGCCGTTGACGGCAGTTGACGCCATCCGTCGACGCTTGCAGTTGGCACGTGCCGTTCGTCTGCATGAGCCCTAAGTTATCAAGCTGCCCATAAGGCCTCTGACATTCAGGTTGCATACAGAAACCCAGCATGCTGGACTATGGAAAACGGAAACAAAATGCAAAGAAACCAGAGAGGCCCCACTAACAATATCGAAACGCCTCACATGCAGCGATCTGCGCAAAGCTGTGGCACTTATGACGCTCCATTGACCACTGAATAAACACCTCCACGCTATGGGACTGACCGACATCCCGTTATGTCGAGGATGCCTCAAGGAAGACGAAGGACCCGCCACGTGTCCATTCACTGTGAGAGCGTGGAAGTGCAACGAACATCGATAGCAGGAAAGCTGCTGGTGCTGGTGCACTGCTGGCTTTCTGAAAAAAGATTGGCTGACTGGAGTGATCTCGCAACGGCCCAACTATGAGGCTGAGTGCGGAAACAACAGGATAAACTAACTAAAGCCTCTGACATGGCTTAACGACTTCCATTACGCGATAGCCGGCGCCATCGCCTTAGCGTGCCTTGCGAAGCAAGGAAGCGCTCGGAAAAAATATCACAAGCGGTAGTCACGAGACGGTCACCCATCCAGCACCTGACTACGCCTGTTGTAGCTTAATACAAAGTAATTGATTCCAATCATTCGGTTCGTCTAGGCTATCACGAAGTAGGTTTAGATAAACCAGCTAGGTGACAAAGATGTAAATACACTGATACTGAGGCTATGTATTTGTTCAAATGTACAGCGAAATCCAAAAAGAAACAAAACCACGACCTCTGGCAGTACTTTGTACTTTAGATAGATATATAGATACAACATTTATTCACATAAGACACACACACGTATACAAAGCAAAGCAATACAAAACCAAATACAAGTCACAACACGAACAAAGCAATAACAAAAAAGTAGCATAAATAAAACGCAAAAAAACACAGAAAATAAGGCATACACGGTACTGTAGTGTACCTGGGCAATGTACCTACTGGACTGGAAGTGATCAACGTAGGTGTGGCAAATGTGAATGGGCTCCGACTCAGCATGTGCTGAAAGTTCAGGAAGAACTTCAGCGCTGGTATTCTGGCGGTACCCGGTGTGAGCGGCATGCAGCGCTAAGAGAGCTGAGGTATGGTAGTCACAACTGCTATCGTACCGGATTAAATAGTGTAAAATCTGGTTGGAAATATCAGTATAAATTGTATTTTATCTAAGTATATTATTGTATATATTTGCGTGAAATAACCACAGAAGTTAATGTAAGAAAAAAAAATATAGTGATGCCGGGTAGTTGCCCATTAGCTCAGTTGGGAGAGCGCTGACGTGGTTAGCCAGAGGTCGCGGGTTCAAGTCACGGCATGGGTGAAATTTTTAGCCTCTAAATAGGTTTTTAAATTCGTCCTTAGCACGGGCATTAAAAATAAAAATAGTATAATCATGTGTTGCAATCTCAAGTACCTAAGTGGGCCATAATTTTTATATTTCGTGAAATCTATAACTTAAACGCAATTTGTTTTATTCCTGTATACATGTGTGACTAGATTATATTGTAATATAATTTAGTTTTGTTTACGTGTTTGTTTTATCGTACCTCAAAATTTACGGGTGATGCCCTAGGCCGATAAGTAGTATATTCCAATAATGTGTGCAATGTTTATGTTTGGTTTTTGTGTAGGTTAACAGTGTTTTTTTTTTTGTCTTGATAGGGGTTATACACTCCATGAGGTACTAGCCCTGCTAGAAGATAAGGAATTTGAGCCGCAGTTGCTATACATTGAACCTTCAGAACCCGCAATCGACTCTGATCAAGATTCGGGCGACGAAGAAGGGGTGGTTTTGTAATGATGTGACAGGTCGACAATTCAACGCTGGGTGTGAAGTGGTATTAGGGTCTTCACCTCTGTCAACACACCAATCACGATAACAAAACGCAAAAATGTACGGGTGGTACCAAATATACAACCTGAAGCCGGATCTACTCGGACGTTGCGTTGATTTATTTCGGGAGCCACCCATGTTTCCCGAAGCAAATTTTAGTTTCCTTCGAGGGAAGTCTTCTACTGAATTTCTGGACTAATATTTTGGATTGTGTGTCTACAACCTTTTAGCAAACCAGCCGCAAAAGTATGCAACTTTTTTGAATTGCGCCGAACCGAAAATATCCACCGAAGAATTGAAAGCATTTATCGCAATTCCTATCCTGTCGGATCATTACGGAATCACTTCTTAGTTCCCAGCGAATCTCGTCGCAAATGTGCTTTGGAGATGTGCAAGAGACAGACAAGACTGCAATGCAATAAATGTGATGTAGGGCTCTGTGCATCCTGTTATCAATTCCAATCAATTATCAATTTCACGTCCGCATTTAAAACTAAAAAAGTGTGTATACTAGTACATAAATGCCTTTAACATAAATTACTTAAATGCTGTTTTTATTTATTAATTCATACATTACTTAAAATCTTCATGATTTTACAAATAGATTATAAAAATAGTTCGCTAATAAAAAGCTAATATATGTCTAATAGAGGGATTTTTGCTTACGTATTTGCCGATCGGTGCCATATGGCACCCATTGTTTTTTCACAAAGTAAAAGATATATAAAATAAATAATTATTACAAATAGCTAAGGGAGCCGTCAAAAGCAATGTATGTGAAAATTAAAATTTTTTATGCCTCTAAAATAATTCAGGTCATAATGGGTTAGCATAACATTTACATATAGGGACATACACTGCTTCTGATCCCACACTCGGATACCCTGTGTCGTGGGAACCAGAAACAACGATATCACAAACATGTAAACATCCAAGACCCTTTTGTATCCAGCCGGGATTCGAACCAGAGACCTTTTGCATGGTCGTCAAGAGGTTTTCGGGGGTCAAATATTAAGCTATATTTTTATAGTTTCATATTTAAAGAGACGTTTTTAAATTAGTTTATTTCGTTATGCTAAAACTAGTTCTTTTACTAGAATTAATTATAACTTTTGATGCCTGATAGTGTTATCGACCTTGGCTTACAATTCAATCTAGTAGCAAGTAAAGAAGAATTGGCACTTAATAGTTTAAATATTTCTATGCATTAGCATAATAAAATAATGGTAATGATTTTAAATGTTGTTTTGTAGATGACACTTATAACAAACTACTTTGACCAAATAAATAACAAAAATGTATCATGTTGGTGGTGGTCTTATAATACAGAGTTGTGCCCTCAGATCATAGAGGTTGTGCCCAAATTAGAATTTTCTCATTGGCATATAATAGTGTTACCATATAGGTACTACCTATTTTCGATTTGTACCCAACTGTACAGAATGATACGTGTAAAGGTCGACATGCAGTGTGGATTTAATGACTATTAATGTACTGTGGATTGTACCTACCTACGTAGGTACAATCCACATTAATAGTCATTAAATCCTTGCTTGTTGCAGGTAATTAATGAGTATAATGTTGGTGACTTAAAAAAATAATTTGAATACATAATCAATTCGTTTTATTTAATAAATGTACAAACTACATTTTTTATTGTTTATTTACATGAAAAATATTTATTTCAAATTTAAATCAATCAATTTAAATAAATCTAAATTTAAATCAATCAATTTAAATAAATCTTCCAGATATTTCGTGTAAAAATATGTGGCATTTCTAAAGTAACAGTAACTTAATAATTATTTTTAAAATTCACCGTCTAGATTAATGGAGTATGGTCTAAAATACCATTTTGCTAAAACAGATTAAAAACAATGCTTCGTTATTTTTATATATCTCGAGATGATGCACAATCTGCATTTCTTTTTGTAATTCTCGATTATTAACATCTAGGGAATGGTGGGGACCATTCCTTGGGGGTCATCAAGAACTGTTACATGCTATGCATTGCTTTTTAGTTTAATTCTTCTACCGAGGGCTGGAGTATCCTCAACCAGAGTTGTCATTATCTATGCTCTCTCGGAGTATAGCGTGAGTCACCTAGAAAATACAGATTTAATTCAAAAGTAGTACAATAAAAGTATAGGCTGTTAAAATATCTAAATTGCAATAGATTTAGCTAATTGTTTACCCAGTGAGGCCTCGCTCTTTCCAGAGCTCAGCACATTGATGAGATGGTGCCTTAAAGGGTTTTTGCTAAACACATGGCTGTCATGTGAGACATCTCTCAATGAAGTAGCAATCCTTGAAATATTTCAGTCGGCATCAGGAGTCTGGAAAAGATTTATGGATGATAAGATAACTACCATTTATTTATTGCGCAAAATGTGTTTACCAATACAACATCAAGGACTCATCATTAAAATAAAAACATTTGTAGAACAATCTAAAAACAATTTGGCACGCATAGCCAGAGGTCGCGGGTTCGAATCCCGGCATGGGTGGAATTTTTAGCCTCTAAATAGGTTTTTAAAATCTAAGAATGTTATTACTTTAATATCAATAGGAAACTAGTATTTCTACTAGTTTCATCTTGATTGCAAGATGTCATTTTGATGGCAGGGTCAAGAATTAATGTACCAAATCACGTTTGCTGAGGCGAGGTTCTTCGTTACTACGAGTACTAACCTTATGGTTTTTTTTTAAATATCCCTTCTGTTTCTTTCATAAAAGGTTTCAAAATCTTGGCCAAAGTTTTTGATTTCGTCCTTAGGTAGACGAATATTGGTCTGGGATTCGTGATCTCCAGAGAGGTGTCCAAATAAAGAAACAACCGTTGCAGATTTTGTGGTTTTCTCAGATCCCCTTTATGTAGATCGTGCAAAATTAATGTAGAGCTAACCATGCCATATTGTCCCAAATACATTTCCGCACATATCTCAATAGCGATCATTACTTCTGATGGAGCACCTGAGTATGTTGGTGTCAAGAGCCTTCAAATAGCTGATTGAGCTTCAAACTGGAATAAAATTTCGTGATTTTTTTAAGCAGGGAAGGTTATATGACACGCAATGTAAAATTTGTTACAACGTATTTCAAGCATTTTGTACTACCTACACAATTGATTAATCATCCATATGTGTGATAAATTTAAGCCAATGTCTTGGTAAATATTTAAAATACATTTTTGCGGTTACCTTTGTTTATTTGTAGAAGAAGAAAGCTTCGCCGGTTAGGTGAACAATATAAGATATTTTTTCCACTCTTACATAAGACGTAAACTCGAAATAGCTTAGACTTTATAAAAATGAAGCAAAACGATTTATTTGTAAGAAATATTTTGGGAGCGTTTAGCTAATTAAGCTGAACAAAATAATAATGTGACATGTGACTTTTCGACTGACAAACATTGGTGTTCCATCCCTAATAGGTATCCCATGGCAACATCACTTGTGGGTATTTTGCTTCTGAATACGAATTAAACGTCACGCACAAGTGAGTGTGATGTGAATGGTGATGTGAGCTCACGATCGAATTAACCCTTTCATGGGTACACGAACTTCTTGCCAATGCCAATATGGTAAATTAGCTGATGCCCGCGACTTCGTCTGCGTGGAATTAGTTCAGACCGCGTTGGTGGGATATCAAGTAGCCTTTGTCTCAATTCAGAACTTTGTCTATCTGTACAAGATTCATGTAATTCCATTCAGCCATTATTGTCTAATTGAGTACTAACAGTCACCTAAACTACTTGAAAAAGATTGACATGTATGCAATATTATATAGAAATTGACAGAATATTCTTTATCCCATGTTCACCAAGAATTACATAAGAGACTTAAATAATAACATAGTACACTACAATTGGCGGCCTTATTATAGTAGTATTATCAATGCTTAATATTGATAATATTTTCGCCTTTACCGATAGTATGGGGTTAATATCCCCAAATAATAACTTGCATAAGCTGAAAATGCAAAATTAGATAAATCGACTTCAAAAAAAGACTAACGAAGAAGGAGGAATAGTAAAAGTCAGTAAAATTTTTCGATTGAATTTGCATAAATCCTAGAGTTTGCGAGCGGTGCTGAGAGCGAAAATTAAAGCACTCTAACTACCTGTTAATTTACAAATATTTTTGAAAAAAAGATCATATTTTAATCAAAACTGTTGTTATACGGATTTTACTCGTTTATTACATTTTTCCGACGTTTTGGCACTTTTCCAGGTGCCGTGGTCTCGGATGACTGAGGTGACAGGCTCTTTTTGAAAGCATTTACTACCCTCGGCAAAAAATATTTTAGTAATTATTTTGCCGTTGTCCGCGAAAGGGTTATTTGACAGATGTAATAAAGTCGAGATTCGAACTCCCTTTGTTTGAAACGTAACTTCATAGAAATAAGGGTCAATATCCCACCTGCACAACTAGTTCACTTCACCGCCGTAGCGCTGGGGTAGCTTATATTACTGAATACGAATTCGATCGAACTCACTAGCGAACGGGGCTAGTGAATAGCACTGCTGGCCGCGCAGCCGTCTAGTCAAGTTTGAATTGTTTCAAAGAAAATCGTTACGTTTTGTTTAGGTGGGTGTCGAGATCCAGCATGCTAGGGTTTCGATAAAAAGAGAAAATATTGTTATTTTAAATAAGCAGTTTTAATAAGTAAATCGAAACAGTACAATACAATAGAAAATATTCTTATCTTAAGACTGGTAATATTATAAAAGAAAATGTACTAGGTACAAATGGCCTCAGTCAGGGTGTATTTTTTCCATGTTTGTGATGTCCTGGCCTAGTTACCATAACGCAGGGTATCCTAATTTAGGACCAGAACAAAGTGAGTTGCGTGTAAGTTATTATTATTATATATGATGTGATATTATAAAGATATGTTCATACGTGGTCCATACAAAATGTTCACCTATTCAAGTTTGAATTTAAAAAAATATATTCTTGCTATTAATGTTCAAGTAGATAGGTGCTATTGAATGAAGCGCAATCGAGAGTCCAATTTTCGAACAATTTATCGAGCAACTGAGGTCGTAGATATATAGGTCATAAAGCGAAAAATACACATCAACGCATCCCGCAGCTCGTATCATACTCCGGTTTATTAGCAGCGTTCTATGTCTGTGGTAAACCATACTAAAATTAGCCAGAGAATGCCGTACTGCTCTGAAAATTACTTATAACAAATTGCATAGTTTTGGTTACTTTAAAACCTGAGCGAAAAATTATTGTTCACATATTCATCTTAATAACATTATATGCTTTAAATTTAATGTTAGCTCGCCATTTTTAAATGATTTCTTCCACTGAGCCAACCTTTGCTAAAAGTTTCGTGCTATGGACTTCACAAAAAGTAGTGATGGGCTATTTTTATTTCAGAGCTGCGTATGAATCCATTTTATGCATGATATATTTTTTTTATTTATGAGCAGAATAGCGGATTGTATAAATTTTAATAGAATAGAAAACAGAATAGATACTCTGTCCGGTTTCAAGAAATTACTGACGTCACACATCCAGCGACCACACTATCACTTGTTGAAACTTCAAATGAAACGTCATCGGAAAAGCCACATTGAAAAGTTTGTTCATTCCCATAGCCCTAGAAAGTAATCTTGCTCGGATGAACGACTATGTCGACTACAAAATAGTAGCGCGCAGTAAAACTAACCAACTAAACCATAATTTTTAAATTAAATTTGCAGAATTTGCAAGCTTTGTTCTGGCGTAACCCCATTTATGGTGAGATTGCAAAACGGACTGACCGCCATTTTGCATGCACTCTCTGGGTCCTTGGTCTTGACTTTATCTTGGTCTTAAATGTACTGTACAGTTTCAGTCACTAGAAATTCCAATTTAAAACTAAACCTCAATGAAAATAAAATTTGTACAAAAACAACTATTTTTGCCGACAAAACCATTATTTTGCTAAGAAAACAAACTTTTCCTAAATCGACAACCGAAATAATCAATTACGAAAAAATCGAAGCCTTTGGTGCCGGATGTCATACAATGGCAGTCGTTAAGCCATGTCAGAGGCCTTATGGGCGGCTTGATAACTTCTGACAGTAAGTCTCGCCACTGTCTTACAATCCTCCACCAACCCGGACTTGGCCCCCGTGGTGGAGTATGGCCTAACCTTCCTGCGATGCAGGAAAAGACCCGTGCCCCAGCAATGCGGACATACAAGGGTTGATAACGATAAAATCGATGTTTTATATACGATATCACATCCCTAGTACTGACTTTCAATCTACCATACCAACTTAAAACCAAACCTCAATAAAAATATATATTAATAATACGTCTCTCGCTCTATATTTCCCTCTCCTTCACTCGCTCTTTCCACTATAAAATTTATACTAATTTGGTTCAGTGCGTGTTTCAAAATACAAGTCATCTTTATTCAAACCAAATCACGCCAAGAGTCTCCAGAGGCATTTAAAAGGAAAACATTTTTCCGTCCCCTTATTTCGGAGCCGTAAAGGGAGGAATTAATAAAAACAACTCGGGGGGAGTTCATAAAGAAAAATGTCACTGTAGTGCAAAGTAATCGCATTCTGCGAAGCGGGGCTGAGAGCGAGTGAACTGCGGAGCGAACTGAATGTCAGTATGCTGCTAATATATGAATACATTATAACTGCAACTTCGCTGAAACAGTTTCACACTAAATTAAAAGCTCTCGCCGGGAATTAAAACTAGCAAGTTCTCAGGCGCATGGGCATGGCCGCTCTAATAATATTAAACTGTTGATTTATAAACAAACCGGCCAAGAATTATGAGGTCTCGCTGCAGCGTACAAAACTTATAAAACTAATTAAAACAAGGACCCTATTACAATAAAAGCGACGGTTTTTAGACCAAACGCTAACAAGACGGAGTTCATTCTTCATGTCGCGAAAATCCGTTGCTTGCGAACATTCTTTATTTTCCACAGTGGCTATGACGGGTGGTGTATTCAGCACTAGTTTATATGAGTGGTGGGTGCGACCACCACAAACAAATAACTATACAGAAATAACATTTTGTAGTGCAAGTAGTACAAGGTAATAGATAGTTTTATTAAACTATTAGAACTGCGCTTATTGAACACGAATTTTGTGAATCGCTCAGAGCCCCAGGTGCCTGAGTGATCTTAAACGATCACGAAGGTTAAGCAACATAGGGCGCGTTCAGTGCATGGGTGACCATCTGTAACTAACCCTAGTGACATTTTGCCGAGCGGTTCCGTGCTTCGCAAGCCACGCTAAGCAGTTGGTGCCGGCTGCCGTCGATAGATGGCAGTCTTTAAGCCAAGTCAGAGACCATTGGACGGCTTGAAAACTTCTGACCGTAAGACCAGCCACTAGTCTTGCAAGCCCCCACCAATCCGGACTTGGCCCCCGTAGTGGAGTATGGCCTATACCTTTCTAAGGGAAAGAGACCTGTGCCCCTCGGTGGGGATGTAGTAGGTTGATGATGATGTGCAAGTATTTTATGCCGTCATCTATAAACAATGTGACAAAACCCCCGTAAGTATCTAAATGGAGGGTTCTTAATAGTACGGGAGCCCAAACAGATATTAAGAGATTTCATGAAGCTCGGCAGATTAGTATAAGGGATGTACCACACACCAGCTTGAGAGCCTACACCAAATATGAGCCCTATGTATGTGGCCAACGGCCAGACACAGCGGTTCAGAATAGTAAATAAAATTTGATCGTTAGAAACAATTGAGCGCGATAGATTAAAGAAAGGTGTGTTATTTACATGCTTATGTACATTTATGAAGGTATAGTAGCAATACTACTCGCTTACGGTGAAGGAAAACATCTGAGGACATCTACGTGTCAGAGTTGTTCGAATAGGTACAGCGCATGAAATTGTCAATCCGCAATGGACACACGTGGTAATGAAGGCCATACTTTCTTTGTGAGAGAAGCCCTGTGGCCTGTAGTGGGACGTTTATAGGCTACATAAGAAAAAGTGTTCATTGAAATAATCTGACGATTTACGCATGCAGTAACCCTCCCATTATGGCATGCTCAAATCGTCAGATTAGATTAGAAACTTCTAAAAAACCGATATCTCGACATTCTCGAGCATGGTTGGATGTAGTGTTTTTCCAAAGGAAATATTGTAAGAATAATAGAAAAAACATAAAGTGACGATTTTCATAAGCCGGAGTAATAAAAATCGACAATAAAATGTAGTAAATGTTGTACGTGCAATTGGACCTGTATTGCCCACTCCGCATCTCAATTTCCCTTTAATTTTTTTCTATTTATCACTCTTTCGCTTGGTCTCCACTCTAGCTTAATCCGGTTATGTTTCAATTTTTTTTTGCTTGTATTCCCCACTCCGCATCTCAATTTCCCTTTAATTTTTTTTCTATTTATCACTCTTTCGCTCCGTCTCCACTCTAGCTTAATCCGGTTATGTTTCAATTTTTTTTGCTTGTATTCCCCACTCCGCATCTCAATTTCCCTTTAATTTTTTTTCTATTTATCACTCTTTCGCTCGGTCTCCACTCTAGCTTAATCCGGTTATGTTTCAATTTTTTTTGCATTCATTTTTTGTATTCCCCACTCTGCATCTCAATTTCCCTTTAATTTTTTTCTATTTATCACTCTTTCGCTCCGTCTCCACTCTAGCTTAATCCGGTTCTGTTTCAATTTTTTTTAGCATTACACTTAAATAACGTTAATATAATACGTAGTACGTGCAGTTTGAGTGCAGCCTGTATTCCCTACTCCGCATCTCAATTTCCCTTTCAGTTTTTCTCTACATATCACTCTCTCGCTCCGTCTCCACTCTAGCTTAATCCAGTTGTGTTTCAATTTTTTTAAGCATTAAACTTAAAAAAAAGTTAATAAAATGTAGTACGTGCAGTTTGAGTACAGCCTCTATTCCCCACTCCGTACCTCAATTTCCCTTTCACTTTTTCTCTATCTTGATAGATAAATTGACACAATTAAAAAATTGAAACAAAATCGGATTAAGCTAGAGTGGAGACAAAGCTAGAGAGTGATATCTCTCACTTTGTGTGTGATCTCTCTCGCGAGAGAGTGATCTCTCTCGCTCCACTCTAGCTTAATCCGATTTTGTTTCAATTTTTTTAAGCATTAGACTTAGCAAATCTCTCTGGATAATCGTTGGATGAGAAGGTAGCACGTCTTGGACATAAAACAGAATAGTCAATATGAAAATCTGACGCACTCAAGTATTACAAGGTGACTATTATTTTTGCATTTTCACAAATCCACCGCGAGGCCGAATCGTGAGAATTTTGAGTTGGATCTTCTGAAAACAATTATCCCCTCTAAATATCCGACGAGCTTAAATAATTTTCTGTTCTACAAAAAAACAAAATTCCTACAGTCACCTACTACATTAAATTTTAGAAAGTATTAAAATGTATGGAACATCTGAAAACGTATAATAATATGGAAAAGAAAACTTGTAACTTTAGTATGAATTGAAATGAAGTAACTTTAGTATAAAACCACTTTTGAAGTTGTCATCATGTTAAAAAAATATTTAAATCGACTAGTAGAACCTCTTCTATTCGATTACATAATGGGTTTTTGTTACCCTGGTATGAGTGAGCCTTCTGGCAATTCCTTGTCGCGCTCGAAGCGGCGGCGGGTCGCGGCGTGCCCTATCTGTCATCTCGGGGGCGTCAGTAAACAGCGCGTTACCTCCGCTCATTTTATTAGCGACCCGCGCGACAGACCCGCCGGATACGTTTAATAACACACTGCCGAACGATTATCGCGAGAATTGGCGTGTCATTTTGCTTCGGTAGTACGCGGCGCCTATTGTCGTTACCTCAAAACTAGATGGCACTCGTAGATTCCACTGACTTTGACGACTCTGATACTGACATAAAACACAACGGTGTTTTATGGAGTACTGTTATGTAGCATGGAACTCCAAAACTAAAAGCGCTCCCTAAAGAAGCTATTGCCATACAAGCGTAGCACGATATTCATTCGATGAATAATGATAATGATACCGATTTACTAACAATGAAACTTTGCCAATGTATTTACAGGACACAAATTGAGGTATGCTCGCAGATAGATTTGAAATGAAATTACCAGAAAAGAATTAATAGCCTTGAGAATAGTTTCTATGAAAAGTTTTATGAGGCCTATAATTTCTTCTTCATTCTCTTATTCTCAGTTGTAAGCACGATCAAACCCTGGAAAAGTTTCATTGCGATCCGGAATGCCGTTTGCAAATAAAAACCAAACTACGTTTGTATGGGAATTGCTCCTTGAGGGAGATACTTAAGACTAATACACATAGGTTAGATCCAAGCTATACAATAAGTATCACGATACCAATGATACGAAATAGACTGTATAAAGAAGGAAACTAAAGAAAAATGGGTAACTTAGGTATGTAAGCTTTTTTAAGTATTTTGTTATAATATGAAAATATTACAAGAAAATGGGCAATGAAATGGTGACGCCAACAGTATTACCGATTGAGTGACATAAGAGAGAAAAGTCAAAAGGAGAAATTTACAGAACTATAAAATTGTTCCAGTGAGTCTTCAACGACCAAGGAGCAGCATTTGTGGCGAATACAGCTGCTCTTAAGTCTTAGGTAAGACTTTTAATTCCAAGCATCTAATTCCATCTTGCAGCATTAGTAAAAACTTAGCAGAAAAGTCTAAGTGACACCTCTTTAATTTCAATAGAAAGTTTAGAGAAAAATTTGAATATATAGCTAATTTTGTTTGTGCTCTTAAAACTTGTCATACCTCGTCAAGAATAATAATGCTTGTCACCCACTCCAGAGCATTGACTAACTAATTAGATGGATAATTAGTTTTATGACTAAAGTTTTCTCTGTTAGAAAAGAAACAGGTTTACTAGTGTTAGAGGTTTACTAGAGTGACTATGCTCTAGTAAACCTCTAAGACCAGCTCCTGCAAATGCTCTAGAAACTACAAAATTGCAATGAATGCAACGGTAAATAACGATTTGTAACTCGCTAAGCTTGCGATTTTACTCACATTGGTTCTTTTAATAAAATAACTTTAAATTGCTTAAAAAGAACGGAAATTGCTTTCTGTTTGCCATCTTTTGAACATCTTTTTAACCAGCGAATGCCTAGATGGTCTAGCGGTTAACACGTTTGATTACAGAAACAGAGGTCGTGGGAAAAATGGTAAAAACGATCAAATTAAAATTTGAGGAAGAAAGGCTTGTCTGATTTAGGTTAAAAACACTCACCACAATCATTATTAACCGACTGTGTTAATAGAGGTGACAATTTTTCTTTTTTATAAATGAATTTAAAGATAGAAACAGGCTTAGTTCAATGTTTTTTTTGGTCGTGAATTATTCATTATAATTGACAGTTTTCACAAACAAATGCAGTTGGACATATAAACTACAATAGCTGTGACTTCTATTTGTCTCATTGCATTTTTTATATTTATCTTATTAACTCATCCACCGGATAAAGCATCCATATTATTAACAATTAAACCCTTTAAAAAATTACTAAAAACAACCAAATAACTTGAAAAAATCATTTGTCCAGACCACCCAAAGGCGTGCTACGAAAAGTGGATTTCTACGAAACGCTACGCTCGAATCGTAATTATGAAACTTCGCACTCACTCGTTCAGCTTGAATACATTTAATTTTCTAAGTGCTTTTTGTTTTTGCATTTTAGATTTGAACTCAAAAGAAATATTTTCTTGAAAATTTAATTCGACCAAAGTAACAACAGTGCTACGCAAGTTTTACGAAGCGCTACGCCGTAGCAAAGTAACTGCGATAGATACTTATTTTTCTATACATCATTTAACCTAAACAGTTTCCTGAATACTTTATAGTCCATCAAATATAATACAATAGTTCACACAGAGTTGTTCTACACTGTGATTTTGAAATAATTAGCAATATTTTGGGGGAAGAGCGATGGAGCGTGCCATGCTGGGCATATCGCTTGTGGAACGCGTACCCAACATACAAATTCGTCGAAGAACCAAGGTAGAAGACGTTGGTAAGCGGATCACAAAGTTAAAGTGGAGATGGGTGGGACACTTGGCTAGAAGGGAAGACGGCCGGTGGATCAGGGCAGTATCGGAGTGTTGGCCAAGGGAGGGAAGGAGGTTGGTAGGCAGACAACCGACACTATGGTCAGACGACATCGTGAGGGTTGCAGGTCAGAAATGGATCAGATTAGCACAGGACCGTGAGGAATGGCTCAGTAAACAGGAGGCTTATGCCCAGCAGTATGTTGATGTGGGCTTATTATAGATATCGATTTTGAGGGAATATTCACTACTTATGTGAAATTATTAATAAATTAAACGTAATTATAGAACATACCTCTATTTGTAAATATTCGTGATTTCCGACCCTTGGTTTAAAATTGTGAATCCAAACCTAAAGCTATCGCTAGCACGGTAAAAATATGTTTGCTATAGACGTTTGCACCGTTACACTGCTGTGCTTCTTTGCTTGACCAAAAAGTAATGACTCGAGGAGGGCCGAGAAAATATTGTATAATTTTTTTCGGAAATATAATGCATTTAGGGATTTTCACGGTACAAAACTATTCTAGGAACCAGCATGCAAGACACTGTCATTTGGATCACTATAATACTGGATGCCAATATCTGGCGTGCTAGCTTAATATCTCATTAACTAATTTTCTCATACTTTTTATTTCATCTCAATATGTATATTTTGTTCAATGCTTATATATTTTTATAATATTGTATATTTTTGTATTATGTGTATTTATGTAAATTGTTTGTATTTATCTGTTGATAACTATGTGGACACTGTTGTTTACGCACGTATTCATTTATACCTTAGTAATAATCTTGTATGTTTACAATGTTGATTGTACATCTACTTCCTTCTCCAATATATTAGTCCAGTCCATCCAAAGGTTGTCTGGAAGAGATTACTTTTAGTGATAAGGCCGCCGTCTGTACTCTTAGGTTAAGAAATATCTGTATCTTTTCCATTTTTATGTACAACTAGCTGACTTAGCGAACTTCGTACTCGCGAACTTCGTATTTAAGAAAAAAAATAAAATTTAAGAATCGACTGGTGGGCGCAGCAGTCGATTCTTCTTTTTTTTCTCCGTAAGAACCATCGTCGAGCTTCAAGAAATATACTACTAAAAGGATTAGCGAAATCGGTTCAGCTGCTCTCGAGATTTGCGCTTACCAACACATTCAGCGATTCATATTATAGATAAAGTGTTCTCTATCTCTATATATCTCATAGCATACCACGTTGCTGAATGAGTATCACGGCCAATACGAGACACTTGGCTGGCATCGCAAACGGTCGCATCGCGGTTTATCGCCGTGTGACTGCGGGGTCACGTAATTTTTGACGTATCGTTCCCAAGAGTGTACATCTTTTTTCTTTGTCTCGCCCGCCGCATGCATAGGGTTGGCCTAGTAGCGGTGCAAAGCTCGTTACACCATTTTTTCCATCTTTCCCTTCATTTTTAAATCTTAATTTAAAATTATGTCACCCATTCTAGATTTCATTTACATTTTTTTCACTTCGCCTTTGACGAAACAAGACTATCCTTAAAATTATAATTTTTCCCTACTTTATTCTGATCAGTTTAATTTGTACAGTTTTAAAATAAATACAGTCGTATACATATTTTATTATTATTTATTAATAAGAATAAATAATAATAAAATATTAATATCTTCCAGGATCAACTTAAGGCTGTAAGGGTTACAGCCTTAAGTTGTTCCTGGAAGAGGGGCTGGTTTCTGATTTGTTGCTATCCCTCGAAACTAATTCTGATTATATCTTGCACTATTTTACGTTGTTATGCAGTTGTAAATCTTTTCCGTTCGATTAATATTCAAAATTTGAATCTAGGTATATCCAAAAAGTCGACAAAAAGTCCATTTTGTTATTTTCTACCGGACTGCGGCGTTTGTTTTTATATGTGTGAATGTAAGTGGTTTAGATAGATAGATAACTCTTTATTGGCCACAGGTAGTGTATGTATTATTGATACTATGTTACTTCATAACTTCTTACCTAATCATCAGATTGTGTCAATTAATCTCAATTGATTTGTCTTAATTACGCGTGTCACAAAGGCTATATCATGATTAATCAGCATAGATTCTACAAAATAAGCTATAAATTCCCGCTATGTCTCGCGTTTTTAATAACTAAGTGGCGCTAACTGTTTTATTATGCTACTCATCACTAGATGGCGATCTGATGCTAAAATAAATTTAATTACTAGAGACAAAAATTAAACCTGAAATAACAAGAAATAAGACTGCCAAGAAAGAAATAGTGGCTGTGCTTTTAATAGGCAAATTCAATATTTTTTCGCCTTCTCAGTTGTTAATTCCCCATAGTGGAGTTTATGTTCATTTTTTTCAGTTTTCATTCAAGCTAGCGCTCTAACGTTGTCCATTTCTTACATTTGTAATGTAGGTGAAGTGTGTTGTGTGTGTCTTTGGTTCTATGTTTTAATAACATCCCTGTCCAAGACATAATTCAATTCTAATTCCACATCCACAGTTAGATAGTTGTATGCTCGAAGATGTAATGAAAATGAGTCAAATGTGACTCATGAACTTATTCCAATACACTTATTCCTCTGAGTCATATCAGACTCTTGGACAGGAAGGTTGTTAAGTCTAACCCTCTCGTGGCGCAACCCGTAAGAGGGCATGATTGCGATCAAGCAAGAGTGTCTCTGTAAAAATGAGAACGGGTGGCCGGGGAGCGTAGATAAAAACTTTCACTTTTTCCGACGACTCGCCTGTACGCATCGAGGCAATTGACCAACTTCCGCGCAAATAACGCACGCTGCCAGTGCCTCCCGCTTATTGTTCACTAAATTGTGACACAGTAAAAGTTACGTTTTGTTGCTCGCTTTATATTTCTTTGTTTTTCTTCAACGAAATTCTACAGCTTTTGTTTCCGGAGTTAAAAAGGCGCCGCACCGGTGTCATAAGCTGCCGTAATGAAAAACCCGAGTTAGTGTTCCCCTCGACGGCCCGAAATATATTTAACTAACCGAAAACCTTTGTATTGAAACATAAGCATGTAAGTCGCACTCCATTACCGACCCCAACCGCATCTTAGAGCCCTAAAGTCTCACAGGCGATAAGGGAGCGTCTCACCCGCGGCGGGCGGGTAAGTGACCGCGGTAGTTTTATTTACGATCCCAGCAATATCTGAAGAAGGCAGAGCGTCGGGGATACTAATAACGGCCGTGTGGGTACAGCCGATAGCCGCTCGATAGAATAATATGACGGGGCCGCGACCGGCCCGCCGGCACGTAGGCAATAAGCCCCAGGCACCCAGCCAGATCGGCAGCCGGAAAAATAAGATTGCACCCTCTCGGACCTCAGTACGCGCGTGCTGCTACGCGCTCTGATATTGCCGGGAAAACATCCGTTTGCAAGGTATGCCTTATATTTTAAACATGAACTTGATCGGCTCGGGCATTAAGTGTACTGTTACGGTTGTTCCAGTTTCTGTTGCAAAAGGGGAAAGTAAATCCGTAAAGTATCACACTATAGTTTTGTTCGGTTCACGCTTTATCTACACCATTTTTTGGGTTCCGTAGTCAACAAGCAATACTTATAGTTTTGCCATTTTTGTCCGTATTTCCGTCTGTCCGCGGCTTAGCACAGAGACGATAAGTACTAGAAAGCTGAAATTTGGCATAAATATACAAATTACACGCCTACAAAACCGTACGATAAAACCTTTAATGAAAATATTTTTAGGGGACCTATATCTTCTATACCTAAATTAGGGATGATTTTTTTTCTCGCCTAGACTAATGTGTCGAGTTCGGGTATCGTTGGTTTAGTCGTAAAACCATTTTTAGGTTAGGGATCCGTTTGTGAAATAAACTTTAAGGAAATAATTATTTTGTTAAAGTAGGGGTTCCCCCTCTCCTGGCTAAATGATTGACTATAGAAGCTTGGAAAAATTCTGGGCAGTGGCGTATAAAATTAACTTTGTGAAGATGAAAATTATCACGGCGAAGTCTATACAAGTTAACGGTGATAGCCGACCAACTTATAAAAAGAAAACTTCGCACAAATTCCATTGAAAATTACTTTGATTGGGTTATGACTCGTGTAAAGCATGTCAAAAACTCCTCCTTCTACGGACCCCTCCACTGCGCGTGGCCCGACACGCGCAGTGGAGGGGTCGGTTTTTTTTGTTGCTTTAGAAGCGTCGACTTGTGACATGGTTTTTCCTACAAAGAGGTACCAATGTAAGTCCAAGGACAGCGCCACTTTATAAAATGTAAGTAGCCTCCAGCTCAGTGGCACTCGATTTACATCCGAAGCGGCGGCACGTGGACAACGTGTCGTCACTTTACACGCCGTAACATATTCAAAGAACACCCCGCGCCAAGCTCGGCTTGTTTCATTTTACGATCTTATCGAAATAATCCGATCCCGCCGGTTATTTACTACCGGCTTCCCTCATTGCCTGCCGTCTTGGTACACTCTCGCATAAACGGCACCGATACAAAGTTATGCATGCAAAAACCGACCTTACCTCATGTGCATTCGATAGTAAACGCTGTGCTATAATCCACTCACGTGACTCTTCTTTGAGAGTTTATCCTCAGAAACAAAAGCTTAAAGAAAACAACGCTCGGTGGAAAATGCACTCCACCGCTTCGAATATAACGTAAAATTTTCGTTCGATTGGTTATGCCTGAAGACTTTTTACTCTTACAGCGTAGGTGTGGTGGAAACGTCTAGGTATTTTATTTCTGTCGAGACGGTCTGGCGCGATGCGGTGTCGCGCTATCACAATAAACACTTTGGCAACCTCGTAACTTATTCATAAGTCAAAGGTGGCAGTCAGATTCTTATACAACGGGTTACGTTACGTGAAAACCATTTTTTTCGTTTCAGTATCGATGACTTGACTTCTTCCCATAGGAAGCAAAAGTTTAAACTTAAATCGGAAATTTATTGCAAAAAAAGGAACTCACATCACATCATCACCTAAATTATCACACTTCACACTAATATTATAAAGGCGAAAGTTTATGAGTGTGTATGTTTGTTTCTTCTTCACGTCGAGCAATCTTAATAAAATTTGGTATGGAGTTAGCTGATACCCTGGATTAACACATAGACTACGTTTTATTTCGGGAAAATATCTTATTCCCATGGGAAAATCAATTGACCGCGGGGAACACTCTCAAACATTCGCGTTTATAATATTGATTAACGTCCACACAACATGATCACTCGTCCTGGCCCCAAATTAAGAAACGTTAAGTTAAGGGCCATATCAACGCCCAGCCCATGCTGTTGGACCTAGGAAGCTGAAATTTTGCACAGAGGGTCTATATATAATGTAGGCAAGGAAGGATTTTTTGAAATTCAACCCCTGAGAGGGCGAAAAGGGTTGCCAAAATTTGTATGGGAGGTACATACTGAAACCATTGGTGCAAATGTAAGGGGCCCCAAGTGGGTTTCGATCCCACGACCTCTGGCATAGTAATCAGACGTGATAGACCAACGAAGTGATAGACCAACGAAGCAATCGATTTTTTTAATGTACTATGTAAGCTATGTATTAGAAAATGCTTTTTTTGTTTTCCATTAATGCAATCTTGAAACCTAACGGGGTCAAGTATAAAAAAATACACTTTTAAAGATTTGCTAACTAAAAGTGCCTTAATTTTATATAATATATGGTCTTAATTTTTCTAGGGATTTTTAGGCTACCCTACCGTGCGCTATATTGTTGAATATGTCGTTAAAAATCTTTTGCTTGCAGGATAACCGTTTTTCGACTTTATGATCCGATGAAACGATATAGGTACCATATCGTCTCATAGAGGCTTGTTAATCATCATCGTGTACGGTTATAATTTAAACAGATATTGGCCATACACTATTTGACTGTGTTTTATTTAGACGTGCTTTATTTTTGTTGCTTTGCGTACTTTGTCTGGAAGAAATTACTTTTAGCAATAAGGCCGCCCATTGTACTATGTATATTGGCAATTGTTTTGTATTTGTTGTTTTTCCAGTGTATAATAAACAATATTTTTATTTTATCTTACTTTATAGTTTTGCTTTATTGCTTCCCAAAATTAAAACTTCGAATTCACAGTTGGACTGGTTCTGTCACATTAAAAAAACCGCGCTGATGTCTAATAGTATTATAAAAAACAAAACTAAAAAAACAAGTACTCTGGTCTAACTTTGACACAGTTGTACCCGAACCGGTAATTACGTTTCTTCAAAAACAAACTCATAATGCACTTCCCAACAAATGAACACAACTTTCGCGCCAACTCTAAAGTAAAGTGAACGGGCAAAATTCAATATGGCGGCAAACGGTCCGCCACTACACGTCCGACTCCACCTAATAAGTGGATGGGATGGAGTAAAAATTCCCGCCATTGTCATTCCCCGAACGTAGCTCTGGTAATGAGCTAAGTTCTTCGTAAGGAGCCGTAACTTACATACCAATCGGAGTCTGTTTCCGCGCCCGTCGCCTCCCAGCATTGCTTACGATCCGCCGGTATGGAAAATAAGGGAATTGAAATTCGACACGTGAGTTTTTCCCTTTAAAAACTTTTTGTCACTTTGCGACTTTGCGAAGTTATGTCTGAATCCAATGGATCTTGAAAATACTTGCATAATTCGGTTTTCTAACCAATGCCAAAATTTTGAGTGAAATAAAATATTGATATTTTATACGTGAGCTAAACCTAACGCTGAAACCTAACTATACGTTCAAAATTCTAACGTCTTGAGACATTTAGAACATTCCAGCGCGATGGTAGTGCATTGGTAGAAGCATCTTTAAAATGGGCCAACAATAAGCCTTAGCGAAGAAATCTAATGTCTAAGTACCATAGCCCATTTTCTGTTTTGTGTACAATAAAGTGTTCTTTTTCAATGTTGACATGCTGAAAGAGATCCATATGCCTAACTACAGGATTTTTGTCAATGACGCAAGAAGATCTTCAATAGTCCAAAGCCAGTGTTGACCGAAATGGTTGAAAGTAGTAGGAGCAGTGACTGGCAGCATAGCCCGCCCGACCGCAGAAGCCAGCTCCTTACTCCTGCCCGGCGACTTCGCAAATGGAATTTGCAAGTAATTTCGCCACCTACCCCCCGCCCCCCGCCCGCCCCTGTGTCCCCGCGTGTCGCTTCCATTACAAATAAAATTGTGTTGGAATAAAAATATCGCTGTATTTACATAGAGCTGCGCGTGATTGATGTCTGGCTTGGGATCCCGTAGAATTTTAATTGCAGTCTGCTCTTTGAAAGCTTTTCCGTTATGACAGTGACAATAATGTAATTGACATTTCACATTTTATATTTCTCGATCACTCGACGAAACATTAAGTTCTTATTTCAGTATACGTATCTTCTGTGAAAAATGAAATTGGAATGAATCCATCGTATCTGCTCTATAGACATCGTAGAGTTGAAGGAAGAAGTGGGCGTGTAATAGGAAATGTTCCGCATATTGACTCCGGCGACGCCACCAAGATCTCTAAACAATAGCTAAAAATAAAAAGCAGTTCTAGATGCCGTCGTGCAGCTAACTAGAGTTTCTGTGAACTGGGCCTGTTGGGAGGTAAATCCTTTTAAAGTCGGTGCCTCGGTGACTCTTAATGATTTACGTTCATTGTCAAGGTAAGTGGATTGTGATTTAACTTTGAATAAGGTTTTATAAGGCGTTAGAAGTTTTTGCGAACACTTCTAAAGGTGTCTTTGACTGACCCGTTTGATTTAGGGATAATCGAACCTACGTTCGATTCCCTAATCATAGTACGGTGGCTGTACTATGATTCGTATAAATGGCTGGGTTTATTAACATTTTTGTGATGTCTTTGTCTGATTATCATGTAGCAGGGACTCATATATTGAGGCCATAATAAGTGATTCAGTTCTGTCAATTTAACTATTACCTATTACTTCCTGGGTGTAAATTTACTAACACACTTCTCGAAACCAACGGATTCTCTGTTTGGTTACGAACATTGTTTATGAAAATCAACTTGCTTCAAAGATATTACAGTTCAAAATCAAACTTTTTTTGCACAAATGCATCTAGAATACGTACATATACGTAACATTTCTTGCCTTTCAAAATTATTAAAACATAACATAACATTTACATACAGGATACCGTGTCGTGGGAACCAGAAACAACGACATCACAAACATGTAAACATCCAAAACCTGGGTTTTTTTTTTCTGTCCCCAGTCGGGGATCGAACCCGGGACCTCTTGCATGGTAGCAGATGCGCTACCGCTGCGCCACAGAGACCGACGAAGTATTTTACGTCGTCGTATTTTTCTAAAGAATTAGGGTTCTTTAGAAATATAATGTTCATTAAAACGAGCTACGAGCTCAAACAAGTCTAAAACTACAACGTAAATTCATTTATTGCTATATTACATTTGTGATGGTTTAATAGACCAAAAAATAACTAATTTCTCGGACGTTTTTGTTTATTTTGGTGCCGAGCACCTGTCAGGTTAGACGTAACATTTGTAACTGTAAAATATAAAAAAAACAGCTAAATGATTTACTTCATTATATTAAATTTACATTTAATCTAAAAAAAATATAGTTCACGTATTTTCAAAAAAAAATATCGATCCATTAAAACCATTTTAATTGGCAACCGCAACCGGCTTGATGAAAGTTCAAATTGGAAAATCGTCTTGATGATCCAAGGAATACCTCGGGGCAAACTTTGACTCCGCCTCCTTTGAAAACTGAAAAGTGTAAGCAAGCCACCAGCCCTTCACCAGCTGAGTCTTGTAGAATTACTTGAATGTTTAGCAAGTAATTCTACAAGATTCAAGTACCAGCGCTCTAATTAATTGGTTTTTGAGTACATATACCATAGAATAAACAATGTACCAGCGGCTTTCGTTATTATGTTTTTTATATTATGAGGTAACCTGAGTGTCTGAGGTGTTCAACTATCTCAGCGCTTGAAATTGCCAATTCGCGGTGGGCACGCGTAGTAACTATTCCCCTACTTTCTCTCTCTCTCTACCGTGGAACGGCATGTGCCCTTCAAATAAATTTTATGTTATAATAAATCTTTGACGACCTCTGTGGCGCAGCAATAACGCATCCGCCTACCATGCAAGAGGTCACGGGTTCGAACCCCGGCTGGGAACAAAAAAAGACCTCGGGTTTTGGATGTTTACATGTTTGTGATGTGTCGTTATTTCTGGTTCCCACGACACAGGGTACCCTAGTGTGGGGCCAGAAGCAATGTATGTGCCTGTATGTAAATGTTAAAAATATAAATGTTATGTTAAAATAACATTTTATTTCATGATTGTATTGTGTGAAAGATATTCACTTTATTCATTTATCCATTAATTGTCCATTCATTCTTTATTTATTTATTGGAATAGGCTACGTTCATTCATAGATATGTTGTAGTAATAACACTTGCCAACTGTTAACGAAAATATCTTGAGAAAAAGTGGCCAGCTGTGGGGGTCCTAGTTTAGAAAAAAAATTAATCTTTACTAATGTACTTTGTTCTACTTTATGTGCCATCTCAGATTGACAACTAATTCGGACATGAATTTCGAGGTTGTCATTACAAACGTGGAACTGGTACTCTGATGAAACCGTAGTTGTACGTTGAACAGCCATGACATCTTTGGTCTCTCAGGTCTCTTTATCTACCTTCCATTTTTTTGGCGTATAGCCCATTCTATTGTACAATCAACAGCTGATAACTATTTACATTTTCGCTAAGTCTATTACAATATAAATTAAAGTACTACTATCACAGACAGGTGTTTCTATAGCGCGACCACGTCACGTGTATTTGTTTTCGGAGTAATTTTTCTTTTAATTTCATAACTAAGTACAGTGCACCCGTGTAAAGATTTATGTACTGCTGACTGAACACGATTTAAAGAATCAATGTAGCATCGTTACTTATGCACTTAACTAAGTAATACAAGTACAAATATAGTCTGAATTACCTTACATTAACTTACACTATAACGACACACAACTGAAATAAATATGTCTGTTTTCTTTCCCCGTTTACCCACTCTAACTTACATATTCTATTCTGCACTTAAATGCTCGCGAAAGGGATTTTCTTAGGAGAAAGTTTAAATAAGTTTTAGGGTTGAATTTCTGCGACTCTTTCTCAGTAAAAGGGACCAAAAGGCAATGGATATTCGTAAATTGCATTTATTGTATTAGCGACACTCTAGAAGACAGAACTTTTTAAAATTTATCACCACCACACTTTTATTACATAATAACATGTGTATACCACAATTTCATCAATCAATCGATCAATCATTTATTGCTAAATGTAAATAGTTGGAATAGATTTTGTGGTACTTATTACTTAGTCACCCTTTACGGATATTACAAAATGGGTGAGAAATACGAGTATATCTAACATCGAAGCACTTACATTATACATCTAGGTACAAATCTTAGCATTCAAGAATTCATCCAGTGAATAAAAGCATTTTTCTAATTAATTGGGAAAATGGTTGTAATAGTGCTATATAAAGCAAAGCGTCTGGAAAAGTGTTCGCTTCTCTCTCACACAATATTGATGTCTATATTGTGTGATTGATCGGCACATAGTTACCTACATGAAGTCTTTCCCTAAGATGACTATATATGAACTGAAAACCAAATCTTCGATGAACTTTGAAGTTCAATTAACAAAATATAAAAAAATTAACCGCACTTCTATCACTATCACTTTAAAACTTACGGCTGATCAACTCTCTGGAATAAACATCGTCCCTAAACGAAACAAGATCGGAAATATTTCTTTACGCGCCATATTCAATTTAGGTCGGTAGTTGCGCGCACTTTTTACACTGCCTCGCCTCGCAACGTAAGGGGAAACAATATCGTAAACGCACCGTTCTATCAGAATCAATGCTATAAACTGGCAGAGCTGTAGCAAATCGGAGGATGTCGGTGCCGGGACAGGAGGCACGGGACAAGCGCGACGTGCGAGAAACTTTTTATTTCCCCCGGGACACACCGATCGTTGCGTCGCCCAGGTGCCCGATGGAAACCTATATTATTATTTGTTTGAGCGAAACTTTCTGGTCTCGCGCGAGATAAGTAAATTATGCTCGTGTCCCGAACGCCACCTTGTATTCAATGTATCCGCTTCACTCTGAAAATTGTAAACATGCCCGCTGCCGCAAGAGTAGAAAGTTACGTTCGAAGAAGAATATTGGAAACAACGGCAATGAATGATTCACAAGGCCTCTCTTTCGGCTTCCTGCATTAGAACGATACAAATGTAGAGAGAGCGAGAAGCGGCTATAAAAATTACGAGTCCATTCATCACTAATATCTCCATTAAACTTTGATGAATACGTTAGCAATTCAAGGCGTTGCCATAAAAAACCTGCCAGAATATGTATTTCGTTTGCGCATAAAATATTTAATTTGTCGAGTAAGTTAAACGGATTGTCGAATTATTCCTTTGGCAAAGACGTGAAATGGATATTTTATTCGCTTTAATAACTCTCAATCGTCCCTGAGCTCAAATAAAAACGTGCCGTTACATATTTAAAACGTTCTTTGTAAAACAAAGAAAATGTATTAGTAGCTTCTGACATATTTTCGTACCGATATATTGACGTGCCGATATATTTTCAAAACGTCTGGGCGTTTTGAAAATATATCGGCACGTTGATTCACAAATGCTCAGCGACGAAGTTAGCGATTCAAGTTTAGTGCTAAGGCATTCCAACCTACGAGGTGTAACAATGTCATGGCTAGATTTGTAATAGTACATTCGTTAGCATAATTCTGAATAAGGAGGCTGGAATCGAGTTCTCTCCGAAAACGCTCTGAGGTGAACGACCGACAGACTGACGAATCAAATTTTTGCGTCGGCGCGCAGTGGCGCGTTACTTATGAAAATTATGCTCAATTCGAACACTCCCCAGGAGTTGAAAAGTTGAAATAAACTGTCCCAGCGTGACTCTCGCTAGGCGCGAGTGCAAACGGGCAGCGGCGACGCGACGTTTTTTTTATATCGGTCGCCGCCGATTGATTAAAGTAGCCGTCGAATTAACTACCTCAGACTTTAGTTGGCAACATTTTTTTTTTCAGTAAAACGAGTCGAAACTTGAGGCGGGCATCTAATTAAAATAATAAAGGCATTTAGGTATGTGATTGAACGAAACGATAAATAATCTACCTTACCACGCCGACATAGTGCAGACTGCACAGTCTGCTTTGATAGGGTGACCAGCATTAAAGCATTACAGCATTACTTGCCACTTAAGTTGAAGTAGAAAGAAAGTAGTTAAAATTGGCAATTACAATTTTAACGTTAAACGAAAGTTGAAGTAAATGACTGTATCTAGTAAATTACTGCGATTACATCCGTTAAATGTATAATTATGCAAGACATTTTAAACATAACTTTTAGGGCAAAAATCACCCATGGCAATTCATCGATGTTCATGGCAATGCAGTTGCTTAACCTAGATAAAATAAGGTAATAAAGTGAATGAACTCAGAAAATAATGTGAATAATCTAAGATAAGTAAAATAAACTAAATTTTTATTCAATAACGTAAATTCTTTTACCTCCTGCGGTTGACTGGAAAAAAAGCTTAAGGCATTTAACGCATTGTACATTTATTTAAGTTCAATAAAAGTATTAATAAATAAATCATTAGTAAATAACTTGCCAATGATAATACCGGTAGCTGGGCATGTAATGAAAGTGCTGGGTTTCCTCAATTTTATTGCGGAACTGCATGGGGTGTAATATCAAGCAGAAGAAACGGCGAAAAAAAACGCAAATTAAAAAGACAAAAAGATGAGTGCGGGGGCCGGGGTAGTGTAATGTAATAAGTAAATAAAAAAAAGCATCAATTACTTTGTCCTCTTTTAATTTGTAATTACTTAGTTTCACCCAAATATCTTTGTCACCAACCTAAAGCCTAAATTTACTTTACCGAGCCCTGGTGAAGTAAATCAGCTGATTCGCAGACGCCATCTTGATATATGTAAATTTTACAACAAAAAGAAACTAAATGGCGCCGTCCCATTCAACCTTGTAATAAAAAAACATAGTTTTTGGTCAGCCAAGTAGTCAAACGTTTTAGACGATGCTATAACATAACTAAAGGGCTAGCCAAGTAATTGCATGTCTCTGCGCAATAACATTCCTAGGCGTTGAATTGGATGGCTGATTAAATCAGTTTGCGGCGACATATATTTTTACTGAGAACGCATGCAAATAATATATTCGTAAAGATTTTCATTGTATTTGGGATCCTAAACGAAAATCGAACTCATACTGTTTCTGTTTTTATTATTGTGTTTTGCAAACGACATACGACCGTGGTTTCCTTATTTGTATTGTTTGCATGGAGTTACTAGTTAATTTTGTGCATTTTTATTCTTTATTGGCCTTATTTTTATTATTTGTAATTCATAATTCTATATAAAAATCTGAACTTTCATAAAGAATTATGCCAACCGTAAGTGTTTTTGTAATAAAAAACACTCGCTTTCACACAATCGAGGTGTTTAATTAATATTTTACAGTTACTTTATTTAAAAACCTATTTAGAGGCTAAAAATTTCACCCATGCCGGGATTCGAACCCGCAACCTCTGGCTATCCGTACCAGCGCTCTACCAATTGAGCCAATGGGCGACTCACGGCATCAGTGAAATTTCGAACCTCTTTACAATATTCTCTGTATTACGTACAGGCAGCGACATCTGACTTAAGCAAATTGCATTACTTACAGCCCCGACTACCTACTTTGCAGTTAGGCTTAACATCGGAACGATATCACTGTACCCACATGATTACACTATTTTTTTTTTTTATTTTTAATGCACTAACCCGTGCTAAGGAACAAATTTAAAAAACCTATTTAGAGGCTAAAAATTTCACCCATGCCGGGATTCGAACCCGCAACCTCTGGCTATCCGTACCAGCGCTCTACCAATTGAGCCAATGGGCGACTCACGGCATCAGTGAAATTTCGAACCTCTTTACAATATTCTCTGTATTACGTACAGGCAGCGACATCTGACTTAAGCAAATTGCATTACTTACAGCCCCGACTACCTACTTTGCAGTTAGGCTTAACATCGGAACGATATCACTGTACCCACATGATTACACTATTTTTTTTTTTATTTTTAATGCACTAACCCGTGCTAAGGAACAAATTTAAAAACCTATTTAGAGGCTAAAAATTTCACCCATGCCGGGATTCGAACCCGCAACCTCTGGCTATCCGTACCAGCGCTCTACCAATTGAGCCAATGGGCGACTCACGGCATCAGTGAAATTTCGAACCTCTTTACAATATTCTCTGTATTACGTACAGGCAGCGACATCTGACTTAAGCAAATTGCATTACTTACAGCCCCGACTACCTACTTTGCAGTTAGGCTTAACATCGGAACGATATCACTGTACCCACATGATTACACTATTTTTTTTTTTTTTATTTTTAATGCACTAACCCGTGCTAAGGAACAAATTTAAAAACCTATTTAGAGGCTAAAAATTTCACCCATGCCGGGATTCGAACCCGCAACCTCTGGCTATCCGTACCAGCGCTCTACCAATTGAGCCAATGGGCGACTCACGGCATCAGTGAAATTTCGAACCTCTTTACAATATTCTCTGTATTACGTACAGGCAGCGACATCTGACTTAAGCAAATTGCATTACTTACAGCCCCGACTACCTACTTTGCAGTTAGGCTTAACATCGGAACGATATCACTGTACCCACATGATTACACTATTTTTTTTTTATTTTTAATGCACTAACCCGTGCTAAGGAACAAATTTAAAAACCTATTTAGAGGCTAAAAATTTCACCCATGCCGGGATTCGAACCCGCAACCTCTGGCTATCCGTACCAGCGCTCTACCAATTGAGCCAATGGGCGACTCACGGCATCAGTGAAATTTCGAACCTCTTTACAATATTCTCTGTATTACGTACAGGCAGCGACATCTGACTTAAGCAAATTGCATTACTTACAGCCCCGACTACCTACTTTGCAGTTAGGCTTAACATCGGAACGATATCACTGTACCCACATGATTACACTATTTTTTTTTTATTTTTAATGCACTAACCCGTGCTAAGGAACAAATTTAAAAACCTATTTAGAGGCTAAAAATTTCACCCATGCCGGGATTCGAACCCGCAACCTCTGGCTATCCGTACCAGCGCTCTACCAATTGAGCCAATGGGCGACTCACGGCATCAGTGAAATTTCGAACCTCTTTACAATATTCTCTGTATTACGTACAGGCAGCGACATCTGACTTAAGCAAATTGCATTACTTACAGCCCCGACTACCTACTTTGCAGTTAGTTAGTTGCAATTTGCAAAATAAAAAAAAAAAAATAGTGTAATCATGTGGGTACAGTGATATCGTTCCGATGTTAAGCCTAACTGCAAAGTAGGTAGTCGGGGCTGTAAGTAATGCAATTTGCTTAAGTCAGATGTCGCTGCCTGTACGTAATACAGAGAATATTGTAAAGAGGTTCGAAATTTCACTGATGCCGTGAGTCGCCCATTGGCTCAATTGGTAGAGCGCTGGTACGGGTAGCCAGAGGTTGCGGGTTCGAATCCCGGCATGGGTGAAATTTTTAGCCTCTAAATAGGTTTTTAAATTTGTTCCTTAGCACGGGTTAGTGCATTAAAAATAAAAAAAAAAAAAATAGTGTAGTTACTTTATTTTTTAAAAACCTATTTGGAGGCTAACTTAATTTCACCCATGCCGGGATTCGAACCCGCAACCTCTGGCTATCCGTACCAGATATCCGATATCTGAGTATCCGTAATATCCGTACTTTATTTTTATTATTTCATACTTATTTTCCTATATTTACCTAGAATTTTCAGTTTATAGAATATATTTTACCTAGTATTTTCAGTTTACAATTCAAATTTATAATATATTTTTTACCTCACAGTAACGCCGTATTTTTTAAATAGTCGGTTAAACGTTCTTTTATCCCCCACGTGACTGCCCTTCCGTAGTGTGAGCATAGGCTAAGATGTAAACATGTACATTTTTATGAATAAAACTTATCGAAATCACCAAATGACCAAATAGTGGATGTATTAGCAAAGGGGAAGATAAGAAGTACCCGGAACCGCGTGCGTCCATGCAACAACGAGGATCATGGCAAGTGGCAGTCTCTGGACTGTGCCTACCCTTCTGGGATACAAGCGTGAGGTTACGTTACGTTACATTACATTACGTTACGTTACGTTACATTACGTCACTTTACGTTACGTTACTATACGTTACGTTAAGTTACGTTACATTACGTCACGTTATGTTATTTTATGAAATCATGGTTGTTGTTCTTTTTTTCCTGGTCCAATAAAGTGCTCTCTATCTATCTACAGTAAGACAATATTTAATACCGTTATCTTTCATCCTGTTGGTGAGTGACGACGAGGTCTAAAATGTCATGTGCGACGGTTAGGCAGTTATGTGTGGTGTCACTCACAGGGCATCGTTTTATAATAGGCCCGTTGGCCTACTATTAAATAAAAATAAAATTAATTACGCGGAACACGACTAATCGCTTGGCGGCGAGCCTTTACTCTGGTGCATGGTAACTAGCTGCTTTGTTCTCTTTTTAGAAAACTTTCCTATATGAAAAACAGTATTTTTAATTATTTATCGGTAATGGTATAACATGTTTGTAGCTATTCGTGATTTCCAATCTTTTGCTCGAAACTCTGATTTCCAACCTTTTGCTCGAAACTCTTTATCTAATTTCAAAGTGGTGGTAAGTAGCCTGAAGTTCAATAATATTTTCTAAACGTTAAGAGTATGTCGTCCGATGTTCATAAACAATAAAAAATTAAGTTCGCGGGTGCCGACAACACTCTCGACCCATAGTTTTTTTTTATATTTCATAACTTTTCATCTTGATATTTTTTGTCTTTGCTGAAGTGAAGTAATTTTGGGTATCAAAAAAATTTTTAATTCACATTAAATAGATATAAAATTTAATTTCTTTTTCACGCGTATTATCAAAACTATCACCACTATTTCTAAATCATGATTAGAATGTAGGACCAGGCGTCCGTCACTCGCTCAAGGTCACGCGTTATATACCTGCCGCTCGGCGTATCGTCCACGATACAACCGACAAAGGGCCGCTACGCCCGCCTGAGCGCTCGCACCGCACGTTTCCCGCGTATACTACTCGAAATGCCGAAACCACGTAATTATTATGCAGTGGATGGGTGTAAAAGTAAAAAAAACAAATGAGGAATTATCATTTTTTTCACTGCCGAGAGACGAAGAAAGGCAAGTGGTATTTTAAATCTTATATTTATTTCTTTAAACATTTAGGTAGGTAGGTACTATAAAAGTAAAATAAATACATAAAGGTAACTGCGTTTTTTCGTGGACTTGTTAATTTGATTCTAAATAACCACATCCGTTCTAACATTATTATGCGTAAGTATCTCTGTCACGTTTTCACGGCTGTACTGTGGCTATACCAAAAAATTTAAAAAATAAACATCAATCATAGTCGTAAACTGATGGAAAATGCCAAAAATTACAATTTTATAATAGTTCACTCCACGAGTTTTTGCAGTTGCTAAAAGTCATGGAGTCGTGAAAAACAAATACATGCACGACAAAGATGGGTAGTTACCATCGATAAAATATTACTACTTTAGTAATATTTTATCGATGGTAGTTAACCATCTTTGTCGTGCGTGTATTTGTTTTTAATGTTAATTTAATTTAGGATCAACTAAATTGGCCTTTTAGTGTTTCGTAGTAAACATTAGAAACAAAACACGTTCAACAAACATGGATGTCAAATATTTACGTATTTCTCGAATTCGAACCAATATAATGTAGTCAACTCTGACCGCCACGCCCAATCTAAAAACTAAAATCAGTTTTGTCTGTCCCCTTCTTTTTAGATATTTGTCTAGGAATAGAGAGGGACAAATAGAACCCATTCCAATTTCAGGATTAAACGTTGCGGTCAAAATCGCCCACAATGACGAAAAATTAAGTTTGATACCTTAATGTTTGCTTTTCAGAGGCCGCAATTGGCTCAGATAATAGGGAGGCCTGATCTAATAACAACCCAAACAAAGTCAGCTTGTCATTTTATACTTATTACATATTTGTGACAAATAAATAAATATGGTTATTTCACAACATTCGTTTTATTACAGTAATAATCATCATAGGTACAACCCTATCGTATTCGTGCGATGACGCGCTTGCACGTGAGTCGCACGGTGGGCAACACAATCTCGACTCTTTGAGCGGGTACTTATAGTATATTTCTCCTCGCTGTTAACAGTAGTTATTATTATTAAGATTTTGTAGGCTATTATAGCGTAGGTATTTTCGCTTTAGTATGGGAGTGATGTATCTGTTACGTAGTAACTATTATCTAATCTGTGGTAGGACGCCGTATTAGAAATACGCACTCCTGAAACGTTCGTAGAATTTGTTTTAAAACAAACAAGTGATGATTTTTCTAGAATTGATAATAAAGAATGTCCATTCTGGGTAACTAAATGAAAAAACTTTGGCCGTTGCATCTTCGTAATGATGCGATCCAGTGGCACCTTCACTTGCACTACAAGGGACCAATGCTATTCCGGGGATATAGTTTTAACACAAAATAAATAACACATTTTTTATGTATCCTATAATACACGTTCTACTGGAGGCCTTCTCTGAGAGGCAGAGTATGAGCTTAATTACCACACTTGCCCACGTCGGATTGGCAATTTCAAGCGCTAGGGTAGGTATGCTAATATCGCATTTCATGGATAAATAAATTATATTTTTATAGGCAAGAAGAATAAAACATTGCACGTTAAAACTTTGTCTTATATTATATCTTGCGCTTTCATGAGAGCCTAATACCTACTTTTTCTCAAACATTAGTGCTTTGCTTAAAAAAATATTAGACTCCTACAGTACAAAAAAAGTGATGTTTTCTCCATGTCTTGATAACTGTTAACGAATAGTTAACGGACTTGCAAGAAACTGTGGGTCCGAGGTTGAAGCTTCTAGAGTAGTTAAGGTACTCTACACGTGGTCACCGGGAGTAGACAAACGAGAGGTACTACTGTGTGACTTTTTTGACTGACTTTTAAGGGGACATTTTAATCATCATCATCATCGTCAGGCTATATACGTGGGACATTTAGAAAGTTTTGAGAAACTAAAAAACTAACTGCTATGAAAAAAATATTTTTATTAAATCTTTTCAAAGAACTCTTCACCAGCCTCTATACAAAGTTTCATGCGTCTGAAACTCAGAGTCGCCCATTAGCTCAGTTGGAAAGAGCGCTGGCACGGATAGCCAGAGGTTGCGGGTTCGAATCCCGGCATGGGTGGAATTTTTAGCCTCTAAATAGGTTTTTACAAAGCAATAACAGTACAATGTCATTCCCATTCATGCCTATTTACATCTCTCGGGAAGAAGATCGAATCGCGAGAGGTGTCGAGTGAAGTAGCACGGGTTATACAATTGCATTCTATGATCTGAGGTCTGAACCAATTTTCAAAACATTTTTTCCAGTCCTCCGCAGTCACCTCTTCCACGGCCTTTTCAAACGCTGCTAGCGCGTCTTCCGGCGATGAAAACTGTATCCCTTTGAGCTGATTTTTAATTTTAGAATACAAAGAAGTCACACAGAGCCAAATCAGGACTGTAAGGAGGGTTTCTCGTTTTGATCCAGAGTGCGCGGGCGTGTTGTCGTGGTGAAGAACGACCCCGCGGAGCCCGCTGTTCTTCGCTTGTTGCTCAATTCAGAAAAAACTTCTGGCAGGCATTTTATGCTATACCATTCAGCGTTGATTCTGCTTTGGTCTCGAAGTAGAATTGAAATTAGGTACCCTGTCAAAGTGAAGAAACTAGCGATCAAAATTTTTCCTGCGCTCCTCGATCGCTTCACTTTCGTAGGCGTTGGTTCATTTTGAAACAGTCAAACTGTCGACTGACGCTTTGTTTCTATATCGACGGTTAAAAGGATATAGGGCATAAGCGACATTTTGGTCCAAACTGACTTTTGAATGCCATCTCACTTGAAAAAAAAATCTGCGTTGAATGCGCTTACTCCCACGGCTCTACAATGATTTTATAGTCGCTTGTCTCCAAGCAAAAAACTGGGTTTTTAGATGTCGTTTTGGTGTTACCGACCTATTTTAGGTCGTTTTTTCCTTAACGGCACTTGTATCCCTGTAAAAATGGCATCAACTTTGGCCTCTAGTCGGTAATGTCTTTTTACTTCCTACTGGTGTGGAGCTTCTGGGCGCTTACGGTTCTTTACCAGAAGCAACTATTTTTAAAGTTGGAACTAATGTCTCTTTACCTTTGTCGTCAAAAACATTAAGCGTTGGTTATACCTTACTACCATTTACAAGTTTACAATACAGCTGTCGCTTATAGGCAACTACTTAAACCTAATTAATATTGAATTGTCGGTTATACCCTATTACCATTCACAAGTTTGCCATACAGTTGTCGCTTATAGGCAATTACTAAAACCTATTTACTATTTAACTGTCGGTTATACCCTACTACCATTTACAACATAATACAACTCTGTTACTTACGCCGTATTACTTTACAAGGATATTTTATGAATTGGTGCGTATGCCAATTTATATCACATAATCAGGTCTCTGTTGTTCTCAAGTACCTATTTAGCGAGTCGTTTATCCCAAAATCAGTCGGTATTTTCACGCCTGTGTCCCAGAGAGGTAGACAGAGACTAAGGCTTGCCACGATCTTTGCACACCTCTTTCGCTTCATCTACATTCATAAGTCGTTGCATGCACGCTCTCCAGTTGTGGGTACTTTTTATCCGGCCCTTTGCCAACACGTCCCCAATTTGGTCTACTTATGTGAGCCTATGGCGTCCCCTACCGAATGTTCCACTCTCTTTATCTCACTATCTCCTTCTTCTTCTTCGTCGTTTCCTCATGGCTGAAGGACGTGACTAAGGGTAGATTCTGCCACCAGCTCTCTCCATTGGATTATATTACGCGCCAGATGTATGGCTGCTTGTAGGGTCCTTACCGAAGCTTTAGTTATTATATCTGACCAACGCGTTGGTGGTCGTCCTCTGCTTCATTTCCCGTTCGCTCGACTGGTGATGATAACATACTCAAGGTTATCTGGCCCGCGTCGGACGATATGTCCGAAAAACTTCAGGATGCATTGGGTGCAGATTGTGGAGAGCCTCGTCTTTATTTGAAGCTCTTCTAGAATAAATACGTTTATGCGGCGTTCGGTCCAAGAAAGAGTATTCTCCGCCAGCACCACATTTCAAACGCATCTATTCTTTTCAGAATACGGGCTTTTAATGTCCAGGTTTCCGAGGCATACAGAAATATTGAGAACATAAGGGTCCGCATTAGTTTTATCTTTGTCTTGCGGTTGATGCTTCTGTTTTTCCATATCTTTTCAAGTCTTTTCACTGCTGACTTAGCCATCTGGGATCTTCTGACAAATTCTTGTTCGCAGTCTCCGTCATTGCTTATTTGCGAGCCTAAGTATACAAATTTATATAATTATAAATTTATAATTATTAAAAAATCAATTTAATTTCAATTAATAATCGGTATCTTTAAGTTCATATAAAGTAATTAGTTTATAAATTTAATTTTAACTTCAATTACTAATAATCAATATTGTTGACTTTATATAAAAAATAATTGGTTTGTCTATTTTGGAACGTAACTTCATAATTAACTTTTGTAATTTTGCCAAGGGTAGTAAACTAACCGTTAATGATTTCTAAAAGACACCTGTCACCTCAGTCATCCGGGACCACGGCACCTGAAAAAGTGCCGAAACGTTGGAAAATTGTAAAAATGTAATAAACGAGCATAAATCCGTATAAAAACAGTTTTAATTATACAAATTTGTGTACAACATCAAGGTCTCGCAGCTCGTTGGTTCGTTGCAAGGTGCCCGATCTATCAATAAACATCAACTTGGTCTTACTTCTGTTGATATGAAGTCCGTATTCTTTACTTATACTATCCACTCTCGCTAGAAGCTCAGCCAGCTCTGTTTCCGAGGCGCCTATGACGGTGGTGTCATCGGCAAAGCAAAGGTTGTTCAGAAGATGCCCACCTATCCGAATGCCCCCCTCTAAATTATCCAAAACCCTTCTCATTATATGTTCCCCGATCAGGTTGAACAGTTGGGGAGATAGTATGCATCCCTGGCGCACTCCTCGTTCTGCTCTAAAGCAGTGCGAAAGACTGTTCTCAATTCGTACTTAAGATTGACCGTTGGAGTACAGTTGCTGCACAAGAAAGGTAAGGTATACCCATCTCCTTCATAACCCTGAACATGGCCTTCCAGCTGATACAGTCAAAGGCTTTTGCATAATCGATGAAACACAAGGCTGTAGTGATGATAAGTTCCCTGCATTTTTCGATCAGCTGTCGAATTTTCAACATTTGTTCCCTCGTTCCTCTTCATTTTATAAATCCAGCCTGTTCCTTCGGTATTTGGCTATTGATGTAGGGTGCAAGCTGGTGGTTTAGGACGTGTAAGAGGATTTTTACGCGTGAGAGATCATAGAGATGGTTCTGTAATCTCACATTTACGGGTCTCTACCCGTTACCTACCTCTACCCTGTCTTGTGTATAGGCACGACTGATTCGGTCCAATTTGCTGGCCATTGACCCGTTCTCCAGACTTTTTGACACACGGTATGTACGATTGCTATGCCTTCACTTCCTATATTTCTTAGATTAGATCTTCCTAGATTTGCGCGGTTAGGCAATCGCTGCCATATGCCTTGTATTTCAGTTTGAGAAGTGCTGCCTCTACTTCCTCGAAGAGGATGTCTGGTTCCTTTTCAGAATAATGCATTTCCATAGTTCTTTCATCGCTAATTTTGCCGTATAGCTTCCGACAGTAGCTCCTCCATCTTTCGAGTACCTCATCTATATCCAATAAGGGCGTCCCCTTTTCATTTTCAATGGTCCAGTGCTTTGGTTTAAATTCCTTTGCGAGCAGGTTTACCTTTTGTAACATATCTCGGGAGTGCGCCCTTTCCAAACATTTTTCTATATCGGAGCATATACTGTCGATATAGGCCTCTCGATCTTTCCCGCAAAGTTTTTGGACAACGCTATGTAGCTCCGCATAGTGGCTTCGTTCTTCGGCTGATTTTAAGTCCTGTTCCTTTAAGGATTTCCTCTGCTTAGCCATTTGTTGTTTGTTCAGGGTACCTATTTTTGACTAACTTCTTCAGACGGATTTTAAACGAACTTAGCAGTCAGAAGCTAAGTTTACTGCCGCAGTCTGCACCTGCCCTCATCTTTGCTGCTGATATAGATGAGCTCCATCTTTGGTTTACTAGAACGAAGTCAATTTGGTTCCTGTGAAGACCATTAGGTGACGTCCACGTGTAGAGTCGTCTTGGGTGTTATTGAAACCAGGTGTTCATGACCGAAAGGTCGTTCTCCATGCAAAAGTCCAAAAGCATGTTGCCACGGTTGTTTCTGAGTCCCAGTCCAAACCTGCCGACAATCTTTCTGAGATGATAATCATTTTAGAATTAAAATCGCTAAGTATTAATAATGGCTCTTTCTTAGGAACATCTTGGACTGCTTTGTTTAGATTTCCTCTTCACTGGATGATGATGTCGGTGCATAGATGGCGAGTAGGTTATGTATGGATGTATGTGTGGGTATGGCCGTGCTAATCTGATTTTCAATATCCTGTCATTGATGGAATCGTATCCCATTACCTTGTCTTTGTGCGTCGACGTATCCGGACACTATGGACCATTTTCCAGATGGAGTAGTGTAGTGTCCCGAGTCTTTTATATGCGTTTCACTTACAGCAAGAATATCCACATTATACCTGTTTATTTCCTTCTCCACGACTTCGGCTGTTCCTGGTTTGGAGAGACCACGAACGTTCCAAGTGGCTATGGTGAGAGCGTGGTGAATGTCCCGAATTTGTCTCGTTTTGTTACGGAGTTTGATCAGCAGTAATCCAATTTCCGCAAGGGGCTTGCTGTGTCACCTTCTTGCGGCCGATAGCATTTTTTCACACCAGGTGACCCGGAACCATCCTGGCGCCGGGCGTCAACCGGATGGTCCGACAAATCCTTACTATTGTTCATCCTGCTCATAGTTTTCTTGGGAGTATTAGTAGCGGTAGTATCCCCATCCTTTTCGCTCCATCGTTTTCAGAGGTTATTTAGTCCTCTAGGCCTGTGGGGCCTTCTGGCAAGCCAGTTGTCGGGTTATCATAACTGCCGCCCGATACTCGGCGTTAATACTCTTTTAGCATTAGCCGGGTTTCAGAGGGCAATTCCTGCGGACGCGAGTATCATCACTATCTCCAAACAGTATCTAATGTAGGTTACTAATCTGGTACATAAAAACGATTATGATAACACTAACATCATCTAACGTATGCAGTTACTTTAGGTCTCATTTCATAGGAGAATCATGTTGGTTGTGAATCTATTATTTTTAGGACGTGACGTTTAATCCGCGTTACCGATCGCCCAGATAGTTTCACATGTTGGATGTTCTTGTTTTCCTCTTGGCCTACAAATCTTGACGTGTGGAAGTACCATGTTACCTTTTTTTCAAACCACTTTTGGTGTCACTAAAGTCTGACATCCTCACCATGTTTTGACTAAGCACTGTTTCTTGTGCTCCATTACCTTTTGTCACAATGGTGTGAAACGTCATATATCCCTCTTTACCTATTTTAGTTATTCAACAGCCATGTGACTCATGCCCTATTACCTCTTGGTATACGGAAATCAAATGTAGCTTAGTCTTCTATACTCTTCGTTTTTTTATATGAAGATATGACTTATGCCGAATTACCTTATATAAAAAATATGTTCGATTGAGTTAAGCGACATTCAACTACATAGAGCGTCGTCGAATCAAATAAAATAAAATGTCAATTAATGCTCGTATTTTTTTCGAGCTTAGAGCTGTTTCCATCTTTACGTTATGACAATAAATAAAAAAGATATGATTTTTTTTCTCAAATTTTAAACTTTAAATTGCGCTCCTGAACAATTTGGTTTTTGTCGCTTATGCCCTATATCCTTTTAACCGTCGATATAGATTATATTGATAAATCCAGGATTCATCACCTGTCACAATGTCGTAAACGCGCCGTGACGAGCCAGCATCAATTTTTTGTAACATATCACGGCACCAATCCACACGGGCCTGCTTCTGAGCTTCGGTGAGGTTGTGCGGCACCCAGCGGGAAACTATTTTCCTTACGCGAAGGTGCTCGTGCAAAATCTTTTGAACACTTCCTGAACCAATTTGCAGTGTATGCTGAATCTCTTTGTACGTAATTTGTCTGTTTTCTTAAATGAAATTTTTACTGCCAGCACACTTTCTTCGGTGACAGCCGTCGAAGGACGACCACTCCTTTGTTCTAATAAACTAACAATAAGCTACCCATGACCTCATGCAATCCCAGTACTTTCTTTTCCAAAATGTAACAGTAAAACTTAATTCAGGAAAGTTGTATGAGCAACGGAAGAAGGATACAGGGAGCAAAGGGAGAAGGAGAGAAACGTGGCGCTGAACGGGACAAGTCAGTGAAAATTCTTATACAGGAGGCATCATATTTATTAGCGGGACCACGAGAAATAGTTTATCCCTCGTGGACCCGTTGATGACATATAACGAAACCACGAGGGTCAGTTATCCCACGTGGACCCGTTACCGGGACAAAATAATGACAAAATAAACCACGAGAAAACATCCGACAAACAGATTTTTTTACTAACGCACGAGAAACCGGCTTAAGTGTTCTGGATATTATTTGGTAGCTTTGGTTGGCTTATCACTTGGAAAAAACCTAATGACAAACCGTTATTTAATATAAAAAAATTGTACAAAGAATTTTTATTCCGATGTTTTTTGTATTAAGTAACTGAAAACTGTTACAACAATTCCAAAACTGACCAGCCATTGAAACTAATACCTTAATTGGAAAAGTGACTTATTGTAAAACTTAAGACTATAGAATAGCTAACCCCCACGCTAACGTGGGAAGAATACATTTGTTACGTAGAGTCATGGTGCTCATTTGGGTATTAGAGATAAAATTAAAATTTACGCTCTGCCCAAAGCAATTTGTAACCGCCCGCTTTACTTCGTGCGGAAAATAGGCTTTGGTTTATCCGTGTTTTACATTTATTTTGATAAGTGGCTTACATTCAACGGATATCAACTTGTAAAGGAAGTGAACCAGTCAACTGCCGGTAAGCATTCATTACTCACCTTGTTACTCACCCACTCTTTCCTTAAAAAAAGATACCCATCTTAAATACTGTGCGGCAGTCGTCAGCCAATTTATTTATTGATACTTTTATTGCACTCAAATTTTAAAATAAAATCATACTTTGCGGCGGACTTATTGCCATAAGTATTTTATACCAGTTAACCGCAGGAGGTAGAAGAAAAAATTGGTAGGCGTCAAAAAAAAAAACAAAAAAAGTATTAAAATAAAATTTAAAGGCGTTCTTAAGTAGAATATAAATCACGGAGAAATTGCAAAACTCTTTAATTACAAAATTAAATTGTTTTAACTATCAAATGAGCAAGATTTCAATGTTAACTTTTTGTATCATTCCGCCCAAAAAAGCCCAAATTTACTGAAGCATCTTTTCCTAACTTGTTTAAAGGGCAATACTTTAAAACGTTGTTAAGTACCCGCAATAAGATTGCTCGACGGAAAACCTCGGATGCACAATAATAAAGGCACATAATTCCAGGGTCGACTGTTGCAGCATTTATTACTCAAAAGAAGGACCTAAAGCGAGAAATGCCAAGACAATTTGGAAATGAGAATTCATTGTTGTTTGGTTTAGTGTAACCCGCTACTGAGGCTGATAAATGTCCTTTCACAGTGTGCCGTCAGTCAAATCGAGGTTGCTTGCCCGCAAGATATATTGTGGACCCAACCCCCGTCCTTACGGAATGCCTAACCCTCGTGTTACTTTAAAATTAACCATTTCACAATTGTTTATATTACGGGGAGGCTAGGCCGGGTCGTTTCGATTAGTGAAATCATTTACCTACGCGAGATTGTTTCACTCGCTCACGCGTATGATGGACATAGTCTGATGGAGATACCAGAGATTTTAAATGTTAATGTAACGATTCACCTTTTAAATCCATCCTATATGAAGAAAAAAAATTGTGTAGTTCTTATGTTTGGGTGGCAAAACATGATATTGTAAAGCCCAAAGCAGTGAAATATGGAAGAAGATAAAAGAGAAGTAAGCAATTGTACCTAATAACTTATAAGTTATATATAACTAAAATATGTAGATAAATAATTGAAATTTAATAACCTTTCCGAAATTATTTGCACATAATGCATACGTAAATAGGGAATAAAAGCAATTAAAAAAATTTACTGTTTTATTTTATTTATACTATTTTTATTTTTAATGCACTAACGCGGGCTAAGGACAATTTTAAAAACCTATTTAGAGGCTAAAAATTCCACCCATGCCGGGATTCGAACCCGCGACCTCTGGCTATCCGTGCCAGCGCTCTTTCCAACTGAGCTAATGGGCGACTCACCGGCATCAGTGAAATTTCGAACCTCTTTACACTATGGCTGAAGTAAGTTGCATCACTTACAGGCCCGAGTACCTACTTTGCAGTTAGGTTTTTACATCGGAATGATATCGCTGTACCCACATGGTTATACTATTTCTATTTTTAATGCACTAACCCGTCCTATGTAAGTACAATTTTAAAAACCTATTTAGAGGCTAAAAATTCCACCCATGCCGGGATTCGAACCCGCGACCTCTGGCTATCCGTGCCAGCGCTCTTTCCAACTGAGCTAATGGGCAACTCATTTTATTTATTTCATACTGTTGATTTTTTACATTTATCTGGTAGGTTAATTACCAAACCAGATCAGAACTAGATGCAGAATTTTAGGGTCTTAGCACCACCAAATAAAAAGATATAATAGTGCCCAATAAAAACAGCAAATATAGCATTATGGACGTATTTCTCCTCTCTGCTTAGGGGTATCGATTCAGCTTTAATGACTATACTTACTCATCATTAAAAATCATCATCCTTACTAAAGCTACACAAATACAGCAAATAAGGAATCCTTGATAATAAAGCACGCAACATAACATTTTCGCGTAGTTATACAGCCGGGTCCGTAATTATTTCGTTACTATTAAAACTATGCGCCCACTTTGACGTAGGTTAGGTACATTTAATTTTAGAATGGCAACGGTTACGTTCTCAGCGACCGCAACCAGCATTGCCCCTCGAACACGAACAAACAAAGTAATTAAACACATCAAACGGAACCGAAATTGAAGGCTGCCCTCAAAGCGGCCCGGAGATGGTGAGTACGCCAGCGGTCAGCCTTACCCACTTTCCCTCTTTGTCCGACTTGCCGCCAGAAACTCTTCCAGACTATATAAATATTTTTTCTAACATTTCGCTTACATTAAAAGTTCATCGTTTACGGGTAAAAAAGCTACTTTAACAATCCTATTATCGTAATACTAACTATCTCGGAGAGGGAGGCAAAAAAATGGGTTACATTTTATCTTCGTCTTTTCGAACAAAGTCAAGTAAGTCTATTGTTTTATTTCAAAATTGCGCATTAAAACTCCAAGTTTTCGACCTTGCGCGAAGCGTGGGCCACCATCCTGAATTGAAAGTGTTAATTAGTGTACCAGGTATTAATTTTATGACAAAAGAATTGTCTATGAGTAGTAGGAAGAAGATAAAACATATTATAGTTTTTTGTAGATATGTTTTGTTTATTATTAATAAAAACCATATCTTATTTTATTACATGTACGATACGACAATACTAACTCGTAGCTTCAAGGATCTTGTAGTAGAAGCAATGTAGACACACCAAATACTGTGGTAGAAGCGTCCAAAATACCCTTAAATGTGCATAAACCTTATCTCTCAATGAATCCTTAAATAAATTCCAAGCAACAAGTCGTAATTCATACCCATCGGTTATACCAGAATCACTATGATCTTTGAACTAGCAATTCATGGAGGTATAATTTAGGGATAACTTTTACGCAGGACACCGCAAACTGTGTAACAGGCCCTACCGATCCGCCGAGATGGTCCGAGAACTCATTATTACGAAGGCACGATATCGTGACTACTGAACTTGTATAGTTACGACGCGACGGGAAACCAGTAGCCACTGTTTCCTAGTAAAAATTCAGTTTTTAGTGATGATGTTAATGGTGAGTAGATTTTCGTCCTCCTACGTTATCGAGTAGCAGATAATTGGTATAAAATCACCGATGTAACATCTATGTCAGATACTACAGCGTACGAAGGGTCACATTACCTATCTAGTGTAGGAAGGCATTAACAATTGCACCTTAAATTCTTAAAACACATTAAAAGACAAGACCTTTGTATCAATCGAATATCGCCAAAAACTTAACGTGAAAAATGTGTAATAAGAAAAGTCGTAAAAGTAAAGTAAGAAAACTTTCGAAGCATTTCAGAAGATTTTTTATTTTATAGCATATTCAAAATACAAATTATTGTATTTTAAATATGCTATAAAATAGGTAGGTATGCGGTATCTGTATCTTCTCTATATTATAACGAGTGGGCCGGCCACATTTATTAGGGTATTGAGGCGCCCCTAACATCTTTGCCGTAGTGACGGTCTTTAGCAGCAGAATCCGTGAATTTTGAAAACCTCCAGGCTGTTATAATTTTTCAAGCAAGCCGCTTCATATACAGATATGCGTAACCCAATGTCAAAGAAACTTTTCAGGGGCCCAATCAATCTAAGTGGCACAAAATGCTTGTAAGAGTAGATTTTTTATACGCTCAGCTTTTATAATCAGTTCGTCTTCCCTAAAATGTCTTCGTCCGTACTAAAAGGGTAAGTTTTCAGTTCGTCTAAATATTTATTTTATGTATGTACAGCGATAGTTCCTTATCACTTTGTGCGATTTCGTTCCCGTATAAATTTGGTCTGTCTATAAATATCTATTGAATGGATCAATAAGTAAATCATCAAACTCATCAATTCCAAATCATAAATTTGCATAAGAATTATTGATATAACCACACCGAGATAAACGATACCGTCAACGCCATCTAGTGCTAAGATTAGTAAACGACAGTTATTGTTTAGCGCGGTATTTTGAAGGCGGTAGTTTTGTTTTTTTTTTCTTTGCCGCCATGTATCTCTTCTCTTTTACTCTTCTTCGTAATGAAACAAAAACCAAAAGAGCAAAGAACGATAGCACAGACCCTGCTATTTACGAACACTGCGCTGCTGAGGTAACATCGCGCGCCAGTGCAGCCACTGATAACGTTTGTAATCCTATGAATTACTACCTATTAACGCTATTAGCCCCGACCAGCCATCGTTACTTGTGATTACTTTCTCGCGCATTTTTCAGGGATCCGCTGGGAAAATTTAAGGTGGAAACAACAACTTAACGGAAATGATAGAATTATCTTGTTATTTTACTTATGGGTGCAGCTGTTGCACATTCATGAGGTGGGTTTGAATCCTGGCATCGTATTCATAGCCTTTGTTTTCAGTTACACACACTTGGTAACTGTGAAGAAAAACTTGCTTATAAAAGGTTTTACACTTGTTTTCTTGAATTCACCACTCCTTAGTAGGTATCCGTGGTGATTAAGCCCATACATCTCTTTTTCTCTCTCTCTCTGGAAGACGGCATGTGCCAAGCAATGGGCTGTGCATAAGCTGTCCATGCTTTTTACCCGACTGCAGCGAAGCCCAAAAGGAGGGTAATGTGTTTAGTTCGTATGTATGTATGTATGTATGTAAGTATGTCCGATTCTATGTTCCCTCATAACTCCTTAACCAATGGTCAGATTTTGTTAAACAAGGTGTCATTCGATTCGGCATCCTTGCGCGGGTGTCATAGGCTATATAAAATCATAATTATGCGATCAGAACCGTGACGAAAAATAAAATTCGTTAAGAAGCTTCGTTAAAGTACAGCTAGGAGCTACTAGATGGCGCTGTTATATTCAGTTTATTGAATTCGAATACTAATTTTATTGAACTACCCCTAACAGGTGTGAAATATTTAAAACAGAATTTTGCGGATGACGTAGGTTACATAAAATCAGTATTAATAGAGAACCAACGGAACAAAAAATAACATTTACTTCTAAGCAATTAAAGTACCACTTTTAGCCACTTGATGGCGCTGCTATATTTTATTTATTCTAATACATGTGTATACATAATTTCGGCTTTGGTCTACATGTAAACAAACCATTTATAGAATCGGTACAAATGCGGAAAGAAATAATTCCTATAAAGTGGTTTGATCCTTCTAGATCATTCATTTAATTAAAAAATATAATTTTGTTTAACTACGCCTAACACGTGCAAAGTATTTAAAAGAGAATTTTGCGGGTGTCGTTGATTACATAAAATCAGCATTAATAGAGAACAAACGCAACACAAATAATATTCACTTCTAAGTAATTAAAGTACTGTAGCATTAGTTCCTCTACCCAACCACAGATGGCGCTGTTTGTGTTCTAAATTGCGGTATGGTTTTGTCCGAAGGCCCTACATAATATTAAACAAAATTGGATAGTATTTGAGCGCTTGCGAATCACTTCGACCAACACTGACTGTTCACTTATAATTGGCACGACTAGTGACATAGGTAATATACCTCGCTTTGCGCTGTGGTGCGAGTAGTACAGTTACTGTAATCCTTAGTTTCATATTGCTACAATAAATAGATCCCTAAGTACGTGCTGTCGTGCTAAAACAACGTTTCTCTTCTTGTCTGCTGAAACCCTGTCCTGTCCTGTCCATGTAAACAAACCGTCTATAGAAACGGTATTATGTGCTGAAAGAAATAATGCCTATAAAGTGTTTATTTCTTTCTACGCCATTCGTTTATCTCATTAATTTAAGAAATATCAACCTCATAGTGGGTAAAAATAATTATTTTTTAACACTGATATTAATTTCCTACTGACACTTAGACCAAAAGTAACTGAACAAAATATATAAAGTGTAGCATGTAACTCCTTTTCCCCTGTGCGGTTATAGTCAGACAAGCTGGGTTCAAAGAAGAAACAATAAATGATAAAAAAATATTTGAACGCTCTCACTGGTAACCGAAGACGGATCCTCCGTGACCTCGTATCGTTAGGACCCATGAAATTTTAAAAAATTCTAGCTCTATTCATCTTAACGAATTTTATCTCGTTTCCTCCGAAAATAAGATGATGATTTTGTGTTAGGTTTCCTGTTCACTTGTGAGACCAAAGATAGCTTATCTACACCTTAATATTCAGTAAAATTTTTCAATGCTTTAGGGGGCCACCTCAAGATGAATTTGTTATAGTTTAATTTTAATACCGGTAATATTTTGGCATTCAGAAAACCAAGATTTTGTGTGTCTCCACGCCGATGCTACAACTCTAAATAACTACGCCAGGCCGAAGGCCGAGCCCCATCATGCGGGTGCGAGGAAACTTGCCGCGACGAGGTTGAAGACCGAGCTCAATACAGGTCGCGGCACGGCCGAAGGCTGTGAAGCGGGCTACAGGAATACTCCCACGGCGATTCCAAATGCTGAGCTCTATTTACGCTGATGCCAAATGGAGAGACTATTAGCGCGGCCGAAGGCCGCGACAGTTACTTAAAGTTGCTGTTAGGAGGAAACCTGTCACGCCTTTGTACAGGCCGCTGCTGAAGGCTCAGACCATTTATGTTCCCATTTACAAGTCCTTATTCTAAGTAATTAGCGAGACCGAAGACTGGGCCCAGCAATGCAAGCACGAAGGATTCTACTCTGGAGATGTCGAAAGCTGAGCGCCGTTCAGGTCGAGGACATAATTCGTGACTATTCCAGTCCCCACCTACAATCGTTAACATTAAATAACTAGGTGCAGTGGAGCGTTTTTAGGCTACATAAAAAACAGACAATTTATGTAAGGATAATAAAGAAAAAAATCTGTCGTTTCCTTTGCAAATATTCTAGATAGTTTAACACCATTAGACCATATTCATTATACTAGCTAAAAAATATCATACGACATAAATTTTTAATGCAGGCAGGTGGTACCTATGACTAAATCAAACAAGTATATCAGTAAAAATATTTATGATTTGCCGAGACATGTCCATTGTCGAACAAAAGAAAATAAAGCAATAAACTAAAATTCATATAAGAAATAAAATAATATAACGATTTAAAGCATGTAAGCAGAACAGGATGGACCTTTAAATTTTATCGTTTTACTGAGTCACTATTTTAATAAAATCACAATTTATATAAAATGTTGCAGTCGGGACCCATTACTGTTTGTTTAAAGTCCTCTAATGGGTCCCGACTGCATCATTTTATATAAAATAATAAATGCAACAGTTTGAGCAAATAATGCTTATAAAGTTATATTATTTGGTCCCTCAAGTAAAGCAGCATGAACTCTTCTGATTCGACATTAGCATTTGAAAACAAAATTATCTTATTTTTTCCCTTTCAGTTGATTTATCACTGCAGTCGGGTTCTTTTATTTTTTTAAATATATTTTTTTTATGTAGCCTTTATGTACCTACCACTGGCCTTCTCTCAGAAAGAGAAATTATGGACTTAGTTACCACGTGCACCTACCGCGGATTGGTAATTTAAAGCGCTGAACCGAGACCGTTTTCCTGTTTCCAGTTTCCTCACAATTTTTTTCTTCACAGTTAGCGAGTAGGATTGCTTTAACTTCACAAAATGGGGTTGTTCCACTAATCCCCATTGAAAATCCCCATTGATGGGGATTTGTGAACTTTTTGTCCGTAAATCCCCATTGGCGTATCTTAGTATTGGCAATGGGGATTTGTGGACAAAAAGTTCATAAATCCCCATTGGGGTATAAAACGAAATATAAAGGACACATTAATTATGAATCACAAAGTACTTATTACCTACATTATACAAACACAGTTTTTCAACAATTTATAAAATCAGAGTTGTGATCATGAAATGAAAAGGAAATGAAATGAAAAGGTTTTATTCAAAGTAGCACAGAAACTGCGGCTTAATGAACGTACAATTCAGACTAGGTGTCCATTTCAAAATCTAGATCATTTAGGAGAAAAAATGGACAAAAAAACTCCTAACTTAGTATTTTCAAAAGTCCTTAATTAACATAGTTTACATAATGATTATAAACATAGAACTGATACATTGTACTGGCTTTAATTACAGACCTCATTGTCATCTAAATAATCCTTTATGTTATAGTAGCCCTTTTGGCACAAAGTGTGCTTAACATATTTTTTGAATCAGACATCCTTACCTAAATTGAACATGAGTTTTACATTTACTAAGTAAATCACAGATTCTATGTAACTAGGTATTACATTATTATGGGCATTACCTCCCAATGATGGCACAACCTTGCGCTATGGCGCTCATTAGGGGAGGGCTATGTCCAGCAGTTGACTAATATAGCCTGAAGAGGAAGAGGAGGTATTACATAAAAATCACATTTTCACCGTCATTGATAAAATCACATGTTTCTTATTAACTAAACTAAATCAGTGTTTTTTACTATCTTTATTTACTTAGAAGCCTTGTTTAATGGGTAAAAGAGGACTTCATTCAAATATGGTGTGCATTTTGTCAGAGCCATCGCACTAATAATTTAGTCGAATCATGGAACAAACAAATCAAACATCGCGTGGTGAAAAAGAATCCTAATCTTATGAAGCTTCTCACTTCGTTGGCTGAAGATGCATTGTACTACGAAGTGCTTGCATTGCGGCTTACTCAAGGGAGCATAGGGATTACAGAAAGATCAATCCAAAGTATTAATCGCGATGTTTACATACGGGAGGTCCAAATGGAGCTTGTTAATGGCGAAATTACGATTGGCCATTGCTTGGAAAAATTAAGATGATTGAAATATAGAATTTAATTGACAATAAATATGTGATTTTATTAATGACGGGGAAAATGTGATTGTGTTGTAATAACAATTTTAAAAACCTATTTAGAGGCTAAGAATTTCACCCATGCCGGGACTCGAACCCGCAACCTCTGGCTATCCGTACCAGCGCTCTA